>CM048819.1:23900707-24008844 GCA_026586065.1 Dioscorea zingiberensis
TAACTGTTTTGGACCTTTAGTACCGTGACCTTGTAAACTATAAATTTTAATCAGATTTTATTCTTTTATTTTAATTCTATTTTTATTATATATATATATTTTTTTTCTGAGAAAGGAACATCAAATATATATTTCCAAAGTATTCTGTACTTTGCTATATGTTCCTTTAAGGCAATGTAGTCCAAAAATATCACAAACTTCTTCAGAAGCTTTTCACTTCCCCAAAACCACAAATTGTTATTTTTGCTTTTATTTATTTATTTATTACTTGCCTTTGAGAATATGCAGTGGAAGTAAAATTACCTTAAAAAGAAATGATGACTATTAGATTTGTTAAAGGTAGGTTTCATGTGAAACACTAAACTGAGGTGATTAAGATGTTCCTAATTAACCAAACAAAAACATAGTGTTCAAATTATTTCAACTGCCACTGTATTGGCTCTCTAAATAACTTTGGACAATATCCAATGGAAATTGGCATGTTGGTATTGCATTTGTGCCAGAGAAATATTCACTTCTATTTTCTACCTGATTGCACATGGAACTATACCAAAATTTTGCTATGCATGCCTTGGGCTCAATGTTGTATGTAACAGCAAAGCTAGGTTTCTGACCTAATCTTTTAGAACCTCAAATGGACTGTGATGCACCGTTGCTCCTTTCATAAGGATCATCAAATATTTGCATTGACTTCACGTTTTTTCTTTCTTTGTTTCTTTCTTCACATAATCTATCCAACCTGTTGTAGAACATTATTTTCTTTTTGATTTTTTTTATTTATTATTATTTTTTTAAGCCAATTCTTGGCTGCTGACAATTTCAACCCGAACAATCTTAGTTCCTACATATCATGGGCTACTCCTCTATTCAAGTACGAGGTTTAAATAAGATTGTTATCTAATTTTTCTTAGATGTCTGATGGTATAATCTGCCATTGATTATATTGTCCCATTGGTTTACAACTTAACTAGATTATATACCTGTGTCAATCTAGGTTGATTTGTGTTCCTCATCATCTTGTTCGCAAGATCAAACATCTGGTTGGGTTTTTTTCTTATTGCAATTAAACATCATCATCCAAAACATCTTCTAACATGAGTAAATTTTTCATTGTTCAACCATTTTAAGGTATAGATATGACCTTTTTTTCAGCAGTCATTCATTACTTCTCTAGTTTGAGGATTCCCTTTGACTGTTTTCTGATACTGGTGGCAGGGTCATTCCTCAACTGCCAAGTTCTCTGATACCCATTATTTTGGATGCCATGATGTTCTAGTTTACAGCGAGATTGGTGTTGGCATAAGAATGGGACTCTTTGTTTGTGATTGCTGGGAAAAAATGAAAAAGTATCTTAGAATGAAAATAATAAAGGCCGTTTAAAAAATGGAAGGCCTAGCCGGAAAAAAAAAATGTTACATATTTTGGGTACAAGAAAGAAAAATAAATTGGAAAAAGTTATAAAATGAAAAATCTGGCAAAATGCTATTCTCTTACATCAAAAAAGAAAAAAAAAGGAAAAAAAAAAGAAAAAAAGGCAATATGAAGAGAGAGTAAGATATTAGGCATGTGGTTTGCAGTAATTGATATCGTAACGGATTCCTAGTTGCCGTTGTGGAAATTAGGATGATGCGTGCAGGCTGAAGTTATTCACTTCCTTGGCATAAGGAAAGACCACTATGGGTATATGCAACTTTAGATGCAGAAGCATCATTATATATTGTGGGGTGAGTTAGTGTGGCTCTAAATACCGCATTTCTTTTTTAGTTGATGGTGAAAAGTCCTTGATTTCTTGCTATACTTGTGACCATTATTTTATTGCTCCATTTCTTTGCATTCACTCTAACTTCTTTAAGTCTTAACCTTTTATTGGTTTGAAAGGGTGATCCCATGTTTTCCACATGGGTTAACGTTTATGTTGTTATTTACTGAAAGACTAAGTGATGCTTATGTTATGGTCTAAGAGATGAGAATATATTTTGCTTTTTACTGTTTTTGAGTTACGCACATTTTTCACTGTTTTTAGTTTAGAACATCAGTTTTTAGTTTTTTAAAGCTATCTATTATTAAAATAAAGGTTTTACATGTATATCCCCCTCTAAAATCTTCAAATATACATATGCCATCATGAAGTTTCTTCTTTCATGTAGACCTCCGGGAAAATGAGATTCTTATATATACCATAGAGTCAAGTTAACTACTTACTATCATTTAATAATGGATGGAAAATAGGTGAAATGCTTTCTATACTCTTGTACACTTCTGAACATCAAAAATTTCATATATACTTCTATAGGTTATATATTTTTGATTTTTCATGTTTTTTAAAATTTTAAGTTCTAATAATTTATTTATATTTTAAAGGTATATTATCCATGTTAATATTCCTCTTAAATATAATTGATAGAATAGAAATTTAAAGGTTATGAAATAGTATCTTACTGAGGCCATAAGCATTATTTTTATAAATTTGTTAAATGGTTCAATGAATAACTTATGGTCAACCATGCCGCTTATTAATGTTTACAATCTTCACTTGACAGGTATATATATGAAGAGAAACTTTATAAGGGTATTGTGTAATTTCGTAGGTTTAGTAGAAAAGGAAACTACATTATATTATTTAATTTTGAAAGATTTATTCATTTTTGTATATTGATATGATAAAAGCTAAGATTTTTCAAAGAAAATTTAGCAAGAAGGGAATCGTCTTATATGGGAATTAGGGCATCAAGTATAGGAATCTGAATAACTGATGACACAGAGCATCCTTTTTAAATGGATTGTCCAAAAAGAAAGAAAAAAAAAAAAAGGAAAATCATCCACTAGGATGTGAGAAAATCAAGGACGAAAATTCCATATAGTTGAAGATTGTTGGTCATTATTGGAAACTGATTGTGAAGTTAAAATAGCAGTTTCTAGTATCATTAGGTCTATAAGTGCTCTACATTGTTCCTGATGCATTTTTATATTACCATACGGAATTTTAAACTGATCTTTTATCAGAGTTTGGTCAAAAGATTTGAAGTAGGGTCATCTTGATCAACCTCAATAGCTGCCATTGGTATAACATGTGCCAGTGAAAACCAATATTTGCTACCCATTTAACATTCCACCTTATCATGAATTTAACTATAGGGACAATCACTATCTTGTTAATCCATGTTGACCGTTGTAACAGTTCTACCATGAGTCACGTGTTCTAGACTTTGTTGATTTTCTCATTTTCCACACATTGTTTGGCAATGTTTCTAATTGGTAATTCCTTGCAGGTTGATTATGCATGTACCCCTGAAGAAGTGCAGCAGCATTTCCAGTCATGTGGAACTGTGAACAGGGTCACGATTCTGGACTGACAAATTTGGTCAACCAAAGGGTTTTGCTTATGTTGAGTTTGTAGAGGTCGAGGCTATTCAAGAGGCTCTTCAATTAAATGAATCTGAATTGCATGGTCGCCAGCTGAAGGTGAGTACCTTATGGATGTTGATTATTAGATATGTTCTGTTAAAGGCACAAGGCTTTTATTTTTTTCTTCACTCTAAATCACAGACAAATGCATCATTCTACAGGTATTGGCTAAGAGAACCAATGTCCCTGGAATGAAGCAGTTTCGACCTCGACGCTTCAATCCATACATGGGCTACCGATCTAGGAGACCCTATGTGCCACCATATTTTTATTCACCTTATGGATACGGGTTAGTTGAATTCTACCTCTAGTCTTCTGACCATTCCACTTGTTTTAAGATCTCATTTTACAAACAAAAGCTGCATTCATATTTTTGTTTTCTTTTTGCAGGAAAGTTCCTAGATTCAGAAGGCCAATGCGATATCGGCCTTACTTCTGAAGAACTGGATTGTTTAAAAATCGCACTATTAAAACTGGAATTATTTTGAACTCAAATGTCCTAAATGATCTTGCTATAAATTGAGTGACAAATAATAGATAATGCTAGTTCTGTGAACTTATTGGCAGGTGCATCTGTTGCATCCAGCACTGTTTATCTCGTCTTTCCTAATCTTTGATGAACTAGTTATCAATTGTTATCTAAACCATTTTGAAAAGGCAAAAAGAAATTATGTGCATGAATGTTTCATGCTGATTTTCTGATATTTGCTTGAGGTTATGTCGACAGATGCATTATTGAAAGTAAATGGCAAATTTTCATTTCTGGGGCCATAGAATGCCTACAGACGGGGATATGATATGTACCTGAATCTTCAGTTGCTAATTTACTCTTGTGATGTGGACAGCTACATTATAAATCATGCTAACAGATATATTAATAATGTTGGTTTTTGTGTGGATTCAGAGGAGGAAAATACAGTATTGTTGGTTTGTGTGGATTTAGATGAGTTTAGATGAATTTCAAGACGAATTTCTTCTAAAGGCCGATTTTTCTTTGAAGGTTGATTGCTCCCTGCTTTCACACCCTTTTGCATTCTCGCTATGGCACAACTTCCTTTTAGATGCTCTGTTTTTCGGCTGAGCAATTTCAGTCAGATTACAACACTTGGAAGTCCTAGATTACACGACGTATTAGATAACCACAAAATAAAGAATAAATTACCGAAAACATGCATTTGACCAAATGACACATTATTTCTAACACTTCCATTGATGTGTTCAAATTTCTCCATGTGCAGTGCCTTGGTGGAAATATTTGCAATTTGATCTTCGGATTTGTAGTAGTCGAGCTTAAACTAGATTCTTTGTCAGTAAAAGGTACAAAAAGCCCCTCATATTTTGCACGAATGTACATATAAATCTCTTTAGCACAAAAATCACTATGTGATGCTTGAAAAAGGTGCAAATAGGCCCTTAAAAGTAAGACCGTTAACTTGTTAGTTTTATGGTTATTAACAATTACCCTAAAATAAAACATAGGGTGATTTTTGTGCTAAAGATAATTATAAGAACTTATATATGTACATTACATTGCAAATTATGAGAGGCTTTTGTACCTTTTTGCCATTGCTGATTTGTTGTAAAAAATATATATATATATATCTTGTTGCTTTCTCATGTTTTTTCTCCAACATTTTTACAATTCTTAATAGCCGAACAACTTATGAAGTTGTCATTGCAGCTAATATATATTTAGCTTTATCGGAGGATTGAGGGAATTGAATCTTACTAATTTGATTGTTACGAACATATGTTGTGCTTTTTATATTATTTCTAAAACCAACCTAATTACTATCACAAAAGCCAATTAGTTTAACCTCTTTGATTTCTCCAAAACTTAATTCCCTATGCCAAGGTTCCTTTTTATGTATCGAAGAACTTGTTTGCCTACTCCAAGGTGAAATGGTTGGGATTTTGTATGAATTTGGGCAGCAAACTAGGCAATCATAATATGATCTACTTGTAAGATGCAACAAGCTACCCACAATACTTCTATACAAATTATTGTCAATTTTTCTTGCTCCATCTTTCATAAACTTCTCATTAATAGCAAGAGGTGTTGCCATTATTTTGCAACAATGCATATTAAACTTTTTCGAGCTCATTTCAGCATAGTTTGGGGTGAAACCAAAACTCCTTTTTGTTGGTAAATCTCCAAAACCAAAAAAATGATTTAATAATTCTATGTGGTTCATTTCATATCTCCTCATCGTTCTCTTTTTAAACTCATCAATCATTTCCTCATCAGTTTCAGTAAATATCAAATTATCAACAAAAAATATGTTAACAAGGATAGGCGCACCTTTGCTTTCAAATAAAGAATTGGCTCGCTTTTGCTCTGACAATTCATTGCAAACAAAATAGTTGTCATTTTGGCTATACCCTTGACACTACTTGTTTCAACTAGCACAATGCATTCTTTACCTAGTTGTTGTACATAAATGTCTTCTTCTTCCAATTCTTCATTCAAAAATGCCGATTTGACATCTAGTTAGTATAACAAGCAACCTTTTTGAGTTGCTAGCTAATGCAATATGAGTTCAAATTGTGTCTTTGCAAGATATTGATGCAAAGGTAGACCTGACCCGGTTCGGTTCCGATTCCGAACCGGTGGTTCTGGTTTTGTAAAATTTAGAACCGGAACCGAACCATAACTTCCGCGGTTCGGTTCCGGTTTATGAACCGGCAGTTCCCGGTTTTGGTTTCGGTTCCAAATAATTTTAAAAATGGATAAAATTGTTTTATGTGTGACAAACAATGTGATTTTGTGATTGATTAAAAATTTGTTATATTTTAAACAGTTTTGGATGTGAATTATAATTGATTAAAAATTTATTATATCTAAAATATATGGTTGTTTCAAAATTCAGTTTATCTTTTTATTTTTTTAATTGTTATATCTTATCATATACTGAATGAATGAAGTTATGAAAATTTGAATGCATTTGTTTTTCTAAATCTTTTAAATTAGATGTGACACTATTTTTTAATATATTTTTTATTTTGCTAATAATGTTTACTTAAATATAAAAATCAAAAGTAATTAAAGATTTAAAATAATTAATTATTACAATATTATATTATTATCACAAAATCATAATCATAAAGATGGAAAATAAAAAACATATAAATTGTTTGTCTCTTTTATTTTAATCACTCTTTGCAGTACCATCGTGGTTTGTTCATCGGGAACATCATAACTCAACTCTTGATCCCATTGTTGTTGCTCCAATTCTTGTTGTCTATATTGCGCTTTGGTCCAATCATCAAATACAAACTTGAGCTTCAATTGACTCCGGGCTCATACAAGAACGCATACTTGCATCCAATATATTTCCACCGGGCGCTAAACTCTTGTTCCACAACAACGGTAGAGACTGGAGTTAGAAAGGATTTGTTTGGCTATAAAGTGGCTAAGACTGGAAAATGCTTTGATGCTCCTTCCACCATTGTAAAATATTAAAGTCAAGTATCATCAACAAACTCAAAAGATGTTGTTAGATAACTTTCAAGCTCGGTCTCAAGCTTGTGGATGATGAAGATGAACCTATTTTTTTTCTTTTTAGAGCTAATGGTTTGATACCCTTTAGGAAGTGATGATGATGGAATTTGGGCATCTCCACTTTGTCCAACATCAATACCATAAATTCTAGCATAATTATCATATAATTCAACATATAAAAGTCCTAATATTAATACACAAAATATTAAATCAACTTTTAAATTTAAACATGTATAATACACCTCTAAATAATCTTTTAAACCATCTAATTTACATAACGTGGATCAAAAGCAATGTATGCAAGCAAATAAATACTTGGGATATTTGCAAAATAATCACACCATTTTGCCTTCATAATGCCACAAATAAGATAATAACCTACGTTTCATTATTAGCAAAATCTTTATAATGCACCAACAATATTAACATCTCAATAAGAAATAAATGTGTTGTAGGATAATAGACACCGGATAAAACATTTGTAGCATCATTAAAAACTTTTAATAATTGACAAATTTGTGTACAAATATCCCAATGATGAAGATAAAGAATAATATCACTAACATTGTATTGCATAAAACTACATAATAAAGTCTTATATTCCTCAGTTTGAGAAAGTAATTTGTAAGTAGAATTCCAACGAGTAGGCACATCACGTGAAAATCTTTTGGATGTTTGCCATGAGTAATGCAAAATTTTGACAATGCTTTCATTTGTGATGGATGTCTCCACAAATAAAGAATTGCATTTCTAATAGGTTCAATAAAATCAAGTGCTTTCAGTGCAGCTTCAACACATAAATTTAAAATATGACAAGTGCATATTTGATGAAAAAATTTACCACGTAAAAGAGGTTTAAATAAGGTAGTGAAAGCATGAATAAAAGTAGTATTATTTGCAGCATTATCAAAACCAATTGCAAAAATTTTATTATCAATTTGATACTCTTCAAAAATAGTTTTAAGCAATTAAAAATATTATATGTCGTATGACATATATCAAAACTCTAATTGCAATAATTCTTTTTTTTGCATTGTCCAATCATTATCAATAAAATGACGAGTTACACCCATGTAAGAATGCACTTACCAATAATCACTCCATATAAGAACATATAGAAATCTGACCTTCAAAGTTTTTAAAAATATTTAATCAAATTCTTTTATTTGTTTTGAAAATTTTAAAAAGTGCACGATGTGAGAGTAGTTCTAGGAACAACAAGACATGTAGCGGTGATTTAATGCTTTATGACAATAATTAATAAAACCACTTTTTCACCAAAAAAAGAAAATGACATGTTCAAACTGCAACCATACGTACTTTAATTCTTCTCTATTATTTGCATCAAGTTATAATGAAATAATTGATTGTTTGATGTAGCGTATCTTTGCAATTTGTGTTTGTGATGGTGCTTTTGCCGCTTCAACTTCACTAGGGTGTTGCTTCTCTATATGCTTTTAAATCGACACGCACTCATAACCTCCGTGATTTGCTCCAAGAATAATTTTACCAAGAATAATTACAGATGATCACGGGTTGTTCCATCGAAGTTTTTCCACCTTCCTTCATATGCCGCGTGAATAAATTGGATTTGGGCCGCTTCTCATGATCTATGATTGGAATTATTGGATTAGACATGGCTTCGAACTTGTGGGTGTAGAAGTATTTTGAACATCGGAATATCATCAAGGATTCTGGAGAGGAGAAATAGGAGGAGGAGGCATCCAAGTGGACATCAATATTTTTTCGCTTGTGAGAAGAAGTAGAAGAGTTTCCACTAGCCATTAGAAAACTTAAATTGAATGAAACAATTTGAGAGAACTAAAGATCAAGAGATATGAAGATTGAGAGGGAAAAGTGAGAAAACAAATAAATAAGCGGTGAATGGATATTTATAGGTTAAAATTACTAAAAATAAAAAATCAAATATTGTAATTTTAATTTTAAAATGAAAATGCAACGGTCTTCAAGAATGATTCAAGACCGTTGAGCTCATTGGTAAGCTTTAACGATCATCTCATAAATGATCAATCTCATTGGTAAAGAATCTAAAGATGGTATTCTCAACCCAAGGCTGTTGAAGACCGTTTGCCAACTAAGGTTTAAGTATGATCTTTTCCCCTTTGTGTTTAAAAAAACAGTTTATTTTTTTTAAAAAATTGTTATATCTTATCATAATCATGTCATGTGTAAATACTTTAAATAATTTTTTAAAAAACAAATTATTTTGCATTCTTAAATTTATCCGGAATCCCGGATGATTTTTTATTTTTTAGTTAAGATAAATCATATATGATATAATATAAAAATATTATATATTTTTTATTTAAAAATAAAAAATGGAACCGGAACCGACTCCGGTTCGGTTTCCAAATTATAAGAACCTAAACCGAAGCTTAATATTCCTGTTTAAGGTTCCGGTTTGGAACTGGAACCGTTTTTATGGTTCCGGTTCGGTTCAAAGAGTGACGGTTCCGGTTTGGTTCAGAGGTTCAATCAACCGCCGTCGTGTCTATGCAAAGGTACCATGGAAATCAACTCAGGACTGGTGCAAATATCTTTTTGCAATGATCTTTGATTTATTATTCAATATAGATATGTGTCAGATATACTTCATCTTGTAAATCCACTTCACTCCAACCACTTCTCAGTCTTTTCGTATGTTTGCCAATTTCTATGTCATGTTTTTCTCAATCATTTGGAGTTCTTCCATGGCTTTCTTCTAAGCATATTCTTAATAGCTTCCTCAATACTTTTCGTCCAATCATACAATAATCACATGACTCATAAATTTCAATAACGCTTTTCATTGTTCTTTTACGGTACCATTTTGGACTTGATGAACTAGAGCTTAAATTACCACCAACCGAGGAATTAAGTTGATGGATTAACTCTTGGTGATGATTGTGAGGATTCACCAAAGATTTTTTGTCTCTCATTTCCAACCTCTTCTTCAAAGATTGCAATTTGCTTATGAACTTTGCCTTCTCCTCAACTCCAACAAGCTTCCTCATCAAACAACACATCTCTAATAATAATTGTTTCTCTTCAAGTATGTACAACCTATAGCACTTTGATCTTAAGTTGTACCCAACAAAAATACACCTTTCCAAGGGAAGGTTTTCTCCTACTTCATGCCTCCAATGGAGTTCTATACTTTGCTCCTCTTTTGGTTGAGCATCTATTTATCAAATACATTGCATGACAAACAACTTCAACTCAAAAAGAAATTAGGCAAACCTTTATCCTTCAACATTGTTTTGGCCATTTCCATCACTATTTGATCTTCCCTTTCCGTGGCTCCATTTTACTAAAGGTTGTACCCAATAGTGAGTTGTTTTCAATGCTTTCATCTGAACAAAATTTATCAAATTGTCGTGAGGTGTATTCTTTAGGTCTATCAATTCTCAAGGCTTTTATTTATAGATCACTTTGCTTTTCAACATAACTTTTATTTATTTATTTTTTTAAAACGCCATATATGTTAGTGCAAAATTGGTTCCTCCTTGAGATCGAACTGGACTCAACCAATTGTTGGCTTTTCCTTATTTGCCGTGAGGGCCCGCAAGTAAGGGAAGAAGAGAACTCGGTCTAGGCGCGTGCCTGGTGCCCCAATTTAGCTCCAATGATCAAGTCAAGGAGAGATTTTTCTCCAATGGAGGAGGAGACTTAGTGCAGTAAGAAGTTGCATAACTTTCTCTTTGTTCTCTCCCATCTTACCTTTTTTTTTCTTAGTTTGGCTCCGTCCCCTCATGTTAGTGACCTTACCATGGTATCCTCTGCACCTTATCTTCTTGCCACCTTTTTTCTTGCCTTGACTTTAGCTTGACCATCTTTTGCCCAAAGGGGATGTTTGAGCTAGGGATTTGTGCTAGCAGGATAGGTATATCTTCACATGTATGCTCGTGGATGAGGCCACGTGGTCCCTCCGCATTTACCATATCATTAGTCATCCCTCCCCTAAATACGCTGCAAGGCCCAAGGCCGAGTTGGGCCCAGCTTGTTCTTGAGCTTAGGTCGGCTTGGAAAACAAAGGGGTTAGGTCGGGTTGGTAGGTTGGTTGTAGGCTTGGGGTAGGTGGGTGAGATAGTGTATCCGAGGTAAGATGAGTGGGCGGCCGCAGGCTAGAGATGAGGTGGGAAATCCGGTCCGTGGTCGAGACAAAATGGTCCAAGGTAATTGTTTGCCTCGTAACCGTGCGGTTGCATTTATTTCTAAGCGCACTTCTATCTCTCGTCACATTTTCAAGACGCACTTCTAGAAAAGGTATGGCGGAAATAGTTGGTGTAATGATGGGCATGATTTTCATGAGCCACGTGTCGTCGTATCCGCCAAGGCGCCGCTTCACGCAGGCGATCGAGGTCGTCGAACCTTATCCGCCGCTCGAGATCGCCTTCAAAGGTTCAGACGGAAGAAAAAGGGAACCTTGTCTTTCATCCGCTTATTTTGTCTTCCTACCTTAAGACCAACTATCCACGCAGCTCTATACATTCTTTTAATTTTCTCTCATTCACTTGTCATTAAGGTAATGGAGGCTATACCTTTATCTTCTAGGGTTCCTTCTTCTCCTTAAGGTTCTAGGGCCCTTCCTCCACTGCTAGGTTATTTGACATCGGGTCTAGGGCTTACCCGAACATCCTTCCCTCCAAAGAGGTGCAAGCGCTAATAGATTTTTACAACATCTCCTCCCTTCCCTTCACTTATAGGGTTCCCTCTCCTTCTGAGTGAGCCACTGAGCCTTTGGGAGAGTGAGAAATAGCCAGTATATACCAGAGTAGTGCTCCTAGAAGCCACCTGCCTTAGGCTCCTTTCCAAAGATTTTTGAGAGATTTTAGACTTTCTCACTATATTTGTCCTCTCCCAATTTTCCCCAACTTGTAGAGGACTCTTTGCAAATTCGTGATGGTCTTGAACAACTACAACGCGTCAAACCCACCCTACGTTGGGTAGGCGTCTTACTGCTTAGCCTCTACCACCATCCTAGTATCGACCGGTACTACTTCTCTCATTCCAAGAGGATTTGATAAAAGTATGATAGTTCTAATCCACAGGGACTGGAATCCTAGTACTAATTATCCTTTATTATTTGGTCTATAATTATAAAAGGTATTGTGGTGATCTAACTAATTATCTTAAAGAAAGAACTAACGCGAATAGATGGTACATTTTGGGTAATCAGAGATGAGACAGGGTACCTTAGATCACAATTCCCCTAGGAATTCCTTGTTAACGATTGACTTCCTAATACCTGTTATCTGGAGATAACTTCTCGGAAGATGCGACAAATACACCTATCGGTGCAATACCCGATCTCTATAAGTGCTAATTACACCCCATCACCTGTGCCTAACTGTGACCTAAAAAATGTATGGCATTCGCGCTAATACAATAATAATAACCATACGAATCATTAACATAAACATTTATCATCTTTGAAGCTACAACCCGACGAGGTAGATAATCCGGAAAGCTCATGTAATGGAAACCACATTGATATCAAGCATAGACATACATAGATGATGCACAAGAATTATTAATGAAGAGGGAACCTAATATAAAAGGAAATTCAATAACACATTCATCCTAGGGTTCATGTGTACGAGGCACCACTGTAAAGGTTTAGCCTCTCATACTATGGGAAAGCCATATGAGATGAGGGGCAAGGGAAGACATATAGAAAAACATAGGAAAATCTCCCTTGTTGATGTCTCCTCCGTCTTCAATCTTCTCCTGAAACCCTAGATGTCGCTATGAAGATCACCCGAGAGTGATCCTCCAGAAGTTCTCCTAAGCCCCCGCCCAAAGATGATCATCAATATATCACCATCATGAGGTTTATATAGGCTGGAAAAGGATGAAACATGACGTTCCTAGGTCATGTTTATCCTGTATTTATCTTTGGATAACTTCTTAATAACTTTGGGATTAAGTTAACGTGTTTTCAGATAATCCTGAGATAACTTCGGATTAAGTCTTAGTGATTTTCCAAGTATGTGCAGTCTTCATCACGCGTTCGATCTGATAACTATATTATCTCGGATTGATATGAAATTTTAAATGAGTGTTTCTGACTCCTTATTCTTTAATCAGAATGGTAGAGATTGGCTCTAGAGTTCTGTAGCTCTTTTAATAAATGCCGGACTTCTGCTGCTCGTTCAGACTGCGCACAACCCTATCTCCTCCTCTCTTTTCTTGCTCCTTTGTCATAAAACACCTCTTTCATTTGCCACTTGATCAACCCTAACTTGGTCACCACATGCAAAGATGTCTTTTCAACTTTGTTTGCTTTAAATTTTTCATTTCTGCTTCCTTTTGCTCCGGTACCAATTTTCATGTTCAATCGTGTAAACATACCCAAAGGAGCACAAAAAAGAGATATCGATGCAAGGAAAACGTATAAATGTATGTCAATATGGTAGGAATATATGTATAATCATGCACTTATCAAGATGAATGCTATGACATCCTTTGCTAAGGTCGGCCAATGATAACCTTGTCGAAGCGACCTTGTGACTTAGAGCTCGCCTCCAAGGTGATCTTCTCAATTCCTTCATGTATCTCCACGTAAGGGCGTGAGTCGTACCTCGAGGGGCGTAGACACCCCAAGAAGGGCAGGGTGTAAGACCTTTTAAATAAGTAATCATTTAGGATGCTGTAATAGACTGACCTGGTAACGATACACCGAGCTTCTTTGGGGACGGACGTAAGGTTTCCATCTCAGAGATAGCTTTGGATAGGATCGATCCTGTATGGCTCCTCTTCAATCTCCTGCACTTCCTCTTCTACATGGCACTCGATCATCTTGGCAGCTAGATAGGTTGAGAGGTTGCTTGAGGTCAGCACCAAGCGAGGAGGTGAGCCTTGATAGGAAATATGCTTCTTTATTCTGAGCTTGGGGATCTTGACGATCTGGAAGTGTTGTGGGAAGCTGGAGATGATCTTTTAAACCACGGCTTTGTACTTGACCATATTGTCTTCTCTTGCTTCAAACTCCTCAAATTTATGGCCGATTACCAACTGAGAGTCAGCAGCGATAGAGATTAGTACTGAGGGCCTCGCGTGGATAGTTGTAGCCCAAGAATAAGAGCCTCGTATTCGGTCTCATTGTTGGTCGCCTTTGAACCCAACTTAAGAACCGTAGAAGTACTCCATCCTGAAGGAGAGCGCAGGACCAGACCTGCTCCAGATTTGTCCTCATTGGTCAAGCCATCTAGATGAAAAGTCTACCAAGAAGAGGAGTTATTTGCTGTCTATGTCGGCTCTTCGGTGGGAGGGTCTTCGCCTTCCGGTGTAGTCAACTCCACTATAAAGTCGGCGAGCACTTCCGCTTTGATGGCAGTGTAAGACTTATAGTTTATCTCAAACTCTCAAAACTCGATCGCCCACTTGGTCAATTTGTTGGATGTCTTTGATCGATAAAGAAATTGCCTCAGGGGTTGATTGGTAAGAACTGTGACCTTGTAATCTTGGAAATAAGGCCTCAGTCACTGGGCCGAGGTGATGAGAATAAAGGCCAGCGTCTCGAGCAGAAGGTATCTTGACTCCAAGTCGCTGAGAACCTTTCTTATGTAGTAGATCATCTTCTTTACTCTTTCTTCTTCTTTCAGGAGGACTAAGCAAACTATCGAGGCAGTAGCGGCTAGGGAGATGCATAGCTCTTCTCATAGTTGAGGCTTGGCTAATAGAATTGGAGACTTTAGGTTGTCCTTAAGATGCGCAATTGCCTCCTCACACTCCTCGCTCCACTCCATTTTGGGTGCCTTCCACAGGGCTCGAAAAAAAGGGGAGATTCTTCTCTCCAGCTTTTGAGATGAAGCGTTCGAGAGCTGCCAAACACCCATTCAGCCTTTAAATCTCCTTAGTTGTCTTCGGGGATCCCATCTATAGTATCACCTTAATCTTCTCGGGGTTGGTCATGATTCACCATGAGCCCCAGGAACTTTCCCGAACGAACGCCAATGGTACACTTGCTCTGGTTGAGACACATACCATATACAAAGAGCGCTTGGAAGGCTTCCTGCAGATCAGCTGTATGATGGTTGACATTCTCGCTCTTCACTAGGATATCATCTACATAGGCTTTGACATTCCTTCCGATATGTTTCTTGAATACCTTATTCACCAGCCTTTGGAAAGTTGCTCTAGTAATTTTTAGGACAAAGGGTGTAGCAATAGATGCCCTTGTTAGTGACAAATGAGGTCTTCTCTTCATTGGATTCTTCCATCCGGATCTGGTTGTATCCTCGGAACACATCCAGGAAGCTGAGCATCTTGTAGCCGGATGTAGAGTTAACTAGATTATCAATCATAGGTAAAGGGAAACAGTCCTTTAGACATACTTTATTCAGATCTGTGAAGTCTATACATGCTCCACTTCCTCGAGTATTTCTTCACAAGAACTACATTAACTAGCCAATCTAGCTAATTGACTTCCCTGATAAAATTTGCCTTAAGGAGCTTGCTGACCTCCTCTTCTGCAGCCTTTTACCTCTCTGGGGGGAAACTCCTACGCTTTTGTACTACCGGCTTCCAAGTTGGGTCCATGTTGAGGCGGTGCTCAGTGACATCGCGATTTACCTCTGGTATGGCTTCTGGAGACCAAGCAAGGTGATTCAGGAGGCTTGGGTAAGTTGGTGCTGAGTTGACAGATCAACGTAAAGACTGGAAGTGATCGAGCTAATTCTGTGATTGGAGCAATTTTGGGGATGTTTTTGTATTTTGGCCATAACTTTGGCTATAGATGTCAGAATCACGCGTTTGAACCCGATCCGGAAAACTTGTTTCGGCGTGCACCACGTCGTCCCCCAGATCGACTTGGTAGGTATCATCTTCGAACTCAAATTCTGTTGTTTTCCGGCCATATCACTGTTTAGATATTTTTTACTATTTTTAGTATTAAATTATTTATCAAATTAGGATAGGATTTGAATCCGATTTGATCTCGGATTTTTAGGAGTTATCTAATTTGTTTAGAGTTTTAAATTTAGATAAGTTTTATTTTTGAATAATAAATTGCTAATTTTGGCAATTTAGATAAGATGATAGTGTTTCTATGTTATTCTTTTGAAGCTATTTAACTCGGCTTGTGGGTTGGTCTTAGATTATTGAATTTTGTGTAATAATATTTTCCTAAATTTCAGAGTATTTTCTCTGGTTCTTTTGGTACTTTGTTAGTTCTTCCTTAGGGTCCTTGGATCCGGCTAGCCCGCTGGATAATCGCTACCCCGCCCGGCGTCAGTTGGTATTAGAGGGCTTGTCTTCTTCCTATGGCATCGGCATCAATGGATGGAGGTCGTGGTGGCCATGGTTGACGTGGTAGACATGTTCAGGCTGAGGAAGTCTAGTACCGTGACTGGAGTGCTCTGGAGACGTTGAACGGGGATCTAAAAAGGCAAGTCGCGGAGTTAACCCAACGCTTGGTGATTAAGGATTTGCAGAGGCAAGTAATGAAGTTATCAAGGCGTATGGTATCGATCGATTTTGATCATAGTTGTCGTGGGTAGGTTCCGGTTGAGGAAGTCCACCACCATGATCATACCGATCAGAGGTTTGGCTAACCTATCTATAATGATGATAATGATAAGGAGGAGATCTCACCCACCTATGATTATTATGAGGAGGAGGTGATCTCGGCCATCTAGGATGATTATGAGGAGATCTTGCCCATCTATGACAATGATGAGGAGGAGATCTCACCCATCTATGATGACTACAAGGAGGAAATTGGCGAACCCATCTATGACGATTACAAGCAGAAGATTGGACCAAGCTTGAAGACTTTGGACGATTCTAAAGACATTGTTTTGAACTCGAGGACGAGTTCTTTCCAACCCGGGGTGACTGATATAGGAGGCTCGGGTAAGTTGGTGCTAAGTTGCCAAATCAACGTAAAGACTGGAAGTGATCGAGCAAATTCTGTGATTGGAGCAATTTTGGGGGTGGTTCTGTATTTTGGCCATAACTTTGACTACAAATGTCAGAATCATGCATTTGAACCCAATCCGGAAAGTTGGTTTCATCGTACACCATGTGGTCTCCTAGAACGATTTGGTGGGTATCATCTTCGAACTCAAATTCTGCTATTTTCCCGCCATATCACTGCTTAGATATTTTTTGCTATTTTTAGTATTAAATTATTTATCAAATTAGGATAGGATTTGAATCCGATTTGATCTCAGATTTTTAGGAGTTATCTAATTTTTTTAGAGTTTTAAATTTAGATAAGTTTTAGTTTTGAATTATAATTTGCCAATTTTGGCAATTTAGATAAGATGATAGGGTTTCTAGGTTATTCTTTTGAAGCTATTTAACCCGGCTTCTGGGTTGGTCTTAGATTATTAAATTTTGAGTAATAATATTTTCCTCAATTTTAGAGTATTTTCTCTAGTTCTTTTGGTACTTCGTTTGTTCTTTCTTGCGTCCTTCGATCCGGCTAGCCCGTTGGATAATAGCTATCATGCATGGCGTCACAAGGATCGGCGTTGTTTTGTGGAAGCACCATGATCTCTCCTTGTTGCTCAGCCTGTAGCTTGGCTCCGACCTGAATAGTTTGGTCTAGTTGGTCCTCGGTGAGAGGAAGCATAATCAGGTCCTCGACAAGTGTTGCTCAATGCTCCCGTTCGTCCTTGGTTTCATCTGGTTCTTGAACAACTAGGCCTTTCATGTATGACAATTTGCCAAAGGGTGATCCCTTTTCATGAAAGGATGTTACCAAGGAATGCAACCTTGTGATGAGACCATTGAGACTCTATATATAGACTAGTTCTATGTGAGGAAAAATATACCAACCAATCAAATCTTCATACTCTATTCTCTCACTCTCTCTTTCATTCTCATCTTTCTTTCTTTACATTATCAAAGACAATCATAAGAGTGTTTTCGGGTTGAAACAAATAGTGCAATTTTGCCTTTCAACGACAATCAAAGGATCTCTGAGGCCTTTCTTTTGCCCTTGAGGAGGGATACGTAACATTGATGGTGGTATGTAGAGATGACCACCCATTAAGGGTCAGCCTGCTGAGAATGACGTTGTAGCTAGATAGTCAGCTGACGACGAGGAAGTTCGCCATCATCGTTGAAAGTTGGGGTGAGTTTCCAACTGTAATGGGGAGCATTACCACTTCCTCGGGTTGCACTATTCCTCTTGAGAATCCTACTAATGGGGACCTCACAGGCTGCAATTGCTCTATCCCAAGCTTCATCCTCTAGAAGGCGTTCTACAATATGATATCGACAAAGCTCCCTCTATCGACGAAGGCTCTCCTTATTTTGAAGTTAGAGAGGGTGACAGTGATGACTAAAGCGTCGTTATAGGGGTGGTAGATCTTCCTTAAGATCGTTTTCGGAGAAGGTAATAAGTGGCGTAGCTTGGGGCCTCTTCCAGAACGGTTCACCTTGGATAGACCCGACCATCCGAGCATAGCTCTTCCGGGAAGCCGAGTTTACCGCCTCCGATGAAGTGGATGACCCCTTCTGTGTGCTGGTTATGCTTTGGGGCGACAATCCTTCTCTTCTAGGGACTTGGCAGATGTACTATATGAGATGACCTTGTCAGATGAGGTCCTCGATTACATTCTTTAATTGGATGCAGTCCTCCGTATCATGACCTTGGTCTCGGTGGAAGCGACAATACTTTTTGCTACTCCTTTGAGACACTTGGGTCTTCATTTGAATGGGCCACTTCGTGGATTTTCTTGTCCTAAACCTACATCAAGATATGCTCTCGAGAGAAGTTAAGAGGAGCATAACAATCATATCTCACCGTCCTCTCGGTTCTATGGGACTTCTGGGGTTGGAGTTTCTGCTACTTCTCCCAGGGTGAAGGTCCTCAACCCAAGCTCGCCTATCTTGTATAACCTTCTCGTACGGGTTGTTCTCTCCCAGTTTTTCCAGGAACTTCTCACCGAGGCTCTTCCTTCTGGAAGGACTTCTCCTTCTGTCCGCACTCCTCTTTCCAACATGCATAAATCTCTTAGGAGTTGATGTATCTCTCCGCCCGGACTAGGAGTTTAGTGAGATTCTCCAGCTGTCTCTTGGTGTTTGACCCTCATTAGGGTGGTAAAACTCTTCCTTCGTCTATTGCTGCTTATGAAGCGGGTGAGAAAGAGGTCGGTTAGCGTCTGGAAGGACGAGACAAAGCTGAAAGTAAGGCCGTTGAACTAAGCACTGCCTCGTTTAGCATGGTTGGGAAACCCAGACACATGAGAACATCGGTAGTCCCGAATATCAACATCCTTGTGCTAAAATATCTCAGATGGTTGGACAGGTCCGTCGTGCCATCAAAGGGTGTCATAGAGGGCGGTCAGAAGTTGTACATGTGGGGAAGCAGCACCTCCAAGATCTCTCAGACGAACTGGGAGATCATCTGAGACATGTGCCTGGAGTACTCCCTCCTCTCGCAGGAGGTGGTGTATCGTCAAGCCCTCGGAGGGGTTTCGGGTCGCTGTCGAGCCTAATGTAGCTCTGAGCTGCTCAACAAAGGGATTATTCTTCTCCGCTCCTCGCTAAATCTTCTTCCTTGTTTGGGGGTGCTAGCGTCTGACCTCTCCCGGCTTTCCAAATGTATTAGAGAAGCACTTAGCGGGGGTGGAACCTAGGAAACCTGGCGTTCCGCTACATGGAAGGCTTGAGCCAGTTCCTCGACCCGCTGCTCCATGGCTCGGTAGCGCTCCCCTTGAGGATCTCCAGCATGGGGTTGGTTTAGAGGAGCTTCTCCCCGCCTTTGATCTTCGTTGGGCCCTGTAATTATTCCGTCACTCTCCATCTCATGCCCCTGATTGTGCTTAGACCTTCTCATGGTTACATGGTTTCTTGTTCACATCCTTACGAACAACGCCAAACTGTTAGTGCAAAAAGAGGTTCCTCCTTGAGATTGAACTTGGCCTCAACCAACGGTTGAGATTTGTTTATAGTGAAGGATGTCAGTGTTCATTGGAGAAAATAGTTGTTGGCTCTTCCTTATTCGCTAGAGGGCCTGGGCAGGGAAAGGGAACAAGTCTAGATGGGTATGGTGCCCCGATTTAGCTCAGATGATCAATTTAGTGAGAGATTTTCTCCAGTGGAGAAGAAGACTTAGTTAAGAAGAAGTTGCATGTCTTTCTCTTTGTTCTCTCCTTTCTTATCTCCCTTTTCTGAGTTCGATGCCCGTCCCCTCTATGTAAGGGACCTTGCTTGCCATACTTATCCCCTGATATGATATCGTATGCACCTTATCTTCTTGCCACCTTTTTTATTCTTGCCTTGACTTTAGCATCCATCAAAGGGGATGTTTGAGCTGGCAAATTGTACCAGCTGAGTGGGTGCTTGGGATGTCTCCACATGTATGCTCGGGATGAGGCTATGTGTCTATCCAGATTTCCCATATCACCATATTGTGATTTTTGTTTCATATAATATTACCCAAGTCATCCTTTTAAAATTATCAATAAAAAAAATGAAATACCTCTTTTTAGCATGAGATAGAGTCCTCATTGGTCCACACAACCAGATGCACCAACTCCAACAACCTTTTTGCTCTCCATGCTCCTCCCAAAGCATGAGATACCTCTTTTTAGCTTGAGATAGAGTCCTCATTGGTCTATCACTTCTCGATAATGCTTTCTCAAAGCATAACTTTCACATACACCATATTTCATTTTAAAATTATTAAAGCGAGAAACAAGAAATTTCTTACTTGTAGCATCTTCCGTCATGTATTTTGTCTCAAGCTTTTCCCAAAGATCCTTCGCCTTCTTTTCTCCATGATAAATATCAAACAAAGAGTCCGACATTGCATTAAGAATATGTCCAATGCATAAATTTCATCATCGTCCATCTCCCATTTTTGACGTCTCCTTTGGTCAGCAATAGTTTCATCCTCATGCTCTTCAGGCTTGGGAGTGTTCAATACATAAGTGATTTGTAGAGACACCGAGAGAAAGTGAACGCGCTTTTGCCATCGTAGAAAGTTTCCTCCGTCAAATCTTTCTAAATTCACAAAATCAGTGACTAAATTCTTCAAAGTTGATGCTATTTCGTGTAGAAAGTAATTCTCCTTTAGATTGTTGGAAAAATTGGAATTGGAGTATTTAATGGAACACTCAACAAAGAAGAGTATAATTAAGATGCACAATTTGGATTCTAGGCGTGAAAACACTTTCCTAAAGGAGAATTAGCCCCTTATAATGTGTGCTAAGGGTAAATTCTAAGCCTTTAGGATACAAAGAATCCCCTTACAATGATGCACACAACAAAGTAAGCTTTAGCGAAGGAAGAGTGTGTTTGTTGTTGTACTTGAGAAGAAGAAAGCTTTTTCATGTTTTTAACTAGCACTCTATGACTTCTATTTATAATAGTATAAAGTGTTGGAAGTTGTAATTTCTTTTAAACATGAAAAGATATCTAATAACTACTATTACACCAAGGGATGCATCCTAGCTTGCCAAACTTCCCTTTACATGAAGAGGTGTCATCTAACCACTATAACTACTATGAGACATGAAAAGATACAACTTTATATAAAAGTTTAAATATTTAAAATATTACAATATTATTTGGGTACGAATTGTGTCTTTTCCTTTCGATTGAACAAAAAATACCATTCCGATTTTCACATGAGCATTCATGCCAGCATCAATCTCCGTGAAGATACTCTTGTCTCTAGTTATATGATTGTTGTATCCACTATCAAGCAAACATTATTATTATTATTATTATTATTATTATTTTTCATTTGCCACTTTACAACTTGCAAAAAACACTCGGTGTTTATCTTCTTTATCTTTAGAAACATTTGATTATCTTTCATTTTTGCAATCTATAACCTTTTTGCAAGTGCCCACACTTTTTACATTTGTAGCACGGTGGCTTCCAATTAAACTAACAATATTTATTAGTATATCTAGTCCTTTTGCAAATGCCATATCTTTGTCCAAAACTTTCACCACCTGAGTTTCTGCAGAAATTTTTTCTTCCTCTTTCTCTTTCATATCTTCCTCTAAATAATTCTCCTTTTTCGTGCTCTTAAGATGATGACCATTTTGGTTTTGGTGCCAAGTTTAGCTTAGATTGAAAAGCACTTTCAACAAACATTTTAGAGTGTCTCAACAACCTCTACTCATAAGTTTGTAATGATGCCATCAACTCTAGAACACTTCAATGTATACATCTCTTTTGTTTCTTGAATAACAGACACCATAGCATCATATTTTCAAGGTAAGCTAATAAGAATTTGTCAACAATTTTCTTATCTGTAATCACTTCACCGTATAAGCCCATTTGATTAACTACTTTAGTAACTCTGGAGAAATACCATTTCAAACTTTCGAACTCATTTATCTTCATGTATCAAACTCTCTTCTATGAGGTTAAAGTTTAATAGCTCATACTCATGTATTTCTTTGAAACTCCTCTTGCAAAACCCTCCAAGACTCTTTTAGATTTGAAGCCCCATAATTCTTGGAAACAAATCTTTAGTAATAGCTTGCTCAATAAAAAATAGGGCTTTTGCATTTTTCTTATTGTTTCCCTTTAAAGCTTCTTTTTGGACATTTGAAAGAGTTAATGTAGATTCAGGTTCTTCATACCCATTTTTAACTAAATCCCATTGATCTTGAGATTGGAATAGAGTTTTCATTTTCAAACATCAAAAATCATAACTTTCCCCATTAAAGATAGGGTAGACGGTTGCTGAATGTTCAAACCTAAATTGTTTGTACCTGCCATCATTTTCCTTTTTTCCAATGACACTTCACTTTCATTGACTATTTGCTTCCACCAATCTTCACACATAATTGTTGTTCACTACCAAGCTATGATACAATTTTGATGGTTTTTGTGTATTTTGACGAGGAGAATACAAGTAGGTGGGTAGATGAATTTCTTAAAAGAATGATTATGTTTCTCCTTCCCACCTCTCTACCCTTTTCCTTAGTACACAACTTTGTTTAGAAGTTTTATTTTCGGTTGAGTAATCTTGGCCTTAGATTTCAACACCTAGGTGTTTTACATGCATTAAACATGTGATAATAGATAACCACAAAAACAATAAAGAAAAATTATCAAAACACCTATATATTTGTGTTTTGGCCAAAGAACACACTTTACTTCTAATAAATGTTTTATAACAAAATTCAAAGTCATTATGAATATAATACATTGAATTCATTTCCAATGAGTGGTGGTAATTGTTGCTTCATTCTCATTTAGGCTTATTACAGCTTCTCAATATATTAATACTATTTTTTTATACAAACATTATTTTGATGTTCTTAATCTAATTACAACAGAGAAGATATTTGCCAAAGTTTTAGAAGAAACAAGATAACTATATTAATTCCATTCAATTAACAGCTACTAACATTAATTGGAGACATTGTAGAAGGTAGCACCATGATCTGCCTGGTTTGTTTTGTTGCCCTCTTACCAAAATAATCCCTTATCATTGGCTTCACCTTCTCACCACTCTTTATGATGATCAAGAACAACACCCTATACAATACCACCATCCCAATCAACACTGCAAGATCGAACCACTTTGAATAACTCAAATCCATCTCCCAATAGTTTCTCACAACCTCTTCCCCACTAATATTCTCTGTTCCGTTCTTGAAATTCAAACCTAAATACTCATTCTTGAAGTACCCTTCATTTGCATAAGTATGGAAGCCTAGGTAGTACATGGGATACCTCCACACTGGCTTTGGTATATCGTTCTTCAGCCGGAAAAAGCCGCCGGAGAGCATCATCACTCCTAGGATTCCTGCGCCGGTGATTATTCCCATGAGATAATCCGGCACGATGCTAGCCACGATCATCATCAGGCTCTCAACCAGTATCATGCACACATAAAGCACAACCGTGAAGTAGATGAAGTGTTCTGCTCCTCTCTGAAGACCGACCAGGTAGTAGGCGATGGCTGCCGGAATGATTGACACAAGACCAAGGTACGGGATGGAAGAAAGTGTGTTTCCGATGACAAATGGGGTTACTCCGTAGTGACCATTCAGTCGTTCTCTGCGAAAAATCTTCATGCAATGCATGCACATGTATATAAATATATGTTCAGGCCAATGTTCATTTAATTATTTCATGTAGGACGTATTGTTTTGTTCTATTTACCTTCATTTCTTCTACAAAGGAAGGGAAGCCACCAATGGACATGAAAGTCAGGAATCCGGCGACAAACATGAGCATCGAACCTCTTGCCTGAAATTTTATGAAAAGAGTACATTCGATTAAAACTTGGACACAGACTATCATGGATGCAAATTAATAATATGAGGAGTTCACCAACTTTACCTGAATGGACCCATAACTATAATCAATATCATAATAAATGGTTCCTATACACAAACATAGAGCCATATAGATAACAAAACGCAGCCAGTAATAGCCTAAATCTCTGTACATGTTCACAAATGATCTCTTGGTGAGGACCATGCACTGTGTTTTGAAACTAGCTTGACTCCCACTCTTCACAAGTTCCCCTTCCTGTGATTTTATATAGAATGAGAAAATTAACCAGATTTACATATTCAGATCAACTAAAGATCAAAAGAAGGAATATATACCATGTTGCAGATATCAGCCACTCTCCTCTTTGTTTCTTGGCAAGAGTTAGACATTTTGAATGAATGCACAAGAATGTCAATAACTTCAGCAGTTGTAACTGGTTTATCACTGCATCCAGTTTCAATATCCTGACAGGAAAAAAAGAAAAAAAGAAAATCCAAAACTTTTACCAAATTGACTTGCAGAAGAAATAGAACAACATTAAAAGATATTAAAGTAAAGATGAAATGTTCTAACCTTATCAAAGTCCTTATTGATTGTCCTGAGATAATGATCCGAAGGATTCCTCAATGTTGGACATGGAAAACCATTTCTAGAAAAAAACTAGAAGAAAATAAAAAGAAATAAAATTAAAAAAAAGTCATTAATCTTCTTAATTTCCAAGCAGTATATATGCATGCTGAATGCTGAGATATATACCTCAGCAGATAAACCAGTCCTCCCAAAATAAACAGTTTTCCCAGAAGACAGCAAGCACAAGTTATCAAAGAGCTCAAAGACCTCACTACTTGGTTGATGAATGGAAGCCATGACTGTTATTCTATCATGGCGAGCTAAATGTATGATCCTTTTCATAACATGATAAGATGCAGCACTGTCAAGGCCACTGGTAGGTTCATCCAAGAAGAGAAGCCTTGGCCTAGTTAAGACTTCCATGCAGATGCTCACCCTCCTCTTTTGTCCTCCACTTATGCCCTTGGAAATCCGGCCACCGATCTTTGTATCGATAACTTCTTGCAGCCCCATCTCTCTTATGCTCATCTCTGCTCTCTCCTTCTTCTCAGACTTGGTCATGGATTGTGGAAGCTGAAGCTGAGCTGAGTAGTATACTGCTTCTCTCACTGTTAGGGTTGTCATCAATATGTCTTCTTGTGTCACATATGCCTGTCATCATGCACCTTACACTTTTAGTTTGGATTTTGGATTTAACAACTGTAAAAATTAACAGCTTAACTAATTTCATAGTCTAATATACTTACAGAAGTACCAAATGCCAATGCTTGTCTTCTGCCATTAACCAGAATGTTCCCTGATTGTCTCATACCTGACCCTAGTCTTCCTGTCGGTGTGAATGAAACAAATTACAAAAGTTCAAATTAATTAACAAAACGAGTTGAATTTCTTCCTTTCGGCTTAATTAAGCTTTTACATATTGGATTGAACTCATCATCTGGATACCTGCTAATGTATCTAGGAGAGTAGATTTCCCACATCCCGAAGGACCCATGATTGCGAGGATCTCACCAGGCTGAGCATAGCCGGTGACAGCGTCAAGGATAACTCGAGGAACGCCTTCATTGTTTGAAGCCAAGACTGTTAAGTCCTCCCATGTTAAGTAAACTCCCTGTTCATGATCTCTTGTTTCAATGGAGACCACTTCTTCATGTCTCGGCGGCATCTCCACCTCCTTGGCCATGCTTCTTCTTCTTAGGTTGTTTTTAAGTGTGAACTTCTTGTTATTTATAGTGCATGTGTTGAAGAGAGGAGGGACTAGGGAGGTTTTATTTTATTTTTAATAATAAAAAATAAAAAATAATAATAAATATTGTGGTCCTGTTATTGGTGATGATGTATATATGTACTGTGGAAACGGGTGGTGGTTGAATTAAAATGGAGGGGTGTTTGTGGTTTGCATGCGCCAAGATGGATTACTTGTGTTACATGCATTGCACGTACATGAAAAAAAATCTATGAATGCTGTATGGTTGCATTTTCCTTCTCCGTTGCCCATGTGCATCACGAACTCTCTGTCTGTCTCTGAGTCCCTCCTTAATTACGACATGCAATGTGTTTTGTAAGTGTCTTGACGAAGTTAGAGTCATGACTTGATTTTCCTTGGAGGTGTATAGGATCTGTTTGCACAATATCTACCTGTCATTTTGTGGAAACTAACATGTGGTTTAAACATCTGCCGTGATTTGATTTTTTTTCTTTCATTTATGCAGATTTATATCCCCAAGATTCAAATATAGAGGCATGATAGAATCAAGCTGGTCGGAAGTGGGGCCGACTGATTCTATCATGCCTTTTATATATATATAATTATATAATATAGTGTATTTATATATATTTTTTATTTTTATATACATATTAAATTTTTAAATTATCTTATCATGATAATACAGTTATATATCTACATATGTTTTCAAAAATTACATATATATATATATCAAAAATAAAAAATATAAATATAAATTAATACACTATATTATATATAGTATATATAATATTATATATATATATATATATATATATATATATTAGATAAGGCATGATAGAATCAGCCGGCCGCACGTCCGGCCGGCCTGCTTCTATCATGCCTCTCTCTCTCTCTATATATATATATGGTGATTCTACTATCAGGCCTGCGGGATCACTGTGTTGATCCGGCCACCTCCTATTTTGGCCCCTGCAGCATGTTTGAAGTATTTTCAACCGTACGGATGGAAAAATCATCGAAAAATAAGCTAGCCTATCAATTTTCATATAATTTGGAGGATACTTAACGGTTCTTATTTTAAGAAAATTTTAATGGTTAAGAATTTCAACCATTAAGTGGGAGGACCAAACGGTCACCAAATTGTATGAAATTTGACAGGCTAGCTTATTTTTCGATGATTTTCCCATTCGTATGGTTGGAAATCCTTCAAACATGCTCTAAGGGCCAAAATGGAAGGCGGCCGGATCGAAACAGTATTCCGGCCGACAGCACTATAGAATGACCCTATATATATATATATATATATATATATATATATATTAACAATGTAATATATAAGATGATATATCTATTTTTTAATTTATTTATAAATATATTCGAGGAAATATAATATATAGGAAAAATATAAAAATTTATTGGTAATTATGATTTTGGACCTCTCTTGTCAACATTTGATAAAAATACCTCCTTATTATCCTTCTATGTTGCAAATATTGATTAATAAAGTATATAAAAAAATAATGGTGTTGGTTTTAGGCAAAAACTTTCCCAACAATACCTAATGTTTTATTGTTTAATTTTTTTGGTTATACAAAAAAGCTGAAACTAGCTAGCTATAACATATTCCTTCAATATGGCCTTGTTTGGATTGGCTTATGAAAAAAGCATTTTTTTTTCAAAATCCTAGAAGGACTTTTGAAAAAAGTGTTTCTCAGAGTAGGTTAAGTGCTTCTGTTTATTTTATGTTTGAATTAGTTAATTCAGAAGTACTTTTTTAGTTGAGAAGTTGTTTGGATGTGCATTCACAAAAGGACTTTTTTAGTGGCAAATTACTAAAATGGGCATTCATTGAATTATAATAATATCCCAAGTATATATATGCCTTTGTCACATTTTATTACCATTAATAATTCTTATTGTTAATACTATTATTATTATTATTATTATTATTATTATTATTATTATTGTTGTTGTTGTTGTTGTTGTTGTTGTTGTTGTTTAATAAGAACAAGAAACATAAGAACAAAATTACAACAACAATCATAAGAAAAAGAAAAATAATATTTTTCAATATCACAACAACCAATAACAACAATATTGTCATTACCATTGCAACAAAAATTAAGGATAACAATTATAAACTTTTTCAATATCACAACAACCGTAGAAACAATTAACAACATGAACAAAAAAATACAACAACAAACAAGAGAACAAGAACAATAATATTTTTCAACATCACAACAACCAACTACAACAATATTGTCATTACCATTACAACAAAACTTAACAATAACAATATTAAGCTTTTTCAACATCACAACACCATAGACACAATTAACAACATGAACAAAAAATTTCAACAACAAAAAACATAACAAGAACACTAATACTTTTCAACATCACACCAATTAAACCATAACAGCAATATTGTCATTACCATTACAACAACACTTAAGAATAACAATATTAAGATTTTTCAACATCACAACAACCATAGAAACAATTAACAACATGAAGAAACAATTATGATCATTTTCTTGGGTGTCTTCATGGTTGGTTGTTGCCGAACAAGTGAACTTTCACCATCATCATTCTTGAAGCCATGCTCTCCTCCTGTAAATTGGTTGATGTCTTTAAGGCTCTCAAGACATCCAAATCATTTGTAATAACTACTCCCAAAATTTCAGTAAAATTTAAAATTTTTGGTATTAATATTTGCCACTTAATTATGAGGTGGAAATATTGTAGTGTAGAGGGACCAATGTGTAAAATACCAAGAATGGTTTGCATGTAAAAGAATACGGTGAATTCTAATATTCCTTGGGTTATACCCAAGGTCGCCTAACTTGGGCTTTTGTGACTGGCATTGGCCGGTTTTGTACCATGTTCAAAATTTCAAATTAAAAAAGGTAATATCTAGGTGCGGTCAGACAAAGATTGGGTGCGGCTCTATTCAGATTAGGTGCAAACTTTACTGTTTAATACTGTTCATTACTGATCATAATGAAGAAGTCTTGAGGGACTACTGTTCATTATTGTTCATTGGCGGCGCACCTCGTACCGTAGTCTGGATGCGACCAGACAGAAATTAGGTGCGGCTCTATTCAGATTGGGTGCGAACTTTTACTGTTTACTAGTGAAATGGCGGCGCACCCAATTCGTGAAGGGTCGCACCCAATTTGCACATGCTCGCACCGTAGTAGGTAGGGTATGGGTGCGGCTAGACAGAGATTGGGTGCGACTCTATTTAGATTGGGTGCGAACTTTTACTGTTCATTATTGTTCATTAGTGCAAATGAACACGCACCCAATTCGTGAAGGGTCGCACCCAATTTACACATGCTCGCACCATAGTAGGTAGGGTATGGGTGAAGCTAGACAGAGATTGGGTGCGGCTTTATTCATATTAGGTGCTGTCAGAAACTTTTCTTTGTTCATTCTTCATTCGTTCATTGGCACCTGCGTCACAAGTAGTCCGGGTGTGGCTGCATGTAAATTGGGTGTGGCTCTATTCAGATTTGGTGCAAACTTTTACTGTTCATTAGTGAAAATGGTGGCGCACCCAATTCGTGAAGGGTCGCACCCAATTTGCACATACTCGCACCGTAGTAGGTAGGTCTGGGTGCGGCCAGACATATATTAGGTGCGACTCTATTTAGATTGGGTGTGAACTTTTACTGTTTATTACTGTTCATGGGGCACACCTATTGGGTGCGGCCAGGCAGAGAAAAGGTGCGACTCTATTCAGATTGGGTGCGACCGGCCAGTGCCGGTCACAAAACCCAAGTTAGGCGACCTTGGGTTGATACCCAAGGAATGTTAGAACGCACCAAAAGAATACAAGGGATGTGTAAATGGATACATGTACCCATGATAATGATGATGGTCCATGGAGCTTGGTTTTTTTTGAGACATCTTTATCTTTTCCCCAACTCATTAAATGATGTCATAGTCTACTAATATGAAATATATTGTTCTTCTTCTTCTTCTTATTCTTCTTCTTATTATTACTAATTGGCACACCTTAAATAACTTTAGTTGTAGTACCATAACTTGGCTACAATAATATTGGTTAAGATGACATCATCACCACCATCACCATCCATTATCTTTTCATGCATGTTCCACATCTTCTTATTCATTTAGGGGGCGTTCACTTGGGGGTAAGTGCTTGGGGGAAGTGGGGAAGTGGTCTACCACTTCCCACGCCGGCGTTTTGCAGACGTAAGTGTGCTTCTACTTTCTTGATTGAAGTGGCCACTTCCCCCATTTTGCACTAAGGCCACTTCGGCAAAAAATGCACCGAAGTGGCCGAAGTGGCTTTGGCCGAAGTGGGTTATTATTATTATTATTATTATTATTATTATTATTATTATTATTATTATTATTATTATTATTATTATAGGTAATTAATTAAAAGTCCCCGGCATTGTTTGCTTTTTTCCTTAGGGTCCTTGAGGGGTATGTGTAGGGGTTTAGTGTAATAGTATTTTGGGTGTGTATGTTTTGGGTGGAAAATAGTACCAAATAGTGCAAAGGACTCATAAATAATTTCCCCTTATTATTATTATTATTATTATTATTATTATTATTATTATTATTATTATTATTATTATTATTATTAAAAAATATTTGGAGGAGTGGGCACTTCGGTGCTCCTTCACTTCGGTGGAAATGAACACCATAAGTGCTCACTTCAGCCCACTTCGGGAATTAGGACTTCCGCCCATTTCAGCCCACTTCGCACTTCCCTGTACTTTCCCCCAAGTGAACGCCCCACAAAGAAGCTTTATGGAAATAAAATAAGGTAAAGCTTTATGAGAGTCTATCCTTTAAATTCACTCTTTCTCTCTCTCACGTGAATACTTATAACGAAGAAGTAGAAGTCTTCATAACTTAAAAAGATTCATAGCTTAAGATCATGGCGTAGTACAAGCATGAAGTTTCAATAGCTTATATAAAAAAAACTTATTATATAATTCACTATCGCTCTCCCATGTTTTGATATCTCTTTCTCCCTCTATTCAGATTTCTCTATCATTTAAAGGAACCATTTTGTTTGACAAGAGAGAGAGAGAGAGAGAGCAAGCAGCTTGGTCAACAGTACAATTGATTTTGAATAGAATAGCTTGCTTGCCCTAGGTTTTTGAGGAACCATTCACATTGTCAACACTCAAGTAAATTTCCACTAAGCAAGCTGAGCTCAACTGGCACCTGCTCCTTGCAATACAACTCTCCCCATCTCGGTGACAAGAGCCGACGACAACCACCTGAGCTCACTTTTCTATCGGAATCCATCTCAGTGGTGTCGCAGCTCCCTTGTGCTGAATTCGGCTTGAGGGGGGGGGTTGAAGGGGTTGAGTTTGGACTCCTGGGAAGCAAGTCCCAAGTGACAGCGATGACACCCAAGATCACCCAGTAAGAACCCCCACACTCCTAGATTTGAGAGCTTGAACTCTGTGCTTGGTGTAGTACCGCTAGCAAGGTAAGCGAGTGGAAAACTCAACCTTAATTACCTTGAAGAGGCAGACATGCATATTTGTATCTGAGAGATGGAATTTTTAAAGTTAAAACAAATTTACCTCCAACCCGACCATTTGAGTTATTATTACAACCTCTGTAGAATTACTGGTGTTGATACTTAAACATTTAGGATCTGAGATTTATTCCATGTTCCAAAATACCTTGGTTGCATCATCTCCATCAACTTAAATGGAATTGATGAATATATGGATGCTAAGATCTTATGAATTACTTGTCTGAATGCTAGTTGTTGTAAGATGGAAGGATTAAAGTTTAAGTGGTTGAAGGGCTGATTTAAGGTGGGGGATTTGATTAATAGGAATTTAAAACTAATTGGATGAGAATTAGAGGAATGATCCTAGAAATAAGTTGCAAGAAAACCCTATTGTATGATAATCATTAAGGACAAAAGAGCTGTATTTATGAATTTAAAGCTTTATTGTGTATGTTTGTATATTTTCGGGGCCCGATAAATATGGGAGATGCCGCCAAAATTTACTTAAAATTCATACACCTTTAATTGCTTGTTAATGATTTCAAGCATATTTAATCTTAGAGAACAACCATTGGGTAATTTAATCTCTTGTTAGAGATAATTAGTGCTTCGTAGACCATTCCTTATTTAAAGAATGTGATTTCATGATGACATTAGCCGTAATCTAAGAGAGTCAATGATCATCGCTATTAATGGTAGCTAATTAAGTAGTAAGTTAGTAGATAAACTCAAGGACACTTGCATTCATATGTTGATATGAAGTATTTAAGTGTAGAGATACTGAGATTTATTATCTATCTACTAGATCCTGGTTCGGATGCGTGAGACGCGACGAGGATCAGATAATTACTCTCTAGCCAGGTAGGCTCTCGCACCGAGTGTTGTGAGTATTTCTAACTCCCTACTCTACTTGTGAGTTCTTTTCTTTCATGTATTCGAGATGGATTGTTCCTTGGATATATGCTTGTTGTTTAGTACATTTGGTAGGCTCCCGCACGAGGGTTGTGAGTATTCCTTCCTCTTACCTTATGATTTTTGTGCTCTTATTTCCTTGAGATGTTTCCTATACATATTCAAGTTAAGTATCCTCATATGTGTTGGCTTTACATCTCGAGGAGATATTTGTTTTCCATGTTTTCTTATACATATTTGAGTTTAGTCGCTGCTTAAATACGTATTGGCTTCCGATCTCAAGGAGATCACTGATTATTATATATTCAAGATGTTGGTGCCTTGGATATATATATATATATATATATATATATATATATATATATATATATATATATATATATATATATATATATATATATATATTGTTAGGTATTCGTACTGCCAATCTCTTATGTACAGGCATGATACATCAGACGAAGGCTTAGTAAGAGAGTGTATTTTCTGACCATGTACGTATACATGATTGATATAGCGCTATCCGGCGTAGACCGGAGATGATATCCGAAGGATATTGTACGATACTGTAGGTATCTTAGCATCATATATGCTAGGAGATTGAGTACATCTATGAATTTATTCACATCCCAGGGACATGTTACTTGCTTGTGATTTTGTTTCACTCGCTTGTTTGCACTTGCTTTATTCTATTCCTTGCTTGTGGCTTTCGCCATATTTATTGATTTATTTGCGATCCTAATGGGACTTTCTTTTTCTCATGGACTTGGTTTCTCTCTTTTTCCCATGTGACAATGGGTAGCTAGGAGAGGGACTCAGGAGGGAGCTTCCGCGAGACAGCCTAGCAACTTCGGGGATATTTTGAGCTGAGGTCTGCGGGCCTCTATTCCTTTCTAAGTGAGAGTTGTATCATTCAGGACCTGCTAAACCTTGTATTTACATTTTCTGTTGATTTATATTATTTTAATTCTATATTAATTATCTGCTGATATTACTGAGCCTTGCGTACTTATGCGGGTGACCCTATAAATACGTGTCGTCTATCACGTGCGCCGAAGCCCGGGACTCAGGTTCGGGGCGTGACATCATTACTACCCATTACCCATTCATAGTTGAATTATTTGATAGTTTTTTCTGCATTGTATGTTGAATTGCTAACAGGAAACCATGCTTGATCACCAACACTAGATACTTAAAACATTAAATTCAGTTAGTTTTCATCAAATTACTTCTCAAAGGTTCACAATTTTGAATGTGAATGCTTCACAAAGATAACTTTTTGAAGGATTTCTTGTCATGTGTTCATCCCAGAATTATCAAATTCAGTAGATATTTTAGGAAAAACCAGAAGTAAATCTTGGCATAGCAAACTTTTAAAGAAGTACAATTCGATTAACAGAATCTCAAAAAATGATAATTTATGTTCATCCAAAAAAGAAAAGTTACTAATGGCAAAACCGTTTCCATACAAAAATTTATAGATTCATGTGCATTTATGACAAAATGTTTTCTCCCTTCCATACACAAAATAATGTTATTTATCAAGAAGCAGAACCTATGCACTACAAGAGACAAATCAATATTGTCATTTATGTTCATTTATAATATTCACAATGAAGTAGTAGATTTCGTATTAATCTATTAGAAGTTTTCTCATCAAACTACAATAAAGGAACAAGAACTAGAATCCTCACTACAAATGTCCATCTACTACAGTGGCATGAGAAAAAAAAATTTGCAAAGAAGTGAAAGATCTCAGTAGCACAATGAATCAATTCAGATGACCCACACAACTTGTGATGACCACAATAAATATTATATTTAAAAAATAAGGAATAAATATAATAATCAAGACATAGGCACAAAATAAACATATTTCAAGCACAAAACAAAATTCAATCAATTGGTACCTGATCTTCACATAAAGGCAAGCTAGAAGGCTAATTCGATCCAACATATCACGAATAAAGGGAAAGTTGGAGCAATTTTCAGGAACACAAACGATAAAATAATAAACACAGGTGTTTTTGATTTGATCATGAAACTACACCAATAAAAAACCATTCACCATATAGAAATGCGCATTACCTGCGGAGGAGAGGGGAAGGCGGCGGTGACCTTGTCGTGGCGTGGTGGTGTTGGGATCTAAGATGGGATTTCTTTGAGTCGGGGGGAGGAGGATGTGAGGGTTTTTGATCTACGACCTTGGTATTGAGAGGTTGGGCGATGGTGGCGACCTCCGATCTCTTACGGCGGAGGTAGTCGGTGACGAAAAGGAGTGCAAGGATGCCCCCGATGATGGCGCTGAGCAAGGGCATCGAGATGGATCGCTGGCGGAGTAGACGCCACGGAGGAGAGGAAGATGAAACGTTTGGAGAAAACATTTTAAAAACCTTGTCATTTCTTGATTTGATATGGTTATTTTTGTAATTGACTAACCCCAGAACTGCTTCTGAATAATTGCTTTTTTCAGAAGCTACACATGACCAGCATTTTAAAAAAAGCAGCGTTTGAGATTTTTTTGAAGTTTCTGCTTTTTTAAAGAAGCTAATCCAAACAAGTTTTTTTGAGCCCAGAAGCATTTAACTTATAAAAAACCACTTTTGGACTCAAAAAAAGCTAATCATAACAGCCCTATATCATAAAGGTCTTACAACAATCCTGTCATTCCTTGAATGTCTATTAATCTCATATTTGTTCCATTTTGCTTTGCCATTCTTGCCAATACATCTACGCAAATGTTTGCTTCTCTTTGTATATGAATCACTTCCCAGTTTTGGATCTAACTCAGCATTACTCTACATTCTTCAGTCGCTTTCTTTGATCTCCAATTGATATCCTCTTTTTCTTGTTGGAAAAATTCTTGATAGTCTCTAGTTGTCTATGTGCAATAGGGCACTGCTACTCCCCATCTCTATAGGTTTTGTATTCCTTTCTTTATGGCATGTAGTTCTCCATCAAATGTTGAGTATGGTTCACAGTTTCTTGCTTCTGCAATATAGAAGTTCCCACTATTATAAGTTATAATGATATACCCTACACTTGCCACACTTACCTCTGGATTCCATGAAGTTTTAGTGAGTAATAAGTGTTCATACTTTTCTCTATTCATTTCATCTCTAATCTAAATTAGTCCAACTTTCGACTGGCAAGTGTAATGGCCTTGTAAGCAGCTATGTGGGGCCTGCTGATCATTGATTTGAAGATTAATTAGTTGCATCTGACTTTCCAGGTCGGCCACATCAATTCTAATAACAAAACACAAGCAGCGGAAATAACCGAGGGTTCAACATGACCCTACAAGACAAAAGGCCCAACAAGTACATCAAGTTCCTGAATAATACTGCATCTCTCTCAAACATCCATAAAAAAAACATAACTTGAGGTTCACAGAACTCACATAACACTATATTGCCAGGCGGGTACTCCCCTCCTAACCCCGATCCTACCTACGCGTCGCGATTTGAAAAAGGGGAAAAATCAACTAGGTTAGCTCAAAAACTCAGTAAGTATCCACTAAAAATAAGAAGTCATGCAAAGCTTTTGAAAATATATTGATCAAATTAATGCAACAAAACTACACCATAAATAATTTATCAAAGATACAACAGAAGTGTGCATTATAAAACTTATAACAAACCCAAACTTGAAAATTAGATCATATATCATGTTGTATGCTACCATTACAATAATATAGGACTTAACAGAAACCACAGATAGTTTAACATAACCGTACTTAAGCCAAAGTAACAAATATTTCAATAATATAGAATTTAAATTAGTATCACAGGTATTTCAGTAAAACAGAATTGATCAAAAAGCACAAAAATCTCAAAACAAGCCGCAATGATTTGAATAACGCAGAGCATAAGCAAAACACATGGAATGATCATCATAAATTCGTAAACTACATCTCCTTGGCTAGAACAAAATAAAACAGAATAAGTAAGCATCGGCCGCAGTCACCATTGGGCTCAGGCGGCACCAACCTCAGCCAGAATCATGAGACATGTATGTCTGGTAGCGCTATATCCACAGATACGGTCGATACAGCCATTGCTTACCCCCACTAGCTGGGCATAGAACAGAATATCAGCCAAAGTGGGAGATGTAACAGAAACAAAGAATCTAGAATAGCCAATACATGTCAACCCGGCTAGTACCTAGTTCTCGTGTCAACACGACCTAGCCAGACATAGCTGATGTCCAGCTCGCAGTTCACGACGACCCGACCAAACATGGGTGTTGTCCAGCTCATGTGTCAACATAGCTACTGCCTAGCTCACGGGTTGACACGACTATCAGAAAACAAAATACAGAATAATATATAACTTTCAACACATTTCCATATCTAGAAGTATGCCATACAAAGTTTATCAAACATAACAGAAGTAACATAAATTTCTAAAATGTTTTAACTCAGTACATATTCATGTAGAAGATGAAAGAACTCATCAAATCGGAAAGGTCAGTAATAATCCAATATAAAACACAGCTCAAGTCTCAGAATTTGCATGACTTCAAGTTTTCAGAAAATAAGCTAGTTAAAACTGATAATGGGGGTACCTTTCCTCGAATAGGGGAACAAATAGGTGCAATAGTCGTTCGTGCAACCGTCCTTTTGATCTACGGGAAAGGCTGCCATAATTGCGGGCAACCTCTAACATTGCCCCTTCAGGTCCTAGTAATGGTTATAGCCTAGTGTTTATCGCTGATGGGGCGCACCACTTAGGAGGGACCTGTTTTGCTCCTTTAAAAGGGGTTGGTCACCATGGTTATGATCATACTTTTTCCACTTGTAATCACATTTGGAGCTTTCTCTTCCTTTTTCTCACATGGATCAAGATTGTACATGCGAGCGTTGATCGAATTCCGTGGTGGTCCCATCCTATCTTTTTCAAGCTCTGAGGCGATGAGGAGACATATGTGGGAAGCATGTCCCAAGTCCAGTTTGGAGAGGCCCATCCTCTCCGATTCCTCGGACTCTCAAGACATGGTTTCTATAGAGGGAGGGAGCTGGCGCATAGGAGGATCTGCTCTCTAGAGAACAGGTAGAGTCGAACCTTCTCGGGGGGAAGCGGTCAACCCAGTTCTCTCGGCAGCGGCTTAGGTTTCGATGTCAGGGGTCCCAACTATGAGAATGGACTTTAGCGAGCATGCGATGCTCGACCCTATGAAGGGGCTTTAGTGAGCTCACCGGGAGTGCGCTAACCATTATAGAGCGATAGGAACGAAATTTTTCGTAGAGAAAAATATCACCTTTTAGATTTAGAAAGTTAGTCAGATACAACGGTTAGCAACATCCCTTAGGGAAAAATAAAAGATAGTGGGTTACTACTCCCCTTGGCCTGGTTCGTGTGCCCTGGCTAGTGCGGTCTTCTCCTAGTAGCATCTACGCCTGCTATGGTCCTAAGACCACTTCTAGGAATGACATGGCTACAGATCCCCCTTAGGGTCCGACTAGCACTGGCTCATGAGTTTTAGCTTTGAGCAAAGCCAAGCAACACTTATAATACCTTGATTTTTTTTTGACTTAAATAACTCACTACGATAAGGTGGAATGATAGATTGAACAAGAAGAAAAGAAAAGAAGAAATTTAGAAATTTATTACGAATTATTTAATGAAGTAATGAAGTAAAGGAGGTTTGAGATTTAATTGAAATATAGGGGTTAAATTGTAAAATGTTAAAAAATCTCTCTTAACCGCCATATCATGTTTCCAGGAAGTTCCCTTCTCTTGTTAAATTGCTATATTGCCCTCATCTCTTCTCAAAATCATTGAAATGTCCATGCCTCTCCTTCTCTATAAATATACACCTCTTCTCCAACGTTAGAAAGTTCTTCTCTTCTCTCTTGCTCTCTTAATCTCTTCTTCATCCTCCAAGTTCCATTAGAAGCCCCTGCAAAGATCAAGAGTCTTCAAAGATCAAGAGTCTTCAAGTATTAAGTTTTCCTTTTACCAAACTTTCTTTGATATTTACACATATAACCATCCATATGAATGAGTTTTCCAATGTTATAAAGAGTTTTACAATGGCTTTTAATCTCTTACACATATAACCATCCATATGAATGAGTTTTCCAATGTTATGAAGAGTTTTACAAAGGTTTTTAATCTCCATAGAGGAACATAAATGTGTTTTAACAATCAATCGTATTCCTACTGTATTTCTCTTTTCTGGAGCAGTAGACGAATTCCTTTTTGTAAACTTTGTATACAAAGGTTGTAGATCATGATGCCTCCTTCGTACCTGCAAATTTTCAGAATTTTTCATGAAAATACCAGTTTGTAATAATTTTTCCAAGAGGGACTGCTGGTCCGTTTTTAGTGCAAGTTTGCTACTGGAAACAAGATCTTGTCATCTCTTTCTGGGGTAATAGAAGAAATATTTTTCCAAAACTTTGTGAACAAAGGTTGTAGATCTGGATGTCTCCTTTTTGTCTGCAAACTTTGAGAATTTTTCATGAAAAATACAGTTTTTAATGGTTTTTCCAAAAAGGGACTGCTGGTTCTGTTCTTCTACTGGAAACTGATCGTGTCGCCATATTTCTGAGGACCATCCAGTGATCTTTGGAAGTGGATACAAATAATAAAGTTTTAGTAAAATATGTTATCTACCACATACAAAAATTTCAGAATATTTGGACATTTCCTCATACTTGTGTTGGACTTTTACCATGACTGCTGCAGTTTTACAAACCTGCTGTAACATCATCATTGAATATGTTTTTTTGACCACTTAGATCTATTCATATTCACAAGATCCGAACATGGAATGGTACTTAATGGTTTTAATTACATACCGGTAAATTTTCATGAATTGTAGGCTTAAAATCAATTTTATATGAAATTTACAAAAGACTACCGTAGCTTGAACAATCATGCTTTTAAACTATACGAGAGAATGAAAGATTTGAAACGACATGATAGCCTCACTTTTATTATGGCCGTAGAAAATCCACAAGGGGGTTGACAATAAGACAAGACAAAGACGAGCTAAGGTAAGGGATCCACTTTTTTTTTTATGGGGTAAAGTTAACCCTTTTCTTGCAGTATTTTGATTTCTATGGGTTAACCTTGAAGCTTTTCCATGGTTGAATTCTTTATATGTGCTCTATGGCTATATTTTCTGGCCTCCTTATGAGCAAGGAATATTTGCAATCCTTTCTTTTCTTTGGGATTCAATGCTTTATTTCTGCTTTTTTTTTTAAAGTCTGGATAAATGTTATGTTGACGGGTGGGCCCGGAATTATACAGCCCTCCAATGCATTGGGTAAAGCATATCCCTGGAATCGGTAGACCCAGTGGATAACAAGTATGGTGTCATGGCGGTTAGCCCTGACGCATTTATGAAAAGTAAGAATGAAGTCACGTCGGTTAGCCTTGACAGTTTTTATGACATCCAGACTATTTATGATATCTTTTCACCTGTTTGATGCTTATGTTTGATGTTTAGTACCTCCATGACTTTGTTATTTCAATGACTCTACTGTCACAATTCATGTTTACCTTACTGGGCTATTTCAGCTCACCCCTTTATTTCTTTGATTCCCCACTCCAGGTGAACTAGAAGTCTAAGGAGGAGAGTGGCGTAATAGGACGCTAGGCTGCTCAAGAATTTAAGTTTATGTGTTTAGTATTTGCCTATGTATAAAAGGTTGTAATAATGTATATGGTGTCCTAAACTCCTAAACTCCTAAACTCCTAAACTTTTGATCATTATGATCTTGGGATGTAATAAAGTATGTAAGGATTATGTATGTTTACGTTATGTTTTTGGATTAACGCACCCAATCTGGAGCTTCCGGATTTAGGGGTGTTACAACACTGCCTGGACACTTGTTGATTTCCTCGGAGTTTCCTGCATCCATGCTCAGTAGGGAAGTTCATTACCAGATGGTAAGTAGAGATCACAGCTTGCAAATCCTCGGAGTTCCCTTCATCCATGATCCCATGCTCGCATTGTAGCTTGACGACCACTTTACCATGAGAAGTTAATTCGTGGTGACCTTCGACTACTTGGGATGAGCCCCCACCCTCAATCGGAGACTGATCACACCCTTAGGCTGCACAGTGCCTCCATTGAATCAGATCAAGGGGACTTGGCCGGCTGCCAGAATTTTGGACCAAACCCTAGCTTCATTGATTACGTGTGTGCACAATCTTGCAAGTGTACAGTCATATTAAGTAATAAAGTTTACTCAAAGAGTAGGATGTCAAACCCACAAGGACCAATAAGTACTAGTACTAAATACTGTATTATTATCTAGCCTAACCGAAACCTTGTATGGAGAGAAAAGAAGACTAAACTAATCTACGACTAAGACTCACTAAGGACGGGATGACTTTCAGGAAAACTCTACCATAAACCGAGGTATCCAAGCAATGAATCCCCTCGGGTTTTCATAAAGATATAGACTATGATGTTAATGTTAATAGTTGTAGGATTTAGGACCATGGGTTCCCAATATGTACTAAATCCCTCTATCGAGGCAACCAATACCTAATACCCTCATTGCATTAATGTTCTAGGGAACCTAAATCTTGGAAGAGTTGTGGGAACAAGATGTTTGAAAGAGTCGCTCTCCTTAATACTCGATTTCTCGGCATATTCACAACTCCCTCTATTGAGGTAGATCAACATAATGGGGTGGTGGGGGGGGGGGGGAGGGGGGGGGGTGGGTTTTGCCTTCTTCCCCCAGGTGAATCCTATTGAAAATCAGGGTAGTCACAACATAGAAAACCGATTCAACAAATCACGCTCAATAGATCTCAAAAAACAAAAAAAACTAAAGCAACTATTTAACTATTAAAATCAAAGTAGTAACAATTAACCCGAGGGTTCATCATGCCTAAATACCTAACAAATTAGTTCCCCATGGAAGGGGAACACAAATCTAGAAAATAAATACATGAAGACATAAAAGAAATATAAAAAATCTCCCTTCTAGTCTTCATGATGATCTAGTGCCAAAGCTTCGATGACTTTCCCCTTTTTCGAATGATAGATGCCTTCCAGGATGATCTCCCTTCAAGCAATCTCCGCTGGAGAGTAATTTCATGCGAGAGCCATCGCGAGATGATTTTCTAAACCCTAAACATCGGTATTTATAGGGCTCACAATCTGCGGGAACCATATAACGCGTTTTGGGACCGTGTGGGACCAAGTTGCATGAAAATTGGAGCCAAAAATAGGCCATACGTAGTGTCTGGATACCTCGTAAGTTTCACTAACGCGTTGTTGTGAGGGTGGGTGACCCCTGTCAAGTTTGCCTTAGAGAAAGTAATGGGTACCTGAGCGTGGGCCTTCTCTTCAGCGGCCCCATGTTGGTTCCCCATCCTGGTGTAGTCCTTCCGTCCGGAGTTGCTCTCACCTTTGCTAGCTGGTTCCCCGGCGATGGTAAGAATAGCCCTTGCCGGGGATCATTCCTCTAGCGGTAGAGGTGAGCTTTGCTTCTTCTCCTACTTCGCGTACTCCTGGAGATGTCCTCAACGGATCAGTTTCAATATCTCTTCCTTCAGATGAATACAATCTTTAGGGTCGTGCCTGTGGTCCCGATGGAAGAGACAAAATTTCTTATTATTCTTCCTCTTTCCTTGTCGCTTCATTTTAGGCAGCCACTTCAGGCTTTTGGAGTCCTTAATGCTTAGTAGCATTTGCTCCGGACTAGCATTGAGGGGAGTGTAGGTGTGGTATCGACCAGGTTCTGCTTCCTGGATGTTATCTTTGGTCGGGGGCTTCTGTCGCTTGGCTCGTTCTTGTAACTCACACACTTCGGTGCGGTCCCTACTAGGTTTCTCTGATTTGGCCTGTGCTAGCACCAGAGGTTCATCCTCTACAGCGTTCAAGTACTTTTGTGCCGGAGAGAGAAGGTCGGCCATGCTCACAACCAGCCTTTTGCGCAAGGAATAGCGGAAGGGAGACATCTTGGTACCCCTTGTGAGGGTATTTTCACGCCTTGAGCCGAGTTAGGACATCGGCAGACCGGCTGCATACATCTAGGGATGGGCCTCATTGCGTATGTAAGGCCTCATAACATGTTTACAATTACTACAAATGCCTGAATAACCTAAATTTGTTGCTAATACTCAAATGCTAGGGCCAACATCCAACATACATAACATATAGAAAAAGTTTATAGATAAAACATGATAATATAACTTATTCAAAACACAAGGTAAAGGCCACATGATACTAATGATACGGTTAGGCTCTGGACACCCCATCTACCCACCAACTAGCTACACCTTGTGATTTGAAAAAAAAATGACCAAAGAATAATGAGCTTGGGAGCTCAGTAAGTATCCATTAAAAATAATAAACTAATATTATAAATAAAGTTGAAACAAAAACAGTAAAAGAAACAATTCAAAAGTAAGTTAATAAAAACAAAGAATTACAGTTTTCGAAGACATCGTAGAAACACACTATCAAGTAAAATCAATAAACAATTAAATTATAATGAAAATAATTTTGGTAAATTTATATAAAAACTTTGCTTAATTTCTAGGTGGAATACTTACCTCAAAATCCCAACTTCAACCTCACTACAACTCATAACTTTGTAGACGGATATAAAAGGAAATACATTCCTAAAATTCCCAATTACAAGTACAAGTATGTCAACTAGCCAAGAGAGTACATGGTGACAAAATGCAAAAGTGCCTCTAAAGTGCAACATCTTCAGCCAAACTATTCGACATAATAATACTTAATTTATATACAATGACTTCACAGATCTTGAAGACTATCAGATTTCCAAGAATGGAATTTCTCACCTCCTTTATAATTGGTTAAAGCAAGGACAGTCAAAAGCATGAATTTTATATTTTTAAATCTAGTGCACTTTCATAATTCTAACCTAAATTTTATACATTTGACTAACTGAATGCTTTATGTAGAAAGGTCAAAGAAAAGGAGAATTGAACTATTACCCGTTTGTGTGTAGCTACTAGCTTTAATAGCTCATCTACATAAACTTGGCCTGAAGGTTAACAACTTCTGGTTTGCACCTACTTGACAACTGTGAGCAAGAGAGATCTCAGGACTCACCGTAAAGTACCGTGGGTTCTAAATCCTTCAAATATTTCCTTGCAAAACTTACTGCAACTATGCGAGTCAAGCTTAGAGTATGACCCAAAATAGGAGATGGGAGAAGGCAGAGCGGAGGGCAGAGAAGTCATGACAGCATCCGTGCACCTTAACAAGGAAACGATCGGTGGATTCATATAGCATGGATTTGTAGCTAGGGCCGGAAGATAACAAGAGGGGATGATGAGCCTTCGATTAGAACAGGGATTCAAGTAGAGTGGCGTCCATGAGAGCAAATGCGGGAATTTGAGGCTCTAAGTTTTCAAGACGGGATAAGAGAAAGAGATAGAGAATTCAAAAATAAAAGCCAAATGAAATCCCTGAGGTTTGGTGGAATCTTCACGAAAGAGAGAAAATCTGAGTAGATTGGATATTTTGCAAAAATTCATTTTAGTCCCTAACCTAATACATAATTACAATGAGTCCCTCTAAATTTTCATTATAGCTTTTATACTTCAAATTTACATGAAGGTTCAATATTTTTTTCTAAATTTTCAAATATCCCTAAACTATCACAAGGATTCCGGGGAGGGTTCTTACAGGCCGATGCCGCAAACTTCTGGTTTTGGCTAGAGACTAGGGTGACTAAATGGTATAGATAACTGAGGTGTTCTCCTTCATCTCCCTTGGGAGGTACTTGATGGGATGAAACCGCAAGTGCACGGGTCGTGTCAAGTACTAAGAGTGGACATAGAAGTCGGGTTGTCGATCCACAGGGAGAAAGAAGTACTAGTATTTACCAATTGTCTACTATCTAGTCAATCTGAGACGATGATTGGTCAAGCTAACTCTAAATTGATTAATGGAAACCTAGATTGGGGAATTGAATGCTTCTTGGAGTTAAATGATCATAAAGAGGGATGCAGGGTAGTTGGATCCCCTTGGACTTCAATTATATAAATGCCCTTCTCTAATTTAATTACTTTCGATGGTTACATTGACCAAGGGGTTCCTATCATGCTTTCACTCACTCTCTAATCCCGAGGTGAGCTACTAATCCTAGTGCCCTTACTGATGATGTTCTCGAACCTAATGTCTTGGAAAGATTACGGGAATAATACGTCTAACGCTCTCCTAAGTACCCGGGTTCCCGGTGTACTCGTAATCCTTTCTATTGGAGATGGTCTACACACGGGGAGTATGCTCGCTTTCTTCCCCAGTATGGATTCACTAAGATCCCTCCTGCCTCGCAGAACGTAGAGGGGTCAACTTACATTAAAACATCCAATAGACTCAACAATACAATCAAGTAATCAAAGTAGAAAGGAGACATTAATTAGCACATGTCCAAGGGTTCACCAACCACCCAAGCATCTACAAAATTAGCCCTCCATGAAAGGGGGGCGACAATCCACAACAAAGATAAAAGAAAGCAAGAAATACATAGCAAATGAGATTTGCGCAATCACCGTTGGTAGCTTCTCGCTTCTCCTTCTTCGACCTTCCCTCTTCTTGCTCCTATGCCTTGAAGGGGATGAACCTCCAAGCCCTCTCCAAGGTGTCTCTCTTGCCCTAGCAGCCAAATCCCCCTAAACCCCTCTCCCATTCGCCTTTTATACTCGTAGGGTTTAGAGGGTGCGATTTACCAAGTTACCCCTCGGCCAGGCCTGCAGATCGCCCAATTTTAACAATGTACGGGCCCGTATACGGGCGCATGTCAGCCCATATACGGGCCAGCCACCTTCCATCTGAGCCCATATATGGGCCGTTTATATACCCGTATACGGGCTAATGGCCAGGTTGCTTGTTGTACGGGCCGTATTCTGGCCCGTATGTTCTCCAGGGTCTAGTATACGGCCATATGTCAGCCCGTATACTAGCCCGTATGAGCCCTTCTAACTGCTTCGGGGTCCCGGCTTCTACCAAAATGCTTTCTTTCCTCCGGGGTCCTCTTATTTTGGCCTGTTGATAAAAATAAGCAAATCTTGAGCACCGGTGGGCAACAAATCCTTAAAATCTCATGCCAAGTCTACAAAAATATAGTATAGAATTATGCTCAAATGAACACTTATCAGTACTCCTTGTACTACTCTGGAGTCGGTCTAGATTTGTTGCACTCTTAAAGGGCTTTTAGTAAACACTTCAATTTGCGCCAAGAGCTGTTGCATCCGAGCGTCCCCTTGATCCGCTTCTTGGGCCACCGATGTGTTTTGGAAGACGCAGCGGCCTTACGAATAATGGGCGCCTCCTAGACACCTCTTATCGGTGTCTCTACTGGTGGGTTCTTCTTTTTGCCTCTCTACATTTGAGGTGCTACAAAGGTTTTTGCTCAACGCTCCCCACAGATGATGCCAAACTGTTAATTCTCCAAATGGAGGGACCTCGTGATCCACCTTCCGCCTGGAGATCAACTATGAAAAGTGTGTTGTGGTGGTATAGATCGGGGACTATGAGTTTCCCTAAGGCTTCAGACAACCACCGAGAGTCAAGGCTGGGAGGCGGCTGACGAGAGGAGCTCCTCCTTTCCTGCAAATGAAGCCTGGGGTCTTCTCCCCCAGCCCTCCGAAACTAAAGTTAGTTCAGTAAAGTGGGAGGAAGGAGAAGAAAGGAGAAGAAAAGTAGAGGAGAGGGAAGAAAGACTTCTAGAGACACTCTCTTACAGATAAGGATGGAACTGTTTTTGCCCTTTTCCTTGCTACTCTTTTCATACCTAGATGACAACCCTATAAGCCGGTAGCCGGGGGATGTTGTAATAATCGCTCAGGAAATATCGGTAAAATTTGAATTTTGTCATCCATCGTTTATTTTATTCAACTCAGTATTTCTCTCTTGTTGGTTTAATAATAATGTTCAGGCGATGTTTGGACTCCCGGTAATTTATTTGAAATTTATTGGAAAAGTTCTGAACCTATATGTAAAAGTCTCCATTATAACCTAACTTATGAGGACTTAAGTGCATGATTTATTTATTACTTATAGAAATGAATTATTGTAAAGTAGAGGGTCTTCCAGGCAAAAAAAACCTAGAGAGAAGGGCTTCACGTAAAAAAAGTTCATAAATAAGGTCTAGAATAGAAAATGGTGGGGCCTTCATGTAGGAGTTTGCAATAAAAGGATTCATTGGGGACCAATTTGAAATTTTGTAAATATCTAAATCCACTACTAATTCTCTTGCTTCTCTCCACAGGTTGGTGAAAAGCTTCTTTTCTTTTAAGATGAGATTTTTCTCTCTTTCTCCCTCTCACTTACACCTTGACTTCCTTCAATCGGCCAGAGCAAGGAGTAGGGAGTCCTCAAATCCAAAGCTTGTAAGTTGAATCCATATCTTTTGATTCCATACCTTGTATGCTTAAACATGGGTTTATATAGGGATGGCAATGGGTCGGGTCGTGGGCGGGTTTTGCCTACCCCGCCCCCGACCCGACTCCCCCGCCCCCGCCCCCGACCCGCCCCCGATACCCGCAGGGTTTTTAAAAACCCGCCCCATACCCGAACCCGACGGGGAATGGGGTACCCGCCGGTATCCCCACCCCCGTCCGGCTCTAGGCCCGACCCACATAACATTAACAATAAAAATTTAAAATTTCAATCCTAAGTAAAAAAATGCACATTTAAAATCTCATAAAACAATAATAAAGTATAAATTGAAAACTTCAATCCAAAATCTTAATGTTTTTTAGATAAAATGACCACCATTCATCATCATCTTCAAAGAGATCAAACAAAAATAATAAAGTGCACATTCAAACTTATACAAAATGATACTAAAGTAAAAATTGAAAAGTTTAATCCAAGGAACATAGCCCTTTAGAACCCCCATTCATCACCATCATTATTTTCATGGAGAATAATAATTTTACATTTCGGGTCGGGTTCGGGTTCGGGTTCGGGTCGGGTATCAAGTTTCCCATACCCGCCCCGCACCCGCTTTATATTATTCGGGTTTTACCCGAACCCGACCCGAAACCCGGTCAAACTGGGTTTTCCCTGTCAAACTCGGGTCGGAGTTGGGTATAATTGCCATCCCTAGGTTTATAGGGTTGATAAATTCATGGGAATTAACTAGGAATTTGGGGTTAAGTCGGATGAGAAATAGTTATGATCGAGTGTGTGAGAAAAATGTATGTTTAATTGTAAACTTTAAGCTTGATTGCCGAGAGTTTGAACTCCAATTTGGGGGCGGGTTTACTGTAGCTAAAGTAAACCAGAACATAGTCCCATGAATTGTAATACTAGAATTGATTTAATTGACACTTCTAGAAGAATAATGGGTTGTCATCCTTTGGGGGTATTGGACAATAACTGGACTACAAGTATGGATCTATGGAGTTTACCTTTAATATATGAATTAAAAGTTGATTTTAATTTTATGGTTTGCAAGGCTTGACCAAAGAAACAAGGATATTAGTGTGATGCATGTGAATTCTTAAAATCCAAGGACTTTAAGAATTAGCTTGTGATTTTAGGGAAAAAAACAACAGGATATCAACAACTATTTAGTGATAAAATGAAGATTAGAAATTTATTGAAGAGATTTGAACTCCAAGAAATTCTGCAGGAATTATTGTAGCACCTGCAAAACATTGATGTTGTTTCATTTTTTTTGGGTTGTATAAGAGATGATAATGAGCCAATCCTGCTGGAAATGAAAGTTAATGTTGTGAATGTAATATAGTAGAAATTTGGAATGAAATGGTGAAGATTTCGAGCTTCAAATTGAGGTTTCAATTTCAAGGTTCTGACAGTTACTGTAGCTACCAACAAAGAGTGAACTATAAACTCTCAAAAGACTTTAATTTGATTACGATCATCCGCGATAGTTCGGGTATATAATTAAACTAATAAATATTGTGCGGGCTGGTGTTATAAGCCACGAACCCATTGGTTATAAATTAAAAAGCCAATATTTCGGCTAATATAATATAGGGGTATTTAAACGCATGTATTGCATTATGCTTGTTATGGAATGTCATGTGACGATTAATTATCATGTCTATGACATGATAAACTGATTTTGGACGCGACTGGGAGGCTCAAACCTGAGTAGGCATTATAAGTGAAAAAGGTAGGCTCTCGCACGGGTGCTGTGAGTATTTCTAACTCATAGTATTCTATTGATTTCTGTTGTTGTTGTGCTAAATGGATGTTGGAGTCCATCTTTTGATACATGCTCTGTTTGCTGACATGTTATGCTTGCTGCTTTGTTTAAGCTCGTATATTCTGATATGATCTGCTTTGAGGGAGTACCCCTTGACATTCTTCTTGTGTTGTTGTAGGATGGCCAGGGGGTGGTACTCCATGGCATATGGCCAGTGGGAGTGGTACTACATGGCATATGGCAAGTGGAGTACTCCACTGGCATTCTACTTGCACCTGGGATGGTTAGGGGTGGTACTCCACAGCAGTTTATTGACATTCTATTTGTGCATTGCTTGAGTTTGTATACTCTAATTAGATTTGCTCTGCTCTGACTGCGATAATTTGTTATCTTCATGTCTTGACTTCTGTATTGGCCTTATGTCTTTCTTATATTGTGTGATCCTACTAGCCCTTTCATTGGCTCATGCACTTGGTTGCTCTATTTTTCCCAGGTGATGATGAGTAGCTAGGAGTGGGACTCAGGAGGGAGCTTTCGCGGGACAACTTAGTAGTATCGGGGATATTTTGAGCTGAGGTCTGGGGGCCTCTATTCTTTTCTGAGTGAGAGTTGAGTTGTATTGAGGACCTATATAGGGATTTTGTATAAACCCTGTATATATATTCTTCCACTAATTTATTTACTTCCCCTAACTTTATATTTAGTTCTGTGAGTAATTATCTGCTTTTATTACTTGAGCCTTGCGTGCTTATGGGGGCGACCCTAAAAGTGCCCGGGGTCTATTCACGTGTCCAGGGCCCGAATCGGGTTTGGGGGCGTGACAGACGTTCCCCTCCTGACACCAGGGCGAGGCCTTTGTCTTGAGTTTCCTCTACTTATCATGTGCAGAGGATTGTCTCATATGTCGCGAGTCCCTGTTTAGGGGGATGTCGCTCTTGATATCTGTGTAGACGATTGTTTCGATATCAGGGGATGATGGGGAAATCCAAACGTGACTCTCCAAGGAAGGCCGGGCAGTTGGAGTGGTCCCGCGCCTGTGCTCTCAACCTGGTGAGGCCACGTGTCCCACTTATTTTCCCCCTAACAAATTACATGGAGAATAACAATCGTGAATTGTTAGGAAAGGGGCTATATGTACCATAGTGTGTAAAGTTATGAACCTTTAGCTTGTAGCTCTTGTATGCGAAGTGATATAGTTGCTCTGTTGTTGTTGTCAGATGAGATTTAAGTATTCAATTAGTGATGCTATATACTTATTTTTGTAGATTCAAATGCTAGAGTTTGACTCGAGGCTGAGTTTGGGTCTGGGCTTCTTAATGTAAATATTCCATAATATAAATCACTATAAGTTTTTTCTTCATAAATACTTTGCTTTATAATTTCAAAGGAAAAGGTAGATCTTATCTTGGCTGTTATCTTTAAGCTGACCAGTTTTCTCAAAAACTGAAGTCATGCAACTGTATTCTTGCTGGATATGAATTCTTTGAATTGGTTTTGCATAAAGTAATGATTTCTTCCGATAGGTATCTTAAGAAATGTGTTTTTACAGAGTTTGGCATTTAGCCTATTACTTTGAATGATTATTAAAGTTTCATGGTTATTACTGCATTGATACATGCTTGTGATACTTTAGATTTGAACTGTTCTATGGAACTCTGGCACTTCGGTTAAAGAATAATGATCTCTGTTTTGAAAATTTGTGGTATTGAAATTATGTTTGATTTCATTGAATTGTGTTTATATGGCCCGTGTTGACACATGAGCTAGGCATTGGTTTTGTTGATACGTAAGTCGAACATCGTTCGTGTTGACATGTAAGCCACACATTGGCCTTGTTTGGCCATGTTTATAAGTGAGCTAGGCATTGACCGTGTGGACACGTGTCTGTTATTCTGGATTTACACTTTGATTTTACTATATTTGTTTACATTTCCCAATATGGCTATGATTCTGTTCTGTATCTACCCAGTGGGAGTTACCACTGGTCATGTCAACACATATCTATTGTTAATGTGCTATCAGACATTTAGTGCTCGGGAAACAGAGGGTATATAAATAACATGTCTGACATTCTGATGATTTTGATTTGGGAGAGAATGAGGGTGATACATTCTAATTTTGTTATGGCCATAGCATATTTGGGAGATGGTATTCTGTGGATTATTTGGAATTTGTGTATTTTTTGTTTAAGTTTTGAATTATTTGAATTGTAGTAGACAATATGCTTTATTAGCTGATTTGGAGTTTGGATTTTCTATAAGTTACATGATAATTACTTCTGCTATATCTTTGGAGATTATATCTGATATAATTTTATTTGAGGTATTTTGGTCAACATGTTTGTTAAACTTACGCAGGACTTCATATTTTTAGTAGATGTTTACTAAACTTTCGAGCTCATTATGTTGTTTTCCCCCCTTTTAGGTCACGACACATAGCTAGACTCGGGGTGTAGGAGGAGGCTGTCTGCTAAGTGGCATTGTATTTTGTTAAGGTGTGTAGTACCTTATGCAGGGTCATATTTTGTCTATCTATAGTAGGTTGTAGTACCCTGTACAGGATACGATGTAATCTTGTAGACTTATATGACTTTTTTCACTTATTCTGTAAAACTATGAACCTTTGTTGTGTCATCAAATTGTATTTATTTTTAGTATTTGGTGTAATGTCATTCTATAATTGTTTTAGTAAATTGTAATCAGGTTTTGAGGCGTTGCATACAAGGGAGGCCCCGCCCCTGCTTGGATGTGGCCGGTCTGCCGACACCCCAGCCGGGTTCGGGGCATGACATGTTTAGTATGACATCCCCTATGTTGATATATTGAGATGTTATGAGATCCTATATGTTAGTATTATATAGTTTAGTATCACATCGCCTGTGGTGATATATGGAGGTGTGAGACCCTATATGTAGACCTTTTAGGTCATTGTTTTACTTATGAAATAGAAGTGGTCTTCGCCCCAAATATTTTATTTGTTCTCTATTTTCTCTAACAACACCCATATGACTGTTGAAGACAGTTTCTCAAACATAGGTTGGAAGTGCTCTTTCCACAGAAATAGATACACTACCATACCATTAATGGTCCTAAACGTTCTATCAGAAGTTGCTTCACCATGGAATCCGATGAGCACTTAACAAAGAAATACCCATTTTGCATGTCCGCTATAGAAAATTCCCCCATACTATTCCAAAGCCTAGAGAAGCTTTCCTTAGCAATATCTATGGTAGCTAGGAGCCTTACTGAATAATTTTGCATATAAGGTGTTCCTCATATTACCTTGAGCCCTGATGACGACGCTCTTCTCCAACGCTATGGTGTTGCATACTAAAACTTTCAACCGATCTAGCATTGGTCATGGTATGGCAATAGAGTCCTTCTGGCGTTGCTGTTGGTTTTTGACGATGTTCGCCCACGAACGAGTGTTCGCTCTCAGTTTTGGTCGCCTTCTCACTATTGTATCTAAGAAGGAGAAGAGCCAAAAGATATTGGAACTTGGAAGAGTTTCATTTTCCAAACTGTTACAAGATTGCCCTTCTTTTTTTGTCATTTTAACTTTGTCCTCACGTATCGATATTAATACTTTGCTTGGATGGGGTTTTTTTGGATGTTTTATAATGTAAGATTTTAGACCAACCCACGTTTGGATCCACGGTTTTAGAGATGGTATGGTTTAAGGGGGTAAAATGGAGGTTTGCACTCCCATTTCTAAACCCCCCAGAGTGGGGTGTTGAGTGGGTTTTGTATTTTCACTGCATGAAAATACCCCTTGATATTTTTAGGGTTTTATAATGTAAGATTTTAGACCAACCCATGTTTGAATCCATGGTTTTAGAGATGGTATGGTTTAAGGGGGTAAAATGGAGGTTTGAAAACCTCCATTTTACTCCCATTTATAAACGCTCCAAAGTGGGGGGTTGAGTGGGTTTTGTATTTTCACTGCACGAAAATACCCTTTGCTATTTTTAAATAATTCTTACCAATGTATCCCATCCTTTTATGAATGAAGAGCAACCATTATCCTCCTATTTCTCGCCCTACCCACCACCACTAGCCAAAGGTAACCCACAGGCACCAGTCACCGGTAACCTACCGCTACTGGCATATGATGACCTGCAATATGAATAAATTTTTTATATTCATCTCAAATTCTCAAAGGGCATTTTTATAATATTAATATATAACCTTACCTCTCATTACCTTCAAACCAAACACTATATTGTTTGATAACCTTGTTTTATTTTACCTTTGGCCAAAAATAAGATATGGTTTAAAACCTTCTTTTCCTTATTTTACCTACTTTACAAACCCCTCTTATACCCCATCCAAGTAAAACATTAGTGAAAAGGTAGCAAACGTTGGAAGGTAGCGGCCTTGGTAGCACGCAGTCTCTCGAAGATGAGAAGTACGCGATTTCGGAAAGCAGATTGTTGATCAATTAAATCATTCAATATCAGAAGATGGAGCATTCCTCATAGCTCGCATGGGTTCCTGTTGAAGGAATAATGTTATATTGTTGAGATGATTAGACGAGAGGAAAGAGGTTTCATTTGTTTGCTATATTTTCATTAAGTATGTTGTTAGCCGTTGATCTTGTTGTACTGCTTGGACCATTCAGATCTCCAGCGAACTAATGATGTCTTCTTGGATAGAAGACTATATTGTAGGTGTTCTTTCTTCGAGTTCACTGGGGACAGAAAGGAAGAAACCAGTGAGAGGGGATGGGGCTCTATCGCCCATGCCCGCTCTGATGGTTAAGTCAGTCGTCTAATCAGAGAAGGAGGAGGAGTTTTAGAAGGAGTTGATTTTTGCCTAGTTGCTTACCTATTTGCCTGGCTTTTTCCTCCTGATGTACCTCTCCCAGTTCCTTAGGGTTCATCTCCCTTTTATCTATTCATCATGAGGATCTTGGCGGGCCATCCCCTCTCTTAAGGTGGCTTTACCTTGCCCTATGAAGGTATGGCAGTGCCTTATTATGCTTGTGGTGCATTAATGAGAATATGATTCAGACACATAGCCCGAATCTTAGGTGTATCACTAGCCCCCTCCTAGATCTCGAGGTCTTCGTGACCTCAGGATAACCCGATTGGGGGGAGTTCAGGTGTATATAGCCAAAATTATGCAGGCTATGCGGGGGTTGATTCCCACGTAATTGGGTCGTGTGGGCGTGGGTTATGCACTCCCATTCGGGTCGCATGGAGGGGGGCGCTCCTAAGTTTGATTGTGGCTATGTAGCTTTGATGTCCCCGGGTTGCGTTCGGGGGGAGAGTGATACTCTATTGTATTTTCGCAAAAGCGGCTCGCTTCGAGATATATGCCTTTGCGCGGGCGCTCCATATTGGGAGTCGTTCGTCAAAACGATTCATCTCGGAGAGCTTCCATAAAGTTGGTTTATCTCAGAGGACTTCCATAAGGTTGGTACATCTTCGAGAACTTCCATGAGGTTGGTTCCTCTCAGAGAGGTTCCGTAAAGTTGGTTCATCTCAGAGGACTTCCATAAGGTTAGTCCATCTCTGAGAACTTTCATGAGGTTGGTTCCTCTTAGAGAGGTTCCATAAAGTTGGTTCATCTCGGAGAACTTCCATAAGGGGAAGCGAAGGGGTTACTATGACGTAGACACAGTAGATACCTGTTCCAAGGATGGCGCAGCCATCATAAGCCGCCATGTCCCCTTGTTGCATGTAACTTTTCGTGTACAGCGGACGAGATAGTTGAGGCAATGATGAAACATTTTTTATTGGTCACGCGTCCTTTCCCTGGGGTGTTCCCTTAGGTGCGCCCTAGCCGTTGATACGCATCTTGGGAGTGGGTTCTAACCGTTGGTTTATCCTGGGATTACGTTAAATTCGATGTCTCTTCCTTTCAATGCCATATGCTTTGATTGTGTTCTCTTTAAGATTATTACTCTCTTCTTCATCATCTACAGCTCAGGGTCTTTTTCAAGTAATGGCCTACTCTTGTCAAATTATTAGGGTGGAGGAGGGCGAAGCCCGACCCTCCTCCATGACACTGAGTGACATGGCCATAGAGGATATTCATAGTTCCCTCTTTCCCGATGATGTAAATCAAATTTGTAGGCGCTTTCTTATAGAATCTCCTCAATTTACTTGTAGAGCCCATGAGCCGAGCGAGAGAGTGAGCACTCCTCGTGACGATGAGGTTGCTATTTATTTTGACGCCCTAATTGCCAGCCTCCGCCTTCCCTTTGCCCGGATATTTCAGGAAGTCTTAGAGTTCTTCCAACTTAGTCCCTCCTGGTTAACCCCTAATTCTTTGAGAACACTCGGTAATTTTGTGGTAGTCCTTCAGCATTTTGGAATCAAGTCGACCCTTAGATGATTTTGTCTTTTATTCTCACTTAGGTATCATCCGGATGAGGCTAGTATTATTTCGCTACCAATTATAACAAATCCTTTTTAGGTCTGGGTTGGTCTTTCATTCATGATTAGAAAGATAAGTTCTTTTTTGCCTCTTATAACCGGCATTGGGGATTCCCAACTTCCAATGGTACTCCAAAGTTAAGAGCCAATTCTCAACTTAGAAAGACAGTTGAAGAGGAGAGATTGTAGTAAACTCTCCAGGGCTTTCCTAGGATCCTACTTGACCAGCTTCTCATCCCAAAGAACCTTTGAGATCACGGGCTTTTTCTAGCGAAGGGTAGGATGTCACAGGTTTCATCCTGAAGTCAAGGCTTTGCCGGTTGACTGACTTGCTCATCTTTTCGTAGGTGACGGTATGGACATCAAAGAGCTGATGGACTCTCTTGTTGATGAAGCTTAAGCCTATGAAGCCAGTATGGTGGCCACAATGATCGAGGATATAGACATCCCTCTCGAGGATATACCTATAGAACTTGATCCTCCTGCGACTATCCCAGCCGAGGTCATTCCCATCTCTTCAAATCATGAGCCCTCGAAGAAGAAGGAGAAAAGATCAAAGGATGGGAGATCAAAGAAGAAAGAAGTTGAGGAATCCAACCGTTCTGAGAAGAGGGCTCAGGGTTCCTCTTCCGCATCCCTCTAGGTCGATCTTTCCCCGAGTTTTATGGCAGCGGGAGAGGGAGAGGCACCGTGCCCTTCAGGATCCCCGATGCGCATCTTTGAGATCCTGGTTATTCCCAAGTATGCTTCGCAGTCCTTCGAAATGGTGCTCTCCCCCTCCTTCAAAGCCAAGTTATTGGCCCTTGATGATGATGCACTAGGCGACCATCTTTCCTCTCTAGCTTTATCGGTATGTCTTTCCCCACTACCGGGGAACCTTATGTCTGAGGATTTATGTACTTCGTAACCACCTTCCTCGCTATGATCTATTTTTAGGCCAGCTATTTCTTGGACCACACCGCCAAACGCTTGCACCAGAAAACTAAAGCGACGAGGGAGCTTCATCTGCGAGAGCTGGAGACTTACTGGCAATCAGAGTTGGAGCTTCGTGCCAAGGTGGCGCTCTTTTTGGACGAGTTGGCCAAGGCTAAGGAGGAGCTCTCAGAATGTCGTCGTTATCTTGAGGCCTCACAAAAGGCTTTGGACTTCAAGAAGAGTCTGTGGGCGGCGGCTATAGAGGAAGGTGCTAATAATGGTGTGGCGTCATTCATGGAGAACTTCCGCAACTCTCCTGAGTGGGCTTGGGACTTGGGGGATGCGGTCAATTGTTACTTTGAATCCTCCGAGTTCCAAGCTACGCTGGCTGCCGATCAACAAAAGGCTATCGAGAAGGCGCTAGCAGACTTTAAGGTTGGCCCTGAGTATAAGGGTGCCCTGTGCAAGTCTGCTAACGATTCCTTCTCTGTTTTCCTGACGGTAGCTCGTTCTCAGCCCAAGCTCGAATTTGGCGATGTGGATTATGCTCAGGTTGTGAGACTTTCGGCCAACTAGCAGCGGAAGGAAAAAACTGAGAAAGATTTTGCCGAGGTCTCGACTATGAGGAAGGCAGCTACCGAAGAAGCGGCACGGGCCTCGTCGGGGGAGTCCTTGGCTGGCGGATCTGTGGCTGTTACGCCCCCGTCCTAGGAATTCTCTTTCTTTTTACTGTTTTATCTCTTAACCTTTGTAAGCGAGGTGAACTCCTTGCCTTTACTTCTTCCTTTACTTCTGATTCAAAATGAAAAAAGTATTTGCTTTAACCGTTGTTTTATTGGTCTCGTGTTCCCCTTAGACTATTTGTTCATTTGGGTAGCCGGGGTGTACTAGTACTACCCCCACCAGGCCCTGAGGTCGTCGAGATCCTCGGGCATCTATTGCTGGGGATTTGATTTGTGTGATATGGTCTTGGGCCTGTACGTCATGTAAGGTTTAACTTTGAGAGGACCAGACTATATAGCGCGAGAGTGCGGCCGGAACTGGTCGATAGCCAATACTTGGGGATGGGGTTATGCTAAGAGGAACGCCTCGTGTTGTAATTGAAAATCTCGTTTCACGAGTTGCTGGTTCCCGATCGGCCGTTATGAGTAGCCAATCTTAAATAGGTGGTCATAGGCGGCGATCGTTTTCGAGATATATACGTGAGTTTTAACCGTGTCGTAACTATAAATGTATTTAAAAAGGAGGTTAGGCCATAGGTTACGAAGGTATCCCCGGTCGCCTCTATATAAGCCGATGTGAGTGAATGTTGTGTTGGGGGATTGCTAAAAATGCCACCTGCCCGTCGACCCTCATTTTTCAAATTGTTATTCTCTCTCGATTTCGTCTATTGTATGCGTATTCCACGGGCGATTCAGACATATGGCCCAAACTCTCAAGGATGTCGCGAACTTGGAGGGTCCCAGTGGACACATCTGGAGGGTTGCTCTAGTGAGAGACAACACTGTCGGGGAAATGAGGTTTGAGGATGGGTGGCAAAGTTTTGTGGCAGATCATGGCCTAGCCTTGGAGGATTTCTTAGTGTTTGGGACGACGTCTTGCGAGATCAACCGTGCCTTCATGATCGGTTCTTTTTATGTGGAGGCGATTTCTAGTGAAGGAGAAGGAATGTCATTGAATGATATTTCAGGTGCACCTAACAGTTCTGAATAATCTAACGCCTGACCTCAGGTGCATGTACAACGTGATGTATTCATGCCAGGGATGTCAAGTCGTTGTGTTGGACATCTTGAATAATGTAATGCCAGCATGTGTGGCCCTCCTCGGCCTTTGTTGTCTTCCTTTATCTTTATTTCAGAATGTTGCATGTTCTTTTCGATGTAATAAGTTTGTCGGAGTCCATAAAGAGTATAAGGGTTGGAATGAGTGTTGTTATGCTATTCATACACTTGAGTACCATAATATCGATCACACTCCTTGGTGTTATAACGTTAGCTACTCTCTTGGGTGCCACAATAGTGGTCATGCTCCTGGGCAACACATTGTAGGACAAACTCCTAGGTGATGCTATGTCAGTCACGCTCCTACGTTTCATGTTGTCGGGCACACTCCTGGGTATCGCAATGTCGATCATGCTCCTGGGTGTCGCTACGCGGCTCACACTCCTTGGTGTCGCAATGGTGGTCACACTCCTGGGTGAGGCGTTGGCGTCCACGCTCTTGGGTGAGGCGTTGGCATCCAAGCTCCAGGGTGCAGTGATATCAGTCAGGCTCTTGTTTATCGCTACGCAGCTCATACTCCTGGGTACCGTAGTGGCGGTCACGCTCCTGGGTGAGGCATTGACGCACACGCTCTTGGGTGTCATAACGTAGCTCACACTCCTGGGTGTCTCAATGGCAGTCATGCTCCTGGGTGAGGCGTTGGGGTACACTCTCCTAGGTGCCTTGATGTCGGTCACGCTCCTAGGTGTCACAACACAGCTCATACTCCCGGGTGCCACAACAACAATCACACTTCTGGGTGAGGCGTTGGTGTACACGCTCCTGGGTACCGTGATGTCGGTCACGCTCTTAGGTGTCGCAATGCAGCTCACACTCCTGGGTGCCGCAATGGTGGTCACGCTCCTTGGTGAGGCGTTGCCGTATACGCTCCTTGGTGCTGTGATGTCAAGAGTCCCCTTTTAAAGAAGGGACTTTAAGGTTGAGGTTTAAGAACCCGATCTTTGTTATGAGGGGACTTCTAGACACAGGAATTGATTTCTAAGAAGTCGGCCCTCTTGCAAGAGGGACTGTTGAGTGCGAGTTTTAAGAACTCGACCCTTGTCAAGGGACTTTTAGGATTGATTTTTGAGAAATCGGCCTCTTTAGTTATAATGATAGGTTTGGGAACCCAACGCTCTCCTTGCTATTATTTGTTATGGTTTTGTTATGCGTAATTTTTGCTTTGATAAAAGATATAAAGTGGAAAACAAAAGTTTCGTTAATGGAAAACAAAAGGCTGGAATTTCATTAACAATACCATTTAGGGTGGTTGGAACCGGGGTTATGTGAGCTCTTCCTTTACATCACTCTTCTAGTGGGAGTGTAGTGCCCGAGGCTTAGCCAACCGTTCGGACAGTAGTTGGTGGTAAGGCTTTGCAATCTTCTGAGGGGCTTCTCCTTGAGAATCGCATTTGATGAATTGATTAAGCTGGCCCTTTCGGACTTGATGCTCAATCTCATCTCTAAGATTTTGGCACTCTTCTGTGTCATGGCCATGGTCTAGGTGGAAGAAACAGTACTTGTCTTTTTGGTTGGTGGGGTTTTTCAACTTGGCAACCATTGTCAAGATTTTTTGACCATGTATTTACATAAGGATGTTTGCCCTAGTGTTGTTGAATGTAGCTAACTCCCGGTACCTCAGCTTGTCCCCCCTTGGGTTATCCTGCATTTAAGAAGGGGGGTGGCCCTGTGGGGGTTTAGATGTTTGTCTCGAGAGCACTCCCGGCCGGTGTTCTTAGGTCGGGTGGGGTTGCCTTCGTCTCCGACGAAGCTATCTTCTTCTTCCCCTGTCATTCGAGTTGTATCTCTTCTTCGTTGATGTATTTTTCGACCCGAGCGAGGAGCTCGAAGAGATCCTCTGGTTGGTCTAGAGACAGGTCATGCTTGAAGGGTCAATCAAGAAGGCCCTCCATCAGTGTCACCCAAACAAGGGACTGGTTAAGGTGAGGAATGGTGCATGTTTCTTCGGTAAAGCGGTTGACATAGGAGTGAAGGCTTTCTCCCTCTTGTTGTTGTACACTCTTGAGAGTGGCTAACGTTTTCTTTCTCCTTTTTCCGCCCACGAAATGGTTGAGTAAGAGGGTGGAAAGTACTTCAAACGAGGAGAGCGAGTTAAGGGGAAGACTCTTTAACCATACTAGTGTCTCCCCTCACCATGTCGCTAGGAAAAGTCGGTACATCATGACGGCGGAAGACGTATCCATGAGCATGACGGTTTCGTAGGCTCCTATGTGATCATTCGGGTCTGTTGAGCCATTAAATATCTCTATTGCGCGGGGAGGGGAGGCTGAGCCCTCGAGGGAGATAGGCTTCCATGATTTTTCGGGAAAAAGGTGATGCTAAACAGCGGGTACGTGAGAGTTCTCTCTGTGTGGCCTCGCTCCTCTGTATTCTTCCCTCCTTCTCTGGGGAGAGTCACGTTGTGATATCAACACCGTTTTGGATGGTTGTTGAGGTGGTGGAGAGCCAGAACTGCTTGCTTCCGGGTTAGGCTTGTTCTTGCCTCTATCTGCTCTTATGCCATATCTTTTCGTGCAGAGGTTGGATCTCGGTCTCCCCCGGTTATTCCCGGAGAGGGGGGGGTCATGGTGCAGATGTTTGGGAGACTTGTTTCTCTAACCGGAGGAGAGCTTGCGTCACAACCTCCATTTGCATCACTATTCCATCCTCCAGTCTTGCTTCAAGAGCGAGGTAACGCGCCTCCTGGGGGTCAACCTCTTGTTGCTGGCCTTAAATGTCTGGGTCTTCGTGCCTTACTTCAGGCAACGTTGATGCCTCACCTCTCTCCTGCCCCTGTACTCGACTACGAGTTATTCTCTTCATGGTACGTGACTTCTTATTCCAAAAGTCTCCATGGACGGTGCCAATTTGTTAGCCAGTGATATTGTTGTGCCGCGTGGACCATTTATATCTCCACTGAACTGATGATGACTTCTTAGATAGAAGAATATATTGTAGGTGTTCTCTCTTCGAGTTCACCTGTGATGGTGACAGAAAAGAAGAAACCAGTGAAAGGGTGTGGGGCTCTATCGCCCATGCCTGTTCCGATAGTTAAGTCACTGGTCTGTTCGGAGAATGAGGAGGAGTTTTAGAAGGAGTTGAGATTTTTCCTAGTTTCTTACCTCTTTCCCTGGCTTTTTCCTCCTTATGTACCTCTCCCAATTCCTTGGGGTTCGTGTCCTTTTATCTATTCATCATGAGGATTTTGGGGGGTCATCCCCTCTCCTAGGGTGGCTTTGCCTTGCCCTAAGAAGGTATGGCGGTGCCTTATTATGCTTGTGCTGCATTAATGAGGACATGATTTATACACGTAGCGTGCTGGATCTCCCGCGTATCATATGCTATTGGCCAGGTTGTAGTTAGAATTAAGTCGGGATAAGTTTAAATTAAATTTTTATTGGTCTATTAATGCTTAATAATAATTATTATTATTGACATTCAACTAAAATACTGTTAATATGACCAACTAATAGTGTCTACATTAGGTACATCTGTTGTTGTGAAAATTACTAAACTGATAGCCACCACTAATTTAGTTGTGTAATTCCAAAATTTTCCCTCTATTATACCGTTTTGAGACTTTAAGTCCCTTTATTATCAGTTGAGCCTTTTTGGTCCTTGTACTTTCACGATTGAGAATTTTTAGTCCCTCCTTCAAACGTACTTTTGCTTTTTAAATTGGCCAATCAAGTCCTTGGAGGACTAAATCTAAATCGTGAAAGTACAGGGACCAAAAAGGCTCAACTTATAATTAAGGGACCTAAAGTCTCAAAACGGTATAATAGAGGGACTAAATTCGGTATTATACCCTAATTTAATTGGAGTGTTTTTGTAAATATTTTTCTCGCATCATTGGGAAGTTAATTAGAAATATGTTAAAAAATTTACCACCATGATTTTGAAAAAAAATTAAAAAAAAAATTGTTCCAAATATCAATCATTATGAGAAGGGGTAATAATAATAATAATAATAATAATAATAATAATAATAATAATAATAATAATGAAGAAGAAGAAGAAGAAGAAACAATTTGATAAAAAAATACAAATATCAACAAAATAATATTTTTCAAACTTATTACATAAAGGTTTTTATAAGAAAATAACATGAATGTAGAAAAAAAAACTGAAAATTTTGAAGCCGCGGGTGATTCAAAATACTATATATTCAAACAAATAAAAGTTAAAATTCACATTTTCCAATATATGTAGATAATAAAAATTATCATTTTATATTAATTCCGACGATGTTTAAATTTATATTAGTCATATGAAAGTGTTATATATGGCCCATAATGATATATAGATTTTTTTAATATAAATTTGAACTAATTTTCTTTAATCATAATTATTATCAAGATAATTATAGTCCACATGTATTCTATATATAAGATCATAAATTTTAGGGCCATTTGCCAAAATGGCCCTGGTCGATTTATTTAATTATTTTTTTGGCCACAGAATTATTTTAATTGCCAAAATAGCCACGAGAATTTGCTTAGTCGTGACCAAGTCAGCGACTATGACTATGAAAAATTATAAAAAAATACTTCAAGGACCTAATTGAAAAATAAGACTGTTTTCAAGGGGTAAACTGTAAAATAAAAAAAACCTAACAATCTAAGCTCGACTCCCATCTGAGATTGGCCAGACGACCTGACAGAGCGAGAGAAGCCAGACGAGATCCTGATAGCTCCCATCTGAGAGCGAGAGAGGCCGCGCTATTTGAAAGAAGTAAGTCTCAGATCCTCCTCTTTCTTTTCTCCTCAAGGTGTTGATCTTTTGTATTTTCTCTCTGATCTTGGTCTCAAGCGAAGATTGTATTTTTTTTTCCCCTGAATTGTTGTTTGATATCTCTTTGATCTTGGTCTCAGTCCCTCTGTGCATTGATTTTGTTCATCTCTCTCTGTTTCCAATTATAGAATGTATACATTGTGTTGCTTGAAGTTGCCTTGCATTTGCTACAGAAAAGGAAATCTTTTCCTTGTTGCTGTTTGAATGAGAAATTTCTCAAATTCTTTGATGAGAGCTATCAAGATCTCGTCCGGCTTTTCCCGCTCCGTCAGGTCGTACGGCTTCTCTCATATGGGAGTCGAGCTTTTAGATTGTTAGGCTCTTGTGGTGATTTTACAGTTTACCCCTTGGAAACAATGTTATTTTTCATTTAGGTCCATAATATTCTTTTTATAATTTTTTATTGTCCATGCTGCTGACTAGGCAGCCCCAGGGCCATTTTGACAATTAAAATGGCTCCGGGCCAAAATAATAATTAAATAATTCAACCAGGGCCATTTTGGTAAATGGCCCTAAATTTTACTTTTTTTTCATTAAGCTATACCCGCGGCCGCGGGTAATTTGGAAGAGAATTATTTTACTATTTATATATATATATATTTTAATTTTTATAATTATCCAAATCAATAATATAGACGGTAATTTAAACTTTATATTGTAAAAAAAAAATATCAACAAGTCACTAAAACAAGCCATAGGCTAGAACCCTCCATCTCTACATATGAGAGGGAATGAGTTATTATTATTATTATTATTTTTCAGAAAAATCGTTTTATAGGCTCTTTTAACTTGTATATACATTCCAAATTCAATCTAAATTTCTTAACATTTGCCTATGTTATTATTGTGGATGAAAATAGGGCATTTAATGAAGAAAATGTCATTAATTTGTGAACATATAGTCGTGCCGATACATAAATATGATGTGTCATCCCGATGACTAATCTAACTTAACGTGTTCAGGTTAAGATAACCATATACAAGAGACCCGGTACTACTAGGTCAAGAGGTCGTTGATTAAATTAAATATATATTGAAAAATGTAATCAAAAATTATATATATATATATATAACTTTTGATTACATTTTTCAATATATATTAAATTTAACCAACGACCTCTTGACCTAGTAGTACCGGGTCTCTTGTATATGGTTTCATTAGTAATTGAGACAATCACATGTTTGAATAACCACGACCACAAGGTGAGTGCAAATGCGTACGGGTGCTGCGTTGTTCGCCCCTAACTTTCAAAATGTGCTTATCGCCTTTGTCAAAAAAAAAAAAAAAAAAAAACATTTTATAGCACTCTTCTCAGGATCAGTGAATCTCATTTTCTCTCCTCTCAATATCTCTCTCTACATACAACAGAATGACAATGGGGCCGAAACCTTGACCACTAGATCGGGAGGATTTTGGTGATTTTTTTTAATTTCTATGCTTTTTTTGGACGTTTTAAAAATTTTCTTATTTAATTTTTTTTAATGGGATTAATGTTTGGTTGTTGTTGGTTTAATTTTAATGAGACGACCATGAATGACATGAGCTCATACATGTCAAACCTTGCCTCATGTTGGGCCGACCTTCCAAAATTGTTGGGTCAAGTTAACTTGGCATGAGAAAGTGGTAGGCCATGCTAACACGGGCATGCACAATATTTGGCCTGGCATGACCCGCTTAACATCTCTAAATACAATGAGATTATAGATTTTTCAAAACAATAACAATTAGGGTTTTAGAGATCTACTTGTTATTTTGGAAATCAAAATTTTCGTACGATTGAGACCCGGTAGCCATAGGTTCCTCGTACCCCTTGCCCATCTGGCCGAAATCAGGGTGCCCACAAACCATCATGTAGTTGGTCATTTGTTAAATGAGAATGTGTATAAATGTAAATAAGAATTGATGGGAATATATGAGAGTATGTTTGGCTTGAGTGATATGTGAATCTAAATTTTAACGTTTTTCAATTATTTAATAAATAAAAAGGAATAGAAATAAAAGCCCAAGTTTCTTAAAAAAAAAAAGGAATAGGTATTTAGAATTTGGATATATATATATTGATTAATTTATTTATTAAGTTTGATTATTTGTTAAAAATATTTCTAAATCTAAAGTGCACAACAAGTCTTTAGTAGCAAATTTAAGTACAAACAGAAACATCAAATTGTAGCTGTTGGGTTGATGTTTTTGAGAGATCTCTTCACTGATTATAAAATTAAAAGCTTAATTAAATAATGATTATAACAATCTATGTTTAGAAAGAAAGCAAATCTCTTCCTCTTATCCACTTATCTTTTCCTACAATTTAAAAATATTAATTCAATTCATGAGATAGATATATTTACTAATATTCTAAAAGAAAAAAGGTGATTAATCTCCATCAAATCTTTCAAATCCAATGTATTAAACTATCCTTTTTCTTTCCTTATGAGTATTTAAATGAACAAGGTTTAGATTTTAACTATGCCCAATGTATTAGTTTTACTATTAATAAAGAACATAGGTTAACGTGGAAAGGCAAAAGATTTATAATAAAAAGGTATATTCAATTATAGAAAGTAATGAGTACAACACAAAAATATTATTGGACGATTTACATTTTTTTAAATTTAAATAAAATTGAAAATATATTTAATTTTCAATTTTTTTCTTACCCGAGAAGGCTTTCAAAGTGGAAAAAAAAAACCAAAAGAATAAAAAAGATAAAACATTGGGAACAAAGATGAATCAAATTGTAAAACCATATATTTAAATTTATGTACATATTGTTAAAATATGTATGTATTAAAATTTTATATGTTAGCAATATATCATAGTTTTTCAAAAGATTTATTAAGAAATATGTATTAAAACCATTTATTTTGCCAATATGTTCAGAGAGAATTTAATTTTACATTTAAAATGGAGCAAACCTACTGAGTACTGACAGAATAGAAAGATGAATCGGGACAGAGGAAACAAGGGAGTGGTTGTTATCTGTAAATGCTCATCTCTGGTACACAAATTTGCAGAGCTGAAGATATACATTAACGGGGCGTTTGATTCGGGGGAATGGAATGGAATGGGATCATTCCCATTCCCCCGTTTGGCTATCCAAGATTGGGAATGAGCTGGGTATGGGAGAGAAATGGGAGACCAGATGTGAGGGAATGGCATTCTGCCCAAATGCTGATTCCGGATTGTTAGTTACATTTTTGTCCCAATTAATTAACTAATAATATTAATAACTGGATAAATTATGTTAGCTGGTAATCTGGTTACGTCACATGGACTCCTCAGGTGTCCAGCTAACTGATGATCTTCCGGGAAGAAAGACCTAATTGTAGGTGCGCTCTAGTTGAGTTCACCTGAAATGTGTACAAGAACAAAGCAAGACTCTAAGAGGGGTTGGGGCTCTGTTGCCTAGGCCCGCTTTGATGGTGAAGTTAGCCTTGTGATCGGAGAAGAAGGAGAAGGAGTCAGAGGTTTTTTTGCTAGTTTGTTACTTACGTTCCTCCCTGGTGTCTTTCCTCCTTATATCTTTCCATCTTTCCTTCTTGGGATCTGTGTCACCTTTATCTGGTCATGATGAGACCCTAGACGGGCCTTCCTTACCCCAAGGGTAACTTTGCCTTCTCCTAGGAAGGTATGGCGGCGCCTTGTAGGTTCGTATAAACTGTAGAGTGGGTATGATGGTGACAGGTAGTCGGGTAGATCCTTTAAATATCATTAGCCCCCCCCCTTTTTGAGCCGAGGTTTTCGGAATCCCGGGACTGAGGCATGTATGGAGTCTAGGCTCTCAGGGTGGAACTCAATTGGGTTACACAAGATATCCCGGGACTGACTGCACAGTTTACTCCCAAGGGTTTTGACGAGGTTGATTAATTTCTTGTGTAACATCCCAAAATTTCCTAAGTAAAATTCAGTAAATTTTTGAAATTTTAAATGAGGTTAATTAACTTAAATCAGATTAATTATTATTAACCTCAAAGTTAAAGAAAATCAGAATTTAATGGACCGAAATCCATCCTCGCAACTATAGGGCCGAGAGAAGGCCTTATTGGGCCAGGCCAGAGTTACATAGAATAGTTGGAGATGGATAGTCGGCCGAGTTAGATTAATTAAACCAGAGATTAATTAAGTAAGAATATCAGACAAAAGTTAGAGTCCCGATAAAGTAGATCTGGCCGAGTCAAAAGCCGAGAAACACGGATCTGGGTCGGGAGAAGAGATGACCCGTGATGCTACAGTCAGCCCGTGTCACTGGGGTCGTCTGACCCGGGATTCCCGGATCTGGTCTGAGATAGAGACAAGCCAGAGAATATCATTAGTCGCCCTCGTGATAGTACAGTAAGAAGATAGGATCGATGAAAAGTCGTTCGGCTTGTAGTGGAGGATATTTAGAAGATAATTTTATTTAATCAATCATGTTTTTAGAGATAAGATATTTTAATAAGATAATTAAGTAATATATTATCATAAGGGAATAGTGTTATTTCATATGATTTATATATATGAGAAGATAGAGAGAGAGAACAAAAGTTCTCATCTTACTCTCTCTCCCTCTCGATCTAGTTCAGAGGAAACCCTTTCCTTTTTAGACCTTACCTTCGCCCGTGCCCTTACCCTTGCCCTCCACCAACGAGGTTCCACCGCCGACGACCTCAGCGCCACCGATCTCCTTCACCTTCGTAGCCAGTCTCCAGACCCCGCTAGTCCGCTTGCCTCCTTACATCGCTGACGGAAGCTTGGCCACCCAGCCACCAGCCCTTGCCACCCACGACGACTAACATCGCTCGACAAACCACCGCCGCTCGCTTCTACACCGGAGCAACTCAGTAGCCTGGTCGCTCCATAGACGCGCCACCCACCTCACCACACCCTCAGAGTAACCGGCCAAGCAGCCTCAACAAAGGAGCTGAGCCACTTCATTTTTTTCTTCCATTGTGAGCTTCTAAGAACAACCCTACAATTAACTAGCAAATTGGAAGATTAAATTTGGGAAAGCCTAAATTGAATTCATGAATCTAGGGTTTGAGATGGGTGATAAAATTATGCCTATACAAGGGCCATGAATTTTTTAGATGTTGCCATGTATTATAGATTGCAAATTAAGTTGATATGTGTGAATGATTGTATATTTTCGGGGCCCGATAAATAGAGGAGGTGCTGCCCAAAATTCACCGATTTTACATGCTTAATCCTTCTAATTATGAAGCCTTAACTGGTTATGAAAAGTATGTTAGAGACCCTTAAGTATTCATAAAAGGCATGCTTTAATTCCAAGTTTATGATAGTGATGAAAATAAGCACAGTTAGTAAGAAGAATGAAATCTCGTATTTTTTATCGTATTCTATTTAACCTAAATTAGAGTACGAGTCAAGAATACGGACTCCGTACTTATAGATCTCTTATTTCAACTATCAGGAAAGGGCAAAGGCAAGTCCGCCGCCGCCGAAGGACCGAGCCAGACTTAAGCTCGGACCAGAATCAGGTGGGGGGAACTAGCTGTACAGTTTCGTTGTTTTATCGTATTTTTTATACAGTTTAGATTTCAGTTTTGAAAAGAATGAACTAGGAATTTTATGGAAATTTTCAGAGTTTTATAAACCATTTCATGCTTAGTATTTAGTAACAGAAAAGAGAAACAGATTGATTACACTTTACCGATATGCTTGTATGGGCCAGTGGTGGCTCGTGTAGAGCCAGAGAGTACGGCACTAGGTTAGGAGAGGGATGATTGAAATTTTGATTTTAAGTTCGAACTATCTGTTTTTAAAACACTTCCATTTTATAAAAATCAAAACCCCCTTTCCATCCTTTTGGGTGCTTAGTGTACATATATATAGTAGACCTCGTGTATCAGATATATTCGTTGGTCGCTGGTCATACAGTATTGAAGTAGATGTGTAGTCTGAGAATTAGTCTTATGTTTATCAGATGATGTAGCATTCCTCGCCTTCTAGAGATAGAGTTCATCTCAGAGAGAGAGAAGGCACATGTACAGATTACCCAGGGGGAATGTCGATTTCATAAATAATTCATAAGACAGAGAAACAGAAAATCAGAAATGCATATAAAAGAAAATACATTGATCAACATTTACTTGCTCAGTATTTAGTACATATTTTAGTATTTAAATTCAGTTATTTCCTATACATGTTTCTATACGTCAGATTTACAGTTTTACTTATTATACGGGTACAGTTTACACCCGACAGATATGTTCCCAACTCACTGAGCTCCAGTAGCTCAACCCCCTCTTCTTTGACATTGTGATTGCAGGAGATAGACAGAGGACCGTATAGAGGTTGGTCTGATCGAGAGTCTAGTGGAGCGTCCTGTAGCTGGCTCTAACTCCTGTGTCTAGAATTATGTCATTTTGATTATGAGTGTTTGTGAGACATTAAGTTTAAGACAATATTTATATGGTGTTGTATTAAATCAGATTGAGTTTGAGTTTTTAATGTATTCCGTTTGCTTTACTTAGCTTCCGCATGTCATTAATTTTACAGTTAATTAGCAGTTTACAGCCTCAGGTTTAGGGTTCATTCCCTTGACCTGGCTGGTGTGACACTTGGGTCCCGAAAAGGATAAGGGTGTTACATCTTGTGTACTTATGTGAGTTGATTTCTCCTTGAAGAATTCCTATACTAGTCTGTCACCGAGGATTGCCTTTAGATAGCCTTTGGTGGGGGAAGTCATATGTGAGGAGGTGAGGGGCCTTTTGTGGATAACGTAGATACAATGGGTGTCTGTTTCGAGGATGGTGCAACCATCATGGGCCGCCATGCCTCTTCGTTCCACGCGACTTTTCGTTCGTTGTACGTAGACGGGATAGTCGAGGTAATGATGAATCGCAATTAATTGGCCACGCGTCCCTTCCCTGAGACGTTGCATCGGGCGCTCACTAGCCGTTGATCATGCATATGGGGGGTGAGAGATTGCCGTTGATTTATTCTGAGAGTAGGTTAAATTCGGAGATCCTTTTTCTTATCTCCATATGTACTACCTTTCTCAAGATCGCTCTCTTCTTCTTCACCACTCCCCGTTCTGTTTTTCCCAAGTAATGGCTTGTTCTTCTGAATCTATTAGGTTGGAAGCTGGCGAGGTCAGACCTTCCTCGGTGACGGCGGGTTATCCAGTCATAGGAGATATTTGTAGTAGTCTTTCTTCCAGCTTTGTAGATAGAATCTGTAGCCGCTTTTTGGTAAAATCCTCCCGGTTTACTTGTAGGGCCCCCTAGTCCAATAAGAGGGCAAAGACACCTCATAATGGCGACGTGGTGATTTATTTCGATGCCTTGGTAGCCGGTCTCCGCCTTCCCTTTACCTGGATATTCTTGAAAATCCTAAGGTTTTTTGAGGTTTGCCCTTCCCAATTAACTCCCAACTCATAGATGACGCTAGGGGAACGTTGTAGTCTTATAGCATTTTGGAATTAAACCCTCCGTTAGGTGGTTTTGCCTTTTGTTTTCACTTAGGACCCATCTCGGAGGAGGTTGGTACTACTTTGCTGCTCCTTACAGAAAATCCTTCTTATGTCCAGGTTGGTCCTCTGTTTATGATTGGAAAGATAAATTCTTTTTTGTTTCCTATAATCATCCTTGGAGGTTCCCGACTTCATAGGGTGAAGCCAATTCTCAGTTTAAAGAGACAACTAACAAAAAGAGACAACGACTAGTCTTCTAGGGTTTTCCTAGGATTCTCCTTAACCGACTCCTGGTCCTCAAGAACCTTTGAGATCATGGGATTTTTCTAGCAAAGGGTAGGAAGTCTTGGGTTTCATCCCGAGATCAAAACCTTGCTATTCGACTAACCAGTTCTTTTATCTTTTGTATAGGTAACTGTATGAATATTAATGAGTTGATAGATTCACTTATGGACGACGTCCAGGACTATGAGAGCAGAGGGGACATGGCTCGAGGACCTAGAGATTCACCTCGAGGACATGCTCGTAGAGGTTGATCTCCCTACGGAATTGCCATCCGAGACCATTCCTGCTTCTTCCGAGCATGAAACCTCGGGGAAGAAAAAGAGAAAAATGAATGTAACACCCTTCTCCTTTTTAAGGGACAGGTGTCACACCAGCAAGTCAAAGAGTGAACCCCGGCCTAAGGCTGTATAAACTAAGAATTTAATCATAATCAAACACTAATATTATGAAAACATAAAGTCGAATTCAACAATAGTACAAATCTTAAAGTTATACAACACGAGTCTGTTTAGGAGTTTATAATTCTCCTCAAATCAAACACACTGAAATTTAAATATAATACAGAGGACCCGACGGTCAGAGCTAACTAATGGTGACAGGACTCTCTCCTCGACTCTAGATATGATCGAGTACCTGTCTATCTCCTGCAAAACACATATAAAAGGGGAATGAGCTACTCAAGCCAAGTGAGGAATGAACAGAACTATCAGGTAATACCATACCTGTGTATATAATATGAAAACAACTCTGAAATAAATTCTTAAAGTAATTAAGGTACATAAAAGCTAAAGATAACGGTGCCTTTCAAAATATCATGCTAATCAATGCATTATCTTCAATTATAATTAATTATGCCAAATTTCATAAAAATCTTAAGTGGAATAACATGCATGGTCATCTTGTTATTTCATCAACGGTACCGTATATGATACTGTAATTACCCTTTGTGGATAAATATCGACACCGATATCGATAGCTACCACGATCCAATACTGGCTCCCGTGAGGTGGGTAATACAGGATCATATCATAATCTCACTGACTCAGTAATTTCCCTCAGTGGATAAATATCCACACCGATAACTACCATGGTCCAACTCTGGCTCCCGTGAGGTGGGAAATACTGAAATCATATCATATCATAATCTCATTATAGTATTGATTACGCCTACACCCCTACTTCAATAATTGAGGAACCAGTGTGTAAATCAGGATGAACCCTCACTATCCTCTATGGGCTCTCGTCGGGGTACCATCTATGCCCTCACGATCCAACTATGCTTCCGCGAGGTGACTATCTTTAGGATAGTATATACATATACGCACACCAGGCACTTTATGAGTACAGAAATGGGGTTTTATTTCTTGAAAATGGGAGGTTTTGATAACATGATGTTCGGATTTAAGAAAATTAGGGTTTAACAAATAACCCCTTCCCTACCTAGTATCGTACTTTCTAGCTCAATCAGGGAGTCACCACTGGCGCAGGCAAATATGAAAATACGGTGTTGCGTGTCAATACTTTCAATTATCCTCTTTCTATTTTATATTTCTTTAATAGAAACATTTGCATAATCATTTCATAAATTTATTTTCATGCTAAAACTTAGGAAAAATCTCATTAGAACTCTAAATCATGCTTTTCAAATTAAGAGTAAGCACTTCATAACAAATACGGTAAAAATATGAAATTTCCAATTCGTTCCCTCACTTGAGTCTAGTAGATCTCTAGGATTGGCTTGGTTCTTCGGCAGTAGCAGCTTTGCCTTTGCCTTTTTCTTTTCCTAGAAATAAAAATATGAAAGTTTAGGAATATGAAAACCGTATTCTTATCTTTTACTCTAATTAGACTCGTTAGAGTACGATGATTTCATCAAGTTAAATCAAGTACGATTTCTCTTAACATGAAATTCGTATTTCTAAAACATGGAAATACGGAATTGTTCAATTTAAGGATTTACCTCTAATCATCCTAAGCTCAATTCTAAAGCTCATAACATGCTCTTTAAAAGTGATTAATTGTTAAGTATGATTATGGGAGATTAATCAAGCTTTAATACTAAAATTTCCTACGAAAATTCAGCAACACCTCCTCTATTTGGAGGGCCCCAAAATTATACAACCATATACACAATTTAATCTATCTCAATTATACAACATGCATTCTTTAGCCTCTAACTCATTCATATAACACTCCATGAAGTTTATCAAGTTCTCGTGCCACCTTAATTGGATCTTCAAGATCCGTTCATGGTCGTTCGTCTTCGATCCTTCCCGAGCACCTACAATATCACTCAAATTAATTTATTCCTTTACTTACCCTACCGTATCTTCAACCCTACTAGTATCTATCCTTGGATCGGCCCTTGATAGGCTTACCGGGCAAAGATGGGGCTGCAGGTCAGAGTTGGGCGTAGACGAACAAAGGGGCAGCGTGGACGCACAGTGGTATTAGGCCGGCAAGGAAGAGGGGGCGGAGCAAACGGAGGTGGCGCTCCGGCGGGCTGCTGGTGTGAGGGAAATGGGGCGGAGCAAAGGGGAGGACGGCCGTGGCGAGGGGTGGAGCAAGGGCACAGGGCGGACAACTGCCACGCGTGAAGGGGAAGAGGCTGTGCTGCTCGCCGACGTCGGAGTCTCGCCGGGCTGAGGGAGAGGCGGACAGGAGCGTCGGGAGGTGGTTGGCTGCTGGCCACGGAGGGGCGGAGCTCCATCGTCGGCCGGCGGAGTGAGGCGCGCGGGGTGGCGCGAACAGAGGTGGAGGCGCTCCAGCAGGAGCTGGCCGGGCGCGGGCAGGGGTTGCTGGCCGGTGGCTGGCTGGAGGGAAGTCGGGCGCAGGTAAGGGAGGTCGCGAGAGAGAGAAGCACGGGAGAAGGGTGGGCTGTCTGAGAAGAGATCGAGAGAGAGATGAAAAAAATCCATTCTCTCTCTCTTCTAGGGGTGTAAACGAGCCGAGCCGAGGCAAATATTAGCCTGCTCAAGCTCGGCTCGTGAAAAAAGCTCGAGGCTCGAAGCTCGACTCGAGCTCGTTCGAGCCTTAATTTTTTTGCTCAAGCTCGGCTCGCCTATTAATCGAGCTACTCGAGCTCAGCTCATGTATTAATATATATATATATATATATATATATATATAGTGTTACGGGTATATTTGGTGAAGACAGGTGTCATTAACCTAAAGGACCACTTGTTCCTTTGGCCACATGGCAATAACACCACCTTTACACAATTCCGTTCGGCAAATAACGTGAGGATTCAATCCTGCGAACAAGTCCGTCGGAATTGTAACAACCCTCTTGTACAGGGCGCAGGGTGGGGAGAGGGAGAGAGAGAAATATCTAACGCCCCTACAGTAAGTAGGCCTTATCCACTTGCTACAGTGGGCAGATATTTACCCCGTTTTACCTGCGTGGCATCTACGCGCTAGGCGGCAGATATTTTCCTACCGCCTTAAGAGATATTTACCTAACTCACCGCCTCATTCCACCGCCTTTCCTGAACCGCCTCTAAGGTGCTATAAAAGGAGAGCGTTAATAGAAGAAAGGGGATCCGAAAAACTCATCACACAGAGAATTGCCTAAATTAAAGACTCTTTACTCAAGTTTTCTGACTTAAGCATCGAGTTTGAATCCCGAGAAAGGCCCAATTCCTTCGCTACCCTCTCTCCTTTTACAGTGTTCGCTCATGGGTAATTCCACCGAGTTTTCATAATGTTCTCCAAGGCTCTCCTCGCTCGTAAGCGTAAGCGTCTACACCAACTATAAATTTTAACCGTTGGTCGAGAGCTGAGGCCAGATCACGAGGCAACAGTGGCCAAAGCGTGACGTGGACCAGTTTTTGGCATCAACATATATATATATATATATATATATATATATATATATATATATATATATATAAAGCTCGATTAGGCTCACGAGCTTGTCGAGCTGAGCACTTTGTTGCTCGAGCTCAGCTCGTAAACTACTTGAGTAGCTCGAGCTCGAGCTCGGCTCGTGAAATTTCGAGTCGAATTCGAATATTATCTGAGCCGATCTCAAGTAGCTCACGAGTAGCTCTGCTCGCTTACACCCCTACTCTCTTCTCAACTTTATAAAAATTTATAATATTAAAATATTAAATTTCTTTATAATATAGAAATCTAATTATTGAACTTATCATTTACAAATGATCTAATTAATTTATATTATCTCCTAAATATCTTCCACTAAAACCAAACAACTTTATTTGGTCTTATCCTTTTACTATGCAATCATGTGGGTGACGAATTGACCACGCGACTCGTCCTTATCCCCGACCCAAATCCAGAAGTTCTGAGATAGACGACCCCAGTGTCACGGATGCACTGTGACCTTACGGGATTTGTCCCCATACCAGACCAAATACGCTTTTCCCGGCTTTTGACCAGACCGGGTCTACTTTACCAGGACTCTAACTTGTTTGGTATCTATCACTTAATCAATCTTGATTAATTTAAAACTTACTAAATTTCTCAATTAATTAACCAGGATTATCCTTTCCATCCACCTCCAACTATTTCGATTCTAAGTGGCCTGGCCTAATAAGGCCTTCTCTGGGCCCAATAGTTGCGAGGCTGGATTTAAGGTCCATTTATCCCCGTTTTTTTCCTTTAATTGAGGTTTAAAAGAATAAATTTCTTTTCTGTGCTAATTAACTCCATTAAGATTTTTTTGAAAGTTTCCTGATTATTTATTTAGAAAATCCGGGGCGTTACATGGAAAGAGGGGAGGTCGAAGAAGAAAGAAGCTGAGGAGTCCAGTCGACCTCAGAAGAGGGCTCCGGGTTCCTCCTGTACTTCTGTCAAGGCCGGGTTGTCACTAAGCCCAATAGCCAAGCGGGGGACAGGGGCCCTGCGTCCTTTTGGATCTTTGGCCCCCGTCTTTGAGATTTCGGTAACTCTTGAGCGCGCTTCTCTTGCTTTCGAAATGGTGCATTCCCCTTCCTTTGAGGCTAGGCTGTCTAGCCTTAACGATGATGCCTTAGGTAATCACCTTTCCTTGTTGGCTTTATCGATATGTTCTTTAAGAATGCTTCTTTTATTTGAGAATTCATGTGTTCTATAATCACCCTTTGCTATATCTCCTTTCTAGGGCGGCTATTTCTTAGAGCATGCCGCTAGACGCCTACAAGAAAAGACTCGGGTGGCACAAGAGGTTCGCCTGTAAGAGTTGGAGGCTTGTCGGCAGTTAGTGGCCGAGCTCCAAGCCAAGGTGGCGCTCCTTTCAGGAGAGAAGGTCAAAATTGAAGCGAGGCTCTAGGAGTGCCGTCTTTTTCTCGAAGCTTCAGAGGCGGCCCTAGATTCCGAGAAGAACTCGAGGGAGGCGGCTATTGAGGAGGGCCTTAACGCAGGGGTGGCATCATTCAAGGAGGGATTCTGTAACTCTGCCGAATGGGACCGGGAGTTGGGGGACACGGTCAAGCGTTATGTTGATTCTCCTGAGTTTCAAGCATCCCTGGTTGTTGACCAACAAAAGGCTGCCGAGAAGGCTTTAGTGGATTTCAAGGCTATGCGCAAAAACGCCAAAGGCTGTTTCTTCGTCTTCCAGGCAGTAGCCCGGGCTCATCCTAATCTCTACTTCTGTAACGTGGATCACACCATAGTCGTTAGGCTTTGGGGAAGCCTTGGCAGAAGTAGAAAGCTGGAGGGGGTTTTTTTCGAGGTTGTGGCCATGGGAAGGGAGGCAGCCAGGAAGATGGTGCGACATCTTCAGTCGATCCTGTGGTGGAAGGGTCTGTTGCACCTATACCTCCAGCTTAACCCGTCTATGTCTTTGTTACTATTTCTTTCTAACTTTTGCGTTTTGTGAGTAAGGTATAATTTCTTCTTATTTGTAGAATGAAGAGATCTTTACTAAGAAATTGTAACATCCCAAAATTTCCTAAGTAAAATTCAGTAAAATTTTGAAATTTTAAATGAGGTTAATCAACTTAAATCAGATTAATTATTATTAACCTCGAAGTTAAAGAAAAACAGAATTTAATGTACCGAAATCCATCCTCGCAACTATAGGGCCGAGAGAAGGCTTTATTGGGCCAGGCCAGAGTTACATAGAATAGTTGGAGATGGATAGTCAGCCGAGTTAGATTAATTAAACCAGAGATTAATTAAATATTAATAAATTCAGATTAATTATTGTAAAGACCACCTCTAAAGTGTGGTAATAATTTAATATTTAATTAGAGTAAATCGAATTATAAATTTGAATAATATGGAATGGGGATCCTTGACAAATAATCAAGAAAATGTGAAGGACTTGTGTGTAAGAGTTCTATGGTGGAAGGGTCTATGTGCAAAATGCCACCACACATGCCTTTTGAAAGATGTAGACATTAGTTTATTATAAACATTTGTAAGGGTTTAAATGCAAATTTTACAAAACTTTATGGTGAAAGAGAAATATTGATTACCAAGGATTGAAATCTAACTATGTTGAAAGACACCATAACCCATCATTACGTTTCAAACTTCATGAGGCTTCAAAATTCTTTGTTATATATCATGATGTAATACTCCACTAAGGTCTAAAGCTCATGAAAATTAATGGAGGCTTGTGGAGAGGCTTGCATGTAAGTCATTTTTATTAAAAGGGATTTCATGGAGATGGACATTGGTAACTAGCTAGGGACGTAGGGGTAATTTTAATAATTACTTCACCTACCACTAACGTGTGGATTCAAGAAGGTGTCAAAGACAAAGAAATTGTTGATTTGTTTATGATTGTTTTATGGAAATAAAATAAACTATGTAATACTTATATCATCAATCATTAAATGTTCAAAAGGTTTTAAGTTACCTTATTGCACCATGATGTCATTTTCCACTAAGGGTTAAATTAGATTGTGTTATATAATGATTTATGGAGCATGGTGTCAATAACCAGAAATGAACAACCAATGAATCAAACTTTTAACAAAATACAATAAGTAAAATAGTCAGACTGAGAATAAGAAAATATAGAGTACTTGCATGGCTGAAAACGTGGCAGTAGGGGGGTGAGAAGGGATGAAGCTGGCAATTGGGTGGCAGCAGGAGAATTAAAGAGGATTTCACCTCCTGCGCCCCTTCTCATCTTCTCTTCTAATATACCTGGAGACTATGTGGGTGATGGTTAATGGAGGAGCTAAACCCATAGTTGAACGACATCACAGTAGTAGTAGTTCTTGAAAAAAAAGGGTTGTTTGTTGAAGACAGGTAAATAGAGCTGGGCCTTATTGTTTGCAGTTCAGAATTGGTGAAGGACGATTGAGTTTAAAGAGAGCTTGTGCAGCGAGAGTGAGAAGTTAGAGCTGCAAACGAGAAGGTATTTCACTACCAGCCCAGTGTTGTAAAAGTTGCAGATTTCCTTGAAGTCCATCTAATATTTTTGTACAGCTATATATGCAGAGATAACAAGACTTGTTAGTTGATTCTAGTACCCCGGCTGTACTATCATAATTTAATTGGAAGAGAGTTATTTGGTGTATGGTTGCACCTTAATATTGCATGGATTTAGTTGTTGAAGAGTTGGCTGTGGTATGAGTTGCAATAAACCTTGGGTCGAGTTTATTTAACGAGTAGCAAGCACCTAACAGCTTTAAAAACGGTGGGATAATAATAACATGGGTTTATTGTTAATTTAAATATTAATTATATTGTGGAGGTACTAAGATTAGCTTTTCGCCTATCAGATATTGGTTTTGAGCATAAAGCCGCGGTTGGAGGGAGTACAGATTGACCTTTGGATACCCCTGTGAGTATATGTAAGTACACCTGCCTAGCTTCCACCCAGTGATGGGTTTTCTTGACTTGTTGTTGCTATGTTTTTGTAAGTGCCTTAGCCTAGTTTTCACGATCATTGGGTATTTTTCTTCACCATTGATATTTGTTCCTTGCGCACACATACATTGTTGAGTTATTGGGTGACATTTATTCCATGATTGTTGATTCCATAACTTGTGTGCGGGTTCTTGCTTGATCGAGTGGTTGTTTCCGCTCGGTGTGTGTTATTCTTGCGGATTCTTCCGCCCGGTGCAGTGGAGCGTGTGGCTCCTGTTTGGCGAATAGGGCCGGTGGACACCCTGTTCGTGCTTTCCGAGGGGGCGATACTCTGGTACATCGTGTGCCCTGCGTCAGTGGGACGATACGCTGACCGTGTACGTACATGTATGAGTTGTAGCGCTACTGGACTCTTGGGTTCGTGAGAACCGAGTTGGTCGACATCGGCGGAGGCCGATGACTGCCCGGGGGATGGTTTGCGAGCTTCGCGTGAGTTGCTTACTGTCTTGGGACGGCACGGCTATGGTCATGGATTGGGAGTCCCCATCATTGATTGTTTTTCTTCGGGTGGGTACCGGACTCCCGTTGGTGTGGTCTGGTACGGATTGTAGTACCTGTATTGTATGACTCGGTCATGTTTGTATTTTGATCTGCTTTTCTTTAGCTTATCTTATGATATCTGTGACATGACCTGTTTTACTCCCTGCGGGGTACTTACTGAGCTTTCATTTCGAAAGCTCATCTACTTGTTGATTTCCTTTTTCAGATCCCGAGGAGTAGAACACGAGCCATAGGAGTGCCGCGTGAGACCTGCGGGGATTTGCTGGGATTACCGAGGTTGGCTACCTCTTGTTTTTATCATGTGTGAGGGCATGTTATAGGTTCTTTTGTAGGAACCTTGTATATTGAGACTCTAGGGTCTGTATACCCTTAGATTTTAATTCCGTTGTGTAGACATATTTTTATTATGTCCTTGGATTTGATATACTCCGTTGTGCATGTTTTATGTGATTGATGATCATCGAGGCTTCGCATCCGGGTGGGGCCCGTCCACCTTTCGGGTGTGGCGGTTTACTGCGATGCCGTGGGCGGGACCTCGAGGCGTGACAATTATGTAGGAATATCGGACAAAAATTAGAATCCCGATAAAGTAGATCTGGCCGAGTAAAAAGCCGAGATATACGGATCTGGGTTGGGAGAAGAGACGACCCATGATGCTACAGTCAGCTCGTGTCATGGGAGTCATCTGACCCGGGATTCCCGGATCTAGGTCAACAAAATTATTGATAATTATTGATAAGATAATATTCTCAAATAGTGATGTGATATAAAGTAAAAGATAATATTATTTATTAAATTCTTTTTATAATATAAAGTATAATAATACTTTAGTTAATAAAAGATTATTTAAATAAAATAATAATAATAATAAAATAATAAATGAAGATTCACATCTGCCTATTTAGACAGATGTGAGAAAGAGAGAGAGAGAAGGAATTTTTCAACTCTCTCTCTCTTTTCCTCTTTTTCTCTCACGATCAGAGAAAGCACTGCCTTCTCTTTTCTCCTCATGAATTGTGGCGCTTCAGTATCTTCTCTCCGACTTCACGCCGGCCAGCCGTGTCCAGCCGCTCCCTTGGGTGCCTACCCGCGGCCGTCAGATCCCATGAGCTCGAGCCACCTCAGCCCCCTTTTTCTCCCATTGTGAGCTTCTAAGAGCAACCCTACAATTAACTAGCAAATTGGAAGACTAAATTGGGAAAGCCCAAATTGAATTCATGAATCTAGGGTTGGAGATGGGTGATAAATTATGCATGTATAGGGGCTATAAAAGGTGTAGATGTTGTCATGTATTATAGAATGTTAATTAAGTTGATATGTGTGAATGATTGTATATTTTCGGGGCCCGATAAATAGAGGAGGTGCTGCCGAAATTTTGGTGATTTCCTTAGATTATTCATGTCATTTCTAGCAAGTCATTACCTCGAGGAAAGCATGTTAGAGGCCCTTTAATTTCCATGAAATATATGCTCAAGTTTTCCAAATTAGGTTAGTGATGTAAATGAGCATAGTTAGTAAGAATGCTAATTTCATATTCTTATCGTATTCTAATTAGTTTAATTAGAGTACGAGTTAGGAATACGACCTTCGTATTTATAGTTTTCTTATTTCAACTATCAGGAAAGGGCAAAGGTAAGTCCGCAGCCGCCGAAGGACCGAGCCAGACTTAAGCTCGGACCAGACTAAGGTGAGGGGAACTACCTATACAGTTCACTTGTTTTACCGTATTTTTATACAATACAGATTTCAGTTTTGAAAAGCATGAACTAGGAGTTTTATGAAAGTTTCTGGAGTTTTATAAACTCATTTCATGCTTAGTATTCAGTAACAGGAAAGAGAAACAGTTACAGATACAGATAGATTACATTCTATTGATATGCTTGTATAGACCAGTGGTGGCTCGTGTAGAGCCAGAGAGTACGACACTAAGTTAGGAGAGGGGTGATTTAAATTCTGATTTAAGTCCGAACTATCTGTTTTAAAAATACTTCCATTTTATAAAAATCAAAACCCCCTTTCCATCCCTTCGGATGCTTAGTGTACGTATATATAGTCGACCACGTGTATCAGATATACTCGTTGGTTGCTGGCCATACAGTATTGAAGTAGATGTGTAGTCAGAGAATTAGTCTTCTGTTTATCAGATGATGCCGCATTCCTCGCCTTCTAGAGATAGAGCTCATCTGAGAGAGAGAGAAGGCACAGGTATAGATTACCCAGGGGGAACGTCGGCTTTATAAATAATTCACAAAATAGAGAAACAGAAAATCAGATATGCATTTAAAAGAGAATACATTGATCAGTATTTACTTACTCAGTATTCAGTTCAGATTTAAGTATTTTAATTCAGTTATTTTCTATTCATGTTTTTATACGTCAGATTTCTTTTACAGTTTTACTTATTATACGGGTACTGTTACACCCGACAGACTTGTTCCCAACTTACTGAGCTCCAGTAGCTCAAACCCCTCTTCTTTGGCATTGTGATTGCAGGCGTTAGACAGGAGACCATATAGAGGGTCGTCTGATCGCGAGTTAGTGGAGATGTCCTGTAGCTGGCTCTGACTCCGCGTCTAGAAGTCTTGTTATCTTGATTATGAGTGTTGTGAGACTTTAAGTTTGAGACAATATTTTATTTGGTGATGTATTAAACAATATCTAGCGTTTGGGAATTATGTTATAATATGTTTGCTTATTTAGCTTCCGCATGTTCTTATTTTCACAGTTAACTAGCAGTCTACAGCCTTAGGTTTGGGGTTCATTCTCTAGATCTGGCTGGCATGACACCTGGGTCTTGTAAAGGATAACGGTGTTACAGAAATCTTTATTAAGAATTATCGATTGGTTGTTGTTTTCTTAAGATAATCAGAGCGATACTTCCTTCCCGGCTATGTCCCAAATTATTGGGTTCAAATGGTCGGGGATTGGATGAGTGTCACGTGGTTGAGGGTGCGCTTTCACTCCAACTATATCTCCTACTTGCATTTGTAATTGGTGAGATACTAACTCTACTACCCCTCCTTGTTGGGTTCTGAAGTCGTCTTTCTTCTCAGACATGTGTAGTTGGGTCAAAGGTGTTGCGCCAAGGCATTTTGTAACGCTTGCAACTCTTGTTCAGATTCCTTACTTTTGTTCTCCCTTGATGTGGACAGATTCTCAGGCGCTTTTCACAGAGGGTTTCACACGCCATGCATAGTTCTAGTGTAATTGAGGTCACTAGTCACTATGGTGGGATAGTCCATAATCGATCTCGAGATATTTTATTATAATGAGGGTAAGTTTCCACGATGACCGCTAGGTTATTCTTCCTCCTTTCCCAATCAGTCATGGAGTGAATTTCGAGGTTTGAACAGGAGTCCCTAGGGTAACATCCTACAGGTGTCGAGAATGTATTTTCTAGAAGAGCCATCGTTTTTTAAGGTGTTCTTGTCCGCGGCTTTCCCTGAGCAGCTGAGTATTTCACCTACTAAGCAGTTGAGTATTTCACCTACGTTCGTTAACCATTTAGCTCAGTTGCTGGGAGGCTATCTGAACCTGGAGGGTCCCAGAGGGCGGTTTTGGAGTGTGCTCATGATAAGGGATTACGCTTCCAGGGAGATGTGGTTTGGAAGGGGGTGGCCCAGCTTCGTGGCGGACAATCAACTGACTCTGGGGGATTGCCTAGTTTTTCTTTCATTGGAGGGACACACTTTAAAGTGAAGATCTTCGAGACGGATGCGTGCGAAAAGAAAGGGGCCTTTACTGCCCATCCAAGCGGCGTGGAGGTTATACCAGTGACGACGAGTTCGTGTGATTGTCGGTGATATGTCAATCAAATGTATCCAGCTGTCCTTCTTAAATAAAACGGTTTCTATCTAAACTAGTCGTGTTTCATTATTTGTATTATGAAGTGATGTGTTCCTTTCGAAATTTTGAGTTCATCTAACCCTCAGCAAGTGTCGCCATGTGCAATTGTGTGTTGAGAGGCTAGGTGTGCTAGCAAATGTTATTATTCTATTTATTCCCGGAGTGTCGCCATGGCAATTACTTGTTTAAGAGATGTTTACATACACGTTCCTGAGTGTCGAGATGTCGGTTACTCTCCTAGGTATTGCTTCGCCATTCACTCTCCTGGGTGCCACGATAGCGATCACGCTTCTTGTTGAGGCGTTTGCATACACCCTCCTAGGTACCGAGATGTCGGTCACACTCCTGGGAGTCGCATTTGCATACACTCTCTTGGCCAAGATGTCGGTCACACTTCTGGGTGTCGCATTTGCATACACGCTCTTGGGTGCCGAGATGTCATTCACACTCTTGGGAGTTGTTCTGCTATTCTAGAGTTTCACATAGCTCTATTGGCTTTATTTTTATAGTTTTGATGCGTGTATTCTTTGCTATAACGGCAACTTTGGCAATAAAATGCATTTCAAAAAGTACCAAGTTTTTATGCAAAATAGAAAGCAATAATTACACAGTTCGTACTATTTGAGCAGGCCGGGGAGGTGGTACATAAGTCTAGTTCTATGGTAACACCTCGGTTGTAAAGATAGCGCCAAAGATCTAGTGCACGCTTCAGACGGTAATTTGCGGGAGGGCTGGTTGGTTTTCCGATGGGACTTCCTCATTGGAGTCCTGCTTGATGAATTGAGTAAGCTGACCATTGCGGATCTGATGTTCAATTTCATCCCTCAGGTTCCTACATTCTTTTGTGTCGTGGCCGTGTTCCTAGTGGAATAAGCAGTATTTTTCTTTCCGGTGGGAGGGATTCCTCATATTGGCAAGTACCGTCAGGATTTTCAAACTCTGTATTTGCATGAGGATGTTGGCCCGAATATCATTAAGAGGGGCAAACTCCCAGTATCTCAAGTCATCCCCTCTTGGGTGGTCTCCAGGTCGGAGAAGCGGGCGCCACCTTGAAGGGTTAGGTAGCGCTTATTTTGGCGGTTCCATGGGTACCTTGATGTCAGGCACGACTATCTTCGACTCTGGTGGGGCCGCCTTCCTCTTCCCTGTCCATCCGAGTCATATTTCTTCGCCATTGATGAATTTTTCTGCTCGTGCAAGGAGCTCAGACAATTCCTCGAGCTGCTCTAGGGATAAGTCATGTTTGAAGGGTGACTCAAATAGGCCTTCTATTAGCGTGATCACGGCGACAGATTGGTTGAGTCGGGGAATGGTGCGGGTTTCTTCGGTGAAGCGGTTGACGTAGTTGCGGAGGGTCTCTCCTTCTTGCTGTTGCACGCTATGAGATGACCGACGTTTTCCTGCATCTTTTACCGCCCACAAAGTGACTAAGAAAGAGGGCGGACAACCCTTCAAACGAGGGGACAGAGTTAGGGGAAGGCCCTTGAACCACACTAGTGCTTCCCCTCACAGAGTTGCCGGGAAAAGTCGGCACATCATGATGTCCGAAGACGCATCCATGAGCATGAGGGTTTCATAGGCCCCACTTGGTCATTTGGATCAGTTGAGCCGTTAAAAGTCTCCATTTGTGGCGGCCTGATTCCACGGGGTTGATACGCCTCCATGATCCTTCAGATGAATGGGGTTGTCCGGCGCCTGGTGCCATGGGTGTCTTCTATGTAATGGTTGGGCTCCCTGTGCCCTTCCCGCTTTCTCGAAGGGGAATCAGGTATTTGGACTGTCTTGGAGTATTGTCGATGGTGTGGAGAACCAAAGCTGCTCGTCTCAGGATTTGTCCTGTGTTTGTCTCTATTGGCATGCCGGTCCGGTTCCCTATCTGCATGCTGGTCATATCTTTCCATAGGGAGATTTAACTTCACCCTTCCCCTGAAGATTGCCGAAGAGAGCGGCCATGGTGCAGGGGATTGGGGGACTTGTTTCTCCAGTCTGAGGAGGGCTTGCGTCATGGCCTCCATTTACATCGCCATCTTCACTTCTAGCCTTACCTCCAGGGCAAGGTAACGTGCCTCCTAGGGATCAATTTCTTCTCGTCGGTTTTGAAGGTATGGGTCTTCAGGTCCTACTTCCAAGGGCCTCGATGCTTCACCTCCTTCCTGGCTTTGTGGTCGGCCCTGAGTAACGCTCTTCATGGTTTGTGACTTCTCGTTACCGTATGTCCCCACGGACAGCGCCAATCTGTTAGCCGATAATCTTGTTACGCCATGTGGACTCCTCAGGTGTCTAGCTAACTGATGATGATCTTCCGAGAAGAAAGACCTAGTTGTAGGTGCGCTATCCTTGAGTTCACTTGAAATGGGGACAGGAACAAAGGAAGATTGTGAGAGGGGGTGGGGTTCTATTGCCCGTGCCCACTCCGACGGTCAAGTAAGCCGTGTAATCGAAGAAGAAGGAGGAGTCAGGGTGTTTTTTGCTAGTTTGTTGCTTACCTTCCTCCCTGGTGTCTTTCCTCCTTATATCTTTCCTCCTTTCCTTCTTGGGCTGGTCATGATGAGACCCTAGGCGCGCCTTCCTTACCCCTAGGGTAGCTTTGTCTTCTCATAGGAAGGTATGGCGGCACCTTGTAGGTTCGTATAGACTGTAGAGTGGGTATGATGGTGACAAGTGGTTGGGTAGATCCTTTGTATATCACATTATAATCTACTCAAACAAATAATATTAATTACTTAACTTCAATAATATTATAATAAAATTAAATATTTAATTTGAATAGTTATTTAAATAGTTATTTAATTAAATATTTTTTAATTTTAAAAAATAGTTATTTAAATATTTTATTTGTAATAATTACTTAATTATAATATTTAAATATTTTAAAAATAATTAGCATTTAACACACCTCATTATTATATATAATTTTATTTATTTGCATAAGGGGTATAAGAGTCATTTTATCACAATCTCTTCTTTTACTTTTCTCATTCCCAATACATTACCCTTTCAATCCCTTCCAACCAAACACGGTTCTCATTCTCATAACATTCCCATTCTGCCTCATTTCCATTCTTATACTCAGTTCAGATGGGGGAATCATTCCCTTACAAAGGAGAATGATTCCCCCCATGATGGGTATCCATTAGGTAGGAATGAATCCCCACTGTAAGGGAATGAGATTCCCCTCTATAAGGGAATGGAATTCCCCTTATGGGAGGAATTAATGACACTACCCCCAATATTGGGGGGAATGGCAATTCCCCCAATGGAGGGAATGGTCAAATGACTCCTTTACCCTCTAATTCATTATTATAATTAATAATTATTTATAATTATCAATTATTATACTTAAATTATTAATTATTATAATTAACGATTTAATTATAATAATTAATTGTTAGTTATAATAATTAAATTTAAAAATTATCCTTAATTAGATGATTAGGTGAATTATCATTGGTTTTTATAAGGAAAAAATGTATTTTTTGTCCATGTACTATGATATATTGCTCATTTTGGTCCCTGCACTATGAAAATGTTCAATAAGGCCCCTGTACTTTATGAGTTTCGGCAATTACGGTCCCTGGGCAAACGTAGCAGATAGCTGGCATACATACTGAATACATGAATTTTTTTGACATGACGTGGCATCCTACATGGCATACTAACGTGGCAAAATATTTGAACTCCCAAAATATTAATTATTTAATAATGGCATTACATACCACGTCAGCATGCTGACGTGATCTGCTGATGTGGCATGCCACGTATCAAAAAAAAATAAAAATAAAATCTAAATTTTTTAAAAAAATAAACATGATTTTTAAAAAAATTCTAAAAATCCGATTAGAATTCTAAAAAATCGACGCCGGAGAAGCCACGCAGACCAACCCAGTCAGCATCCTCTTCATAAAAAAGCACGTTCTTTCTTCTTTCTTGCCTTATCTAAGAGAAAACCACACGGTTGGAGCCAGCGATTGCAATCATTATCGAGGTTTGTATCGTGGTTGTGCGCAAGATCCCGACATAATTTAAACCACATACTTGATAGGCCAAGGTGAGTAGGAGACGTGATGGCGGCGGGTAGGGTAGCGGTGACTCCAAAGACTGCAGGCCCCCAAGTCAGCCGATGTTACACTAATCTCTGCGGTACGGAGGCAGCTCTGACTTTTGAGGTGTAGATTCTGAACCGCGAGATCGGATTTCTCGAGGTGATTTCTCGATCCATCATAAGTCTTTTTTTTCCTCCTCTTTTTCCTCTTGAAGGATGATGGAATGGTCTCTTCTAGATGATTGTTTTTATTGATTTCGAAGCTAATAAGTTGGAGATAAATGGTTGGATAGGTGAAAATTCATGGTTTCTCGGTGTTGTGCTTTGATAGGGTAGCGTCGTATTCGAAGATTTGAAGCTTATGGGGTTTATGTTTGTTTTAGGAAGAAAATTTTTGGAGATAATTTAAATAGAGGAACATAGCTTAATCTATATATTTGAGATCTTTTCTTTCTATTTTTGTATCTGGGTCGCTCGCCAGTGACTGCAACCCACGTCATTCCTCGGTCCCTGGCCACTACAACGGCAACGAGTTTTCTTTCATATAGGGCAAGAAAGAGTGTTTTTTAGGAAGAGTATGCTGATTGGATCAGTCTATATGGCTTCTCTGGTGTCCACATCAGCAAAGGGGCACCGGAATCCCTTGGGTAACTGTCCGATGAACTCAAATTGAAGTTGAGTAACTGTTTTGAAACAAATTTAAGTTGACTAACTAAATATGAAATCTGTACATAGTTTAGTGACCCCCCCAAAAATTTACCCACTATAATAACATGTCTAGAATAGATTAGAATATAGCTTTAAAGACTTGGGATTGGAAATTCCGTGGATCCCTCTCACTGAGCTTTTCAATCAAAACAGATCAATCGAAATTCATCAACACATAGACAAATTCAATTAAACCTCATCTACGACAAGTGAACACATCTGGTACATACATAAGCTTGGAAATAAGAGAATGCTAGAGAGAAAGTAAATGGGAATGAGGACCTGACACGAGAGGATCTGGAGGTTGATCTCGATAAGGCGCTTGAGGTGCTCCTTGAGGAGACGCTTGGAATCATGCTCACGAATCTTCTTGGGCCCTATTGTCAATGCTCCGGAGCTAGGAATGGATTGGTTTTTTTTTTTTGTTTTTTTTTTGTTTTTGGAGGGGTTAATGGATTGAAGAGAAGAAGGAGGTGTTGGTCGTGGTCTTGAAGAAGAACAGAAGAGCTCTCAGATGGGAGCCGAGCTTGATCATTCTCAAAATATTGTCAGCTTCGTGTTTATGGTATATTTTGGTGTGTTTTTATTTTACTCCCTGAAAAATAGTGAAATTATATTATTAAATACTTATAGTAGCAATTTTATCAGAGGGATAATGTCTTTATTTCTGACTATGTTTGGACTCCATTAGCCATATATTCGTAGATAACTCTATACCCAAAGAAAGGGACTGCTTTCATCCTGTGAGGCTTGAGACATTTGATCCTGTGGGAGTTTCTCCTTCTAAAAACAAAAGAAAACTCTACATATACATCACAAGAATCACCAACAGACTCTCAAGTTCACAACTTTCTTTCTTCCCTATTTATGAACCACAACAACAATCCCACCTCGATGATTAGGGCTTTTCATATAACCATCAATTTCTACCCAAATTCTCAGAATTTCATATGATACACAAGCGAACCAACAACCCTTGAATATTTAATCACTAAAATTAATCCCAAAAAATAAAATTCAACAAAAGAAAACCCCCAAAAAAACAATCTCATTATTTGAAAAAAAAAAAAAGGGAAAGGTAGCTTATTACATCTTTCACAATATCAACCAAGATTTGGTAGGGGAAATGGAGAGGAGGGAGATCGGGACTGAATCTATGGTTCTCTTCTATCTTACAAATTGAGAGCGGAAAGGGAGTTGGTCGAGAGCTTTCACGCATTTTGCAATGTGAAAATATTTAGATCTGACCAAAATATCATAATCTACATAATCTATTGATTTTATAAGAATTTTATGGGCAAAAGCCACTAATGGTCAATGTACTTTACCACTTTGTTCAATTCCATCCTTGTACTTTAAATAATATTCAATATGATCCCTGTACTTTGTGTATTTTGTTCAATACATTCCCTGTTGATGACATGGCAGCATATGTGATATACGAATGAAATCCAACATGCTTTTTTTTAATATAATTTTTTCCATTTACAGCTGGTTGTATTTTGCTAACATGGAGTTACATGTGGGCGTATATAGTGATATGGATAGTCATGTGGCTCGCTGAAGTGGCGTCAGACTGCCATATCAGCAATATTTTTAAAAAAAGAGGGGTAATGTATTCTAACGTGGCATGCTGATTTGGTATTGTGCCATGTCAGCATTTTTTTTTATAAAAAGAAGATGGGTAATGGATAGTCATGTGGCTCGCTGAAGTGGCGTCAGACTACCATATCAACAATATTTTTTAAAAAAAAGAGGGGTAATGTATTCTAACGTGGCATGCTGATGTGGTATTGTGCCATGTCAGCATTTTCTTTTATAAAAAGAAGATGGGTAATGTATGCTGCAGGCAACCAATAATTTTTTTTTTTAAAGCAAAAAAAAGAAGCGTAATGTATGCTGATGTGGCAACATGTCACATTGGAATTTTTTTTAAGGCATCTTGATCCAGAGCCTTTGTTGATGTGGCCATCGTCTTTAAAAAAATAAAAAATAAATAAAAAAAACCGACGTGGCAATCTGGCACCACGTCAGCAAGCCACATGGCAGTCCATGTCACCATATATGCCCACGTGTAAATGAAAAAAATGGGTAAAATAGGTTGTATTTCATTTGTATGACACATGTGTTGCCATGTCAACAATAAGGACTGTATTGAACAAAATACACAAAGGGGCTATTTGATTTGATGTAACTAGCTGTATTGTAAAAACTTTTATATGTAACACTTACTTTTGGGTGTTTGGTTTGATATAAAAGGGTAAACATACAGTAAAACTTTTTACATCTAGGGTTGTTTTGCTGCATTTCAAGTTACGGCTAAATTGGGCATAAAATGAAATGCAGGATAACTCTTGGTTAAAATCACCATTCTTATCTCGTGGCTTTTTCTCTCTCCCGGAAACCTCTTCTCTCTCCCGTGGCTAAATTGGATTGAGAATCGCCAGCCCCTTCTTTATCTTTCTCTTTCGTGAGACTTCAGGCGAGGTTCTTGGAACCTCCGATGAGGCTGACCACTAACCATCATCTCCTCTTCTCCACCAAGCACCCGAGCCCCTCTTCTCATCTCCTGGGAGACCCCCACTTAACGATCACGACTGGTGGAGCTCTGGTGACATCGCACTACTCTCGAACATGATTTCCAAGCAACGATCGCAACCCGGTGCAGCACCGATAACTGAACAGAATGGCAAAGAACTAGGCAGCTGTCAACCTTGAAGGGTTTCATTTGGAGTTGTTGAACGAGAATTGAAGCGTAGCGCGTGAGGTGCAGCAAGGTCTTGGAGCCCCCTCCTTCGGCGGTTGCAGTAGGCCCTAGAGCTCTCTCAGCGTCTAACCGAGCAACAGGAACAAACCTTGAATCAATTCTGGTGAGCCCCATCATGTCATCAGATCCAACTAAGATGTATGCTTGGGATTAGATTACGAATTAAAAGATTAGAAGTGAATGGAATCGATTGTAAAAGAGGATGCATGAGTTGAATAATTGTATATTCAGAAACTTTGTAGTTGTCCTGACATAAGAGTAATGAAATGTTTAAACATGCATATCAGTTGTTTGATGGAATGTCACAGTGAGGCAGTGAGCATATAAGAGGCTTGGTTGAGGTTATTCGTACCGGAGATCATACTTTTAAACATTGAGATTGTATAATTAAGGGCTTTAGAATTGTATTACTATGGTGAGACGAGGTGTGTTGTAAATATTGAAGTTATCCAATTAAGAATTTTTTGTTTAACTATTATAACAATTTTATATCAGTTATATGATTTTGCTTGTTTTTGTACTAATATATATATATATATATATATATATATATATATATATATATATATATATATATATATATAGGGGTGTCTAGGTCATATTCCGATGGTACTTATACTTTGTTGATTCTCCCCTTTTCTCTAGTAAATATATATTTTATATATTTTATAATCTATTTATATGTATACATATTTATCCATATATATATATATATTACATATCTTATCCTGAGAAAAAAGTTATATAGATACATATATTAAAAAAATTACATATATATATATATATAACAAAATATATACATAAATACACATATATCTATATAGTATATACAAAATATTAGATATATATATATATATATATATATATATATATATATATATATATATATATATATATATATATATAAATATATATATATATATGATATAAGGGATGATAGTATTAGCCGCTTATATACGTGGCTTGATCCTATCATTCTTCATATATATATATATATATATATATACACGGAGGTGATACTATGCGGCCGGCCTTATCACTGTGCAAGTGCGGTCGCCTTCATTTGGCCTACTTGCATAGTGTATTGAGGAAATCCAACCATATGGATGGAAAGAACATCGAAAAATAAGTTAGTATATCAATTTTCATACAATTTGGGAACTTGTAGAGTTTTCATCTTAATGGGTGAAATTCTGAACCGGTAAGATTTCTATAAATTTTCACCGGTTAAGATAAAGACCCTACAAGTTCCCAAATTGTATGAAAATTGACATGCTAGCTTATTTTTCGATGTTCTTTCCATCCAAGTGGTAGAAAATCCTTAAAACGTGCTCCAAGGGCCAAAATGGGAGGCGACCTTACTAGAAACGATGTTAGGCCGTCGTACGTATATGTTGTATCATGCTGCAAGTATATATATATATATATATATATATATATATATACACTTTATTAGATTAATTAATTATTCTAGTTAATGTTTATTTTTATGAAGAGTATTAAATAATTAATAATTAATAATAATAGATAATGTGGATAATCTCACCACCCCATTTACATGGTAACTACATTCTACAACTTACAACTTACATCAAACCAAACAAACAAAAAGTAAATACAGTATTTTAAATTACAACAAACCAAATAGCACTAATGTAAATTAAAATACAACATTTCCAGTTACATATAACTTCACTTACACAGTAATTAATGGAAATGTGGGTAACCAAACAGCCCAAAGTACAGGGATTATATTGAACATTTTAAAGTACAGAAATGGAAATGAACAAAGTGATAAAGCACATGGACAATTAGTGGGTTTTGCTCGAATTTTATCTTACATTATGGCTACCCAAACACCTCAAAATATAATTTTATTACAAAACATCAAATTTAGACATAATGTATGGATTATGTCATAATTTGGGCTTACCCAACACTACAAGAAAACTGGAAAATAGCTAGGGAAAAATCCCCCACTAAATCATGAATTTCCGTCACTAAAATAATTCAGCGAGGGAATAGCGAGGGAAAGGCTTCCGTCGCTATTTTTATCCTAAGCAAAATGACCATAGACAGGGGCGGAGCTAAAGGGGTATAGGGTATTCCTGGGAATACCCTAACATTGTAGAAATTTTCCCATATGGTAATAACATTGATAATTCTCAGCAGGCACGCAGGTTCGAAACTCTGTAGGAGCATTTTATTTTATTTTTACTCTTCACGATTTCTTTTTCTTTTTATCCACCTTTTTTTACCCAAGTAAAAAACCCAACGTTTTCACACAGTCATTTTCACGAATTTACAGCCTTGGACTTGGAGAAGAAAAAACCCTCACGACTTCGCCTTCAAGAATCCTGACCTCCTCGGTCCTCACTGCTCAGCCCTCAGCCCTTCCCTCCCAGGCTCAGTCCAGTCCGACCCCTCTTCTCCTTCCATAATCCATTGTTTGTGAAATTTAATTGAAGTTATTTGTATGTGAAATTGAATGGAGTAATCAGTAATGGAGTTGATTTGTTTAGGATTAGATTAATTTGTTTGGGATTTGATTTATTTATCGAATTGATTTGTTTTTAAAAGTGAATTGATTTGTTTGTTTGTGAAATCAATTTTGATTATTGGTTGAATTTCTTAATTGATTTGTTGAAGTACTTGAATTATTTAGAGTAACTAAAGAGTTTACTTGAATTGTTTGTTTTGTCCTTGTTCATCATTTGAAGAATAAGTTAAGAAGTAGAATGATTGTTTAGTGACATTTGTGGAAAAGGAAGTGTTTAGTACGATCAATGATCAAGATATCATCAAACGGTTTCAAGGCATGAACAAGAGGAGAATGCATTTACGGTTGGACTAGATATAATGTTTTATTTTGAGTTGTAATTGAAACAAAGAATACATTTTTATTGTGTAATATTAAAATATTTATTTTTCTTGCTTTTTATATTTTATAATTAATGAGGGAATACCCTGATTTTTACTCCTGGCTCCGCCCCTGACCATAGGTGAATATTAGCGACGGATTAGCGAGGGCTTCTAGCCCTAGCTATTTAGCAAGGGCAGGTAGTTCCCTCTCTAGTCGTCACTAAACTCTCTCCCAGCTAGGGATGGCAATAGGGTGCCGTGGGGGTGGGGACGGGGCATGCCTCTACCACTACCGCCCCGATTGAACCATCCCTTGCCCCGCACCCCTCCCCACCCCGCCGAAAAGTGGAATTTTGAATACCACAACCACTATTATGGTTTTTCCTCATGCCCCGCCCCGCCCTGCCCTGCCCCGCCTGGCCATGCCCATATTTTTAACCTTTAGTACATGATAGCAAGTTGACAACTTGTGTTTGATACTTAGAAAATTGATGATAAGCATTGCACAAGCATTGAGAATGCACATGAGTCGATGATCCTATCATTCTTGTTAAAATTTTAGTAATTTAATATATATGTAAGAGCATTTTCATAATTTTCTTAGCGGGGCAAAGCGGGGCGGATTTAAAATTGATGTTTACCAAACCCGCCCCGCCCCACCCCGCCCCGTGTGCTGCTCTCCAACAAAAAAAACCACCCCATTTGGGGTGGATCGGGTCGGAAACCATGGATCGACTTGGGTTTTGCCATCTCTACTCCCAACATCCCTCTTCATTCAATAATTTGCAAGGACGTAGCGAGGGATTTTCTGTAGCTATTTAGTGTGGGAGACTTTGTTGCTACTCCTTAGCTATATTCCCTCGCTGAATTTTCCCTTTTGCGAGGACTTAGCTAGGGATTTTTGTAGCTATTTAGCGAGAGCTTATCTGCCCTTGTTGATTTTTTGTAAATTCATTCCCTCGCTATTCCCTAGTTATTCCCTCACTAATAGTTGCATTTGCCACCAATATATATTTTTATTTATTGGTTCCCTGTAGTATAAATTTGGCTACCAACTATGAATGCATAAGTATCTGAAATAAAATTTAAGCTTAAAAAACCAATATAAGCACGTCGAAAAAAAATACAAGTAATGCAACAACTAAAATTCATATTACACCATTCGGTTTTTAAAAAAAATTTCCATCCAATTCTCCTTACAACTTGGACTTATTTCGGAATAAATAAATAAATACAAAGTTGTACATGATTGTAAGCGGAATATCTTTGAAGAGATTACCAGTTCAAAATAATGGCATTCCAAAAACAATGTTCTATTTTGAACCCTTGCTTGCCTTGTATGTGTCGACTAATTGAGTCTGTACATCTTGTGAAACTGCTGCATGCTCCAAGTACTCCATTGTAAATTCACCTTTTCCCTGTGATCAAAAGATAACAACTTCACAAAACTTTTTTATAGGAATCAACAGTTTCAATTATATATATTTACATATATATATATTGGTGCAAAAATTTGATCAAACCCCAATTTCGACCGACACTTTGAATTTATATTGAGATGGAAAGGAGGAGAATCAAGAGATCAAAGAGAAAAACTCAGAAAGTAAAGGAGGCTCAGCAAATAACGTGGAAAACCCCAAAAATGGAGAAAAAACCACGGTCATCTCCATGAGAGATGAAATCCACTAGGTCTTCCTTCATGATTACAAAATAGAGCTCCATTGATGAGCTCTAGGGTAAGAAAATTGAAAAGGAGAAGAAGGAGGAGAAGATGATTGAAGAAGGAGGAGAAGATGATGGAAGCTTCTGACTCTCCAGGTGGAGGCGAGGCTTCGCCATCACTTCAATTCGTTCCTATTGAACTGGGGGAAGGGGGTATTTATAGGGTCTGGAGGCTAGGGTGAGGCTTGGAGAGCAAGCCACTCAATTTGAGCACGTGGGTGCCAGCTCAGCGCTCCAGCTCAGCAAATCCAGCTCAGCATCCTTCTAGATGTTTCTAGACTCCAGGCTGGCAGCGTAACTGTCTAAACGTCTCATAACCGTCTAACTGATTTGAGCTTCTAGAAGATTCTGGAAGAGGCTGCAGGAGGAGGGGTTGCACTGGGGGCAGCTTGATCTGGCGTAAGGTGATGAGGTGCTCGGGGAGGACCTCGGCATTTGGGGTATTTTCTGAAGTGGGAGGAGCTCGGCACCTTAGTAGGGAGGAGCTCGGCACTTTAGTATAGAGGAGCTCGGCATCTTAGTAGGGAGGAGCTCGGCACCTTGGGTGGAGAGGGGCTTTGGGAGGTCTGTTGCGATGTCCCCATGTAGTTGATTGTTTGGGCAGCTCCTTGACAATATCAACCCTATCATCAGTCCCCCCCTCAAGTATGCTTGCGACGAGCTTAACTGACGAGCGAATTTCGTGAGTCAGTGGGCGAGTTGAGCTAAGCATATAAGAGAATAACTGAGCTTCTCGGCAATTCCGCTGTTTTTCGTGGGAGGTCCTCGGCCTTTGTCGCTCCTTAAGTAAGGACTTTAGCAAGTGAGAATAATGGAAGAGTAGTTCCTCCACTATGAGAGGAGAGTAGCTTCTCGGCCTTGAAAGAAGAGTAGCTCCTCCGCCATAAGAGAAGAGTAGCTCCTTGGCCATGAAAGAAGAGTAGCTCCTCCGATTTCACTTGGTCTTCATCAAGGACTTTAACAAGTGAGATTTCACTCTCATGGAGCTACTCGGCCATAAGAGTTGAGTAGTGGAAGAGTAGTCGGAGCTACTCGGCCATAAGGGAGTAATGGAAGAGTAGCTCAAGCTACTCGGCCATAAGAGGACTTTAGCAAGTGAGATTTCACTTTGCCTTCAATAAGGACTTTTGCAAGTGAGATTTCACTTGGCCTTTATTAAGGACTTTAGCGAGTGAGATTCCACTCGGCCTTTAATAAGGACTTTATCAAGTGAGTTTCCACTCTTATGGAGCTTCTCGGCCATAAAAGAAGAGTAGCTCCTGTGAAGCTGTTCGGCCATGACTCACGGAGAACTTCGTGAAGTTGTTACGCCCGTGGCGTGGGAAGCTCTTCCACCATGGTTGCGGAGAGGCACATTTGACCATGGCTCACCGGAGAGATGCTTCGGCCATGGCCTTTAGACCTTGGAGGAAGTTGGCCTCGTCGCCATGAGATAGCTTCGACCTTGGCATAAAAAAGCTCAAGATGAGGGGTTTATGCAAAAATAAGCTCTCTTGGAGCATTTCATTAAATAAAATTTTGAGAGAGGAACTCTCTTGGAGATGATCTCTCTTGGAGCTTCCATGGAGTTGAACTCTTTTAAAGATGTGCTCTCTTGGGGCCTCTATGGAGTTGAACTCTCTTGGAGATGATCTCTCTTGGAGCCCCATGGAGTTGAACCCTCTTGAGATGATCTGTCTTGGGGCCTCCATGGAGTTGAACTCTCTTGGAGATGATCTCTCTTGGAGTTTCCATAGAGTCGAACCCTCTTGGAGACAATCTCTTTTTGAGTCTCCATGGGGTTGAGCTCTTCTTGAGATGATCTCTTTTTGATCCTCCATGGAGTTGAGCTCTTTTGAAGATAACCTCTTTTGAGCCTCCATGGAGTTGAAGTGACCTTGGCCTTAGAACTTCGGCATGGTCTCGGTTGCGGCCTTTGAGCCTTATATATGAATAAAAGGAGAGGGAGAGAGAAGCCATACCTTTATTGGAGCTCTTCTCTCTTTGATCTTGGAGCTCTTCTGGAGGGGTACTCTCCTCTTCTTCTAGAGCATTCTCTTCTCCCTTTGAGCCTCTATGGAATTCCACCATGGATGTTGCTGGAGCTGGAATCCTCTTTGATGCAGGAGTTTGATTACCTTTGATCTCACGGATTTGCGGGCATGGCTTCTTGCTCCTTCCCCACTTGAAGAGCGCCAAAAATGTTGGTGCAAAATTGGATCAAACCCCAATTTCGTGAGCGCTTTGAATTTATATTGAGATGGAAAGAAGGAGAATCAAAGAGATCAAAGAGAAAAACTTCAAAAAGTAAAGGAGGCTTAGGCCAAATAGCATTGGAAAAACCCCAAAATGGGGGAAAAACCACGGTCATCTCCATGAGGAGAGATGAAATCCACTAGGTCTTCCTTCATGATTACAAAAATAGAGCTCCATTGATGAGCTCTTGGGGTAAGAAAAATGGAAAAGGAGAAGAAGGAGGAGAAGATGATGGAAGAAGGAGGAGAAGATGATAGAAGCTCGTCTCTCGATTGGAGGCGAGGGACTTATGCTCACTTCAATTCGTTCCCTATTGAGGCGGGGAAGGGGGTATTTATAGGGGTGCGGAGGCTAGGGTGAGGCTTGGAGAGCAAGCCACTCAATTTGAGCACGTGGAGTGCATTTCGGTAGCTCCATTTCCGGCAAATCTGACTTAGCGTCCTTCTAGATGTTTCTAGACTCAGAAATTTGGGCAGAATCCTAAGCGTCTCATAACCGTCTAACCTGATTTGAGCTTCCTAGAAGATTCGGAAGAGGTGCAGGAGGAGGGGTTGCAATTTGGGAAGCGGCTTTTGATCAGTGGCGTAAGGTGATGAGGTGCTCGGGGAGGACCTCTGCATTTGGGGTATTTTCTGAAGTGGGAGGAGATCGGCACCTTAGTAGGGAGGAGCTCGGCACTTTAGTATAGAGGAGTTCGGCATCTTAGTAGGGATAGAGGAGCTCGCCATCTTAGTAGGGAGGAGCTCGGCACCTTAGGTGGAGAGGGGCTTTGGGAGGTCTGTTGCGATGTCCCCATGTAGTTGATTGTTTGGGCAGCTCCTTGACAATATCAACCCTATCAATATATATATATATATATATATATATATATATATATATATATATATATATATATATATATATTTCTCAAATCTATGAAGGAGTAAAGCTGGATCACACAGCAAATGGAGCATCAAAGTTAAATAAATGGTGAGGAAAACAAAGAACACCACTCCTACATGGTAACAAATGTTTCAAATGCTATGATGTAGATTAACTTTAGATAGTAGCAAAATACACAAAATGGTAATGATCTAAGAATCACACTAAACAATTACAGCCATTCTCCAAGCCAACACTTCAGAAAATGTACAAATAGAAATTTGATCATAAGATATCAGAAAACTATAATAGATATCGGCACATTATGCACATCATTATTTTGTAGTCCAATTTGAGTGAAATCTTATATCAAGAACAATGAGTATTTTCCTTTTATGATTTAACTATATAACCTCAGATAAATCAAGTTATTAGTTTTTAACGAGAAAATATCAAGTGCTTGCTCTTTAGAGAAGTACATGCTTCAAGTACACATAATTTATACCAAAACAGGAGTTCTATTTACACATAAGAATTCTCTCAAGGAATATACCTAGCCATCATTGTGTTAATGCACAATATATGACCCTTCTGTGCAGTTCCCTCTATGCTTTGAAACAGCTGTTTCAATCTCCTCACAAGAAGCTACACTTGAGCACCATCCACAGGAAGTAGGAGCCATGCTATGGAGTTTGAAAAGTACTTTGTGAAAGAAGTCATAATCAGTAAGACCATAAAAATAATAATGAGCAAACAATCAGTTAGGATTTACCTGTTGGAAGTATTGCCACACTACTAGCACATCGCGTTGCGACCACAATCACGAAAGATCTGAAACTATTTTTCACCAGCAGTCGCGAGCAGCCTCCGCCTAAAAATATCCACAAGCAGTAGATCAAATTCATACTCCACAATATATATGGATTTCTTTGTATCATAGAGAAAGATGGGAGGAAACGTTTGATGTTAATAGTGGATTATCATATATACTACAGAGGCGGCGGCTGCAGCTACACTTCTACTGACACTTGTTCGATCATATATCTGTCACACAGATTTGCCGCTTCATTCAAACTATATATGGCTCGTTCAAGCCCCTCAATTAAGTACTTGCTCACCTGCCGGTGATCAGCAAGGAAATTGGAACCACTTACTTGATCGAGCAAGCAAGTAAAGATTGAAAATGGAAAGATATTCTTTACATATATAATAATAAATGGAAAAATATTCTTTATATATATATAATAAGACAAAGATGCAAACAAGGAAAGATTATTGAAGCTACATAAATCAAAAGAAAAATCACTAAAGATTAGATTAGAACATTAAGTAATCTTTGGTATGGATATCTATATCCTCCCCTTAACAATTGCACTAATTAAAAATGTTGGTACAAAGTCTTTAAGCAAAGAAGCTCACGAGAGGCGTGACTTGAACCCGGTATGGCACGCGGCCCGGAGGAGCTTCAACACAACAAACTGAACGTGACCAGCACTACAGCGAGAAACATGTCTAGGGTTTGGAGGCGTGAACCTTCCCCGGTGCCGGCTACGATGGGCATCCAAGCACCACCGCGCCACCGGGGAGCGAAGGCAACACACAACTGCCCACGGAGAGATAGAGCACATACGCGGAAGCGACAGGAGGAGTTAGAGGACATCGCTCATTCATAATGTAGGCACTTGCCACCCCGAGGTCCCCCCCATAGCTGAGCTCCGAGGATGAAGAATAGGGTTGGGAGGACGTCCACTTCAAGCGGAAGCGTTGCGCAGATGAAAAGAGACAAGGCGATCTGTCAGAACTGAGACGAACTTCACCACCACTTGGTACAAGACAAGACTCTCCCCCATACATCAGGACACCGGCCGGCCTGGTGAAAGCTGGCCGGTCACCTAAAACCCGCCATATGGCTGTGCAGGCAGCGAGCCATCACTTGTAGAGTTTGTGGAGGAATAGGCCACAAGGGGAGGGGGAGAGAGGCTCGAGCCACCACCGGATAGCAAACGACGGAGACAAGGAGGTTCACCCACCATGCCAAGCCAGGAGAAGGAGGGAACCTCCAAGCAACCCAAGACGACGGAGCCGAGATACAAGCACAACAAGGAAACTTGTAGAAAATAATAAAATTATGGCAACAACTTGTGAAGAGAAATTATGACAAATAATTAAAATTGAAATTATGACTATAGGAAAATTTATCAGAGAAGAGTTAAATTTGAATTTACAACAATGAACTGTTGGGAATTTTTTTTCATAATGATAATAAATAAATATTATAGTGATTGTTCATCTTGATGCAACACTAAATCAAAATTTAATTATTTTGTGTATAATATTGTTAACCATTTAATTTATAAATCAAAGCTATTCTAGATTATTAAACTATACAAAGACAAAGTATTAGAAGCATGTCAAACACGGTTCTTCTAATACTTTGTCCAAGTCTTTAATTCAAACACTTCATTCTCGGCAATAGAACAAAATAAGAAGAAGGTATGAAGATTAAGAAGCACAGCAATTACCATAAACACAATTAAGCTGCAGCAATTGTCTATATATATATATACACTCATATTTGGAAGAGAGAATACATACATCGAGAAAGCATGAGCATTTGCATGAGGATGAAGTGTGATGGGCTTCTGATTCTCATGCTTTTGCTTATGATCAGCTCACAATACTCTGTCTGCAACAAGGCCATTGCAAGATGATGATCATGAAGTAGTGTGGTTCCATGGTGGCGTCCTTCCAAAATTTGAATCCCACTCCCCAAAGGTGTCCACGAAGCCTCAAGGGACCTTGGGCTGCACCCATGACCCTAATAACACCCTTTAGGCTGTCCTCGACCCCCAAAGAAGTAGATGATCAACGTTGCATGGCGCATGCATGCATGCATGGATGCGTAGCTATGAATAAGAATAATAGGGGAGGAGGTATATATTTTGTTGTTCTATAAGATGATATATAGATTCATATATTTGAAAGAAATAAAGGTTTATTGAATTGCGCCGCGCGCATTCGAGTATACTTATTTATTTTTTTGTTTAGGGTTCAGGGAATCAGGGTGTCCACTTCACACGGCCGCCTCAAATTGTTTTTATCGATTTGCCTATATTTCTTAAAAAAAATGCAAAGGAAAAAAATAAATCTTTTTCTGAACAATTAAATATGAAATCCAGTCATACTGATCCTCCTATTAATTGTAGATTTATTGTGATATGTGGAGTTTTCATTTCAACTCACAGTAGCCTCCCGTTTGGCCCCACAGGCATGTTTGGAAGATTTCCAACTTCGTCACGGATGAGAAGATCATCGAAAAATAAGCTAGTATGTCCATTTTCATAAAAATTTGGTAACCGTTTGGTCCTCCCATGCGGTTCTTATTTTATAAATCTGAGCAGTCGAATTTCAATCATTAATTGGGAGGACCAAAGCGGTTACCAAATTGTATGAAAATGGACATGCTTATTTTTGATGATCTTCCCATCTGATGGGTTAAATCCTTCAAACATGCTCTAAGGGACCAAACATGAGGCATCTGGGAATGCACAGTGTATCCGGTCGTTCGCGTAATATCAGGACTATATATATATATATATATATATATATATATATATATATATATATATATATAGTGAGTAAAATTGATATTGTCTGATCGGCTTATGTATGTATGCATTCCCATTTTCACCTCCGATTTTGGCCTCTTTGGGCAAATGTTTACGGGGAAGAATTTTACCGCTAACTTAATACACATATGGGAAGATCAATTGAAAACAACTAAACTTTATGCGTATCCATTTTCAACTCCCATAAACGAGGGTTCTCCACAGGTTCCAACTTAAAAATAATATAGTTGTTATATTATTTTAGAATTATATAATATGTTGATGCCAAAAGCTTGGTCCACCTCCGCGGCTTTGGCTCTCTTTTGTTGCCTGCGTATTGATTTGACGGTCTCGGCCTTTAACAAAGCTTGGTTTAAGAAATTCATAGTTGGTGTGGGCCAGGCTTACTTCAACTTGAACAAGGGGAACCGCGAGAGAGAGCGGCTTTGGGAGATTCCAGTGGAATTGCTCCGGCTCTTTGCTTTAGGGGTGAGATGCAGCAAAAGGAGAAGGGAGATTGGGTGGGCCTTTACGCTTTCCGGATTTAACTTTCCGATGCTTAGGAGTCGAGGAGAAGCTTGCGAGGAAGGAAGTCTTAGACATAAGTTAGTGCTTTGTGTAATGATTTTTTTTGGATCCCTTTCTTTCTATCATTGCTCTTCTTTTTATATGGCGGCTTAAAGGCGGTTTTAGGAAAAGTACGGTGAGTAAAGTGGTAGAAAGGCGAGTAAGAAAAGTGCGGTAGGGAAAATATCTCTTGAGGCGGTAAGAAAATATCTCTTGGTGGATAAGAAAATATCACGCCTATTGTGTAGGTTACTTTCACGTTAGGTAAGAGTAGAAAATATGCGCCATCTCTTGTAGAGGGCAGAGTGGATAGGATCCTACTTACTTGTAGAGGCGTTAGAAATACTTTCTTCCCTAGGTGGCTATAAGCACCTATATATAGAGACCCTCACGCCTTGTGGATAAGAAGGTTGCTATAATTACGTGAGGACTTGTTTGTAGGATTGAACCCTCATTTTTATTTGCTTAGAACAAAATTATGCTAGGATATTTGGTGATATTTGCGTGTACATTATGAGGGACATAGTGATGCTGTATGGTGAGGTGGCCATTTAGGAGTCGAGTGACCGCGTGTCTTACCAAATATATCCCAAGTAACACTAGTACCCCAGAAAGTGTACTTGTTCGAAAAAATACGAGGCTAGGGGGTGGAGGTTAAGCAGCACTTTTCAACTTGGCCAGTTAGAGAACAACGGTATCTTTCTTAGTTGGCATGTCTAATAGCAGGTGTAGAGCTTTGCCTAAAAGGTACATGTGCCTTGGCACAATAGGTGGCCAAGAAGCGTTCTCGCGTGTATAGATTGTTTTGAATCGAGGTAGAATTTTTCTTGAATTTTGCGCCTATGGTATTACTAAGAAGTTTTTCTGTATTTTAAGGAGCTTGTATGGGTAGGTGCTTTATTCAAAAATCTTTGTAGCTTTTGTATAATGGCTTTCAGGCGTTTGTCTTTCTATAAATTTTTTTCACTTTCACTTTCGGTGTTCGTCATTTCGCGAATTCCAAGTTCTTTTTTATGAACATAAAGCCGGTGGACTTAAGGATTTGCAGGGGTCATCCATTTGGTACCAAGTCCAAGCGGTACGTGTATGGCCAAATCCCTTACCGCTTATGTGTAGCCGGGGGTTTTAGGTGAGATAGAGAGTATTGAGGGAAGGGTGCGAGGAAACCTTCCCACGTTGATCATGATGTAGAGGGTGGGGATGCTTTTGAAATTGTTACTTATGCGGGGGTGGCTAATGCTGGCGAAGTTGAAATGTTAAGGCGACTCCTGCCAGCACGTAGTGAGAAGTGGGCCCCCCATCTTACGCGCGTGCTTCTTAGGGGGTTGTCCTAGTGATACCGAGGACACTTGGCGGTGCGATGCGAAGATCCGTCGTCTCCCTACGCAGAATCTTATCCGAAGCCCGGGTCCCTCCGGATGGATCCGGTGGATTGTTAACTAAGGGAAATCCGACCCAGGAACAATATGTTCCACTAAGGAAGCTTGTCATGTTGTTTTTGTTGTGTGTGTATTGTGTGTTTTTTTAAAGAAAAATGCCACTATACGATTATAACATGAAATAAAGTTTATCATTTTGTTTTCATAAAGTCTTTGATTTCTTCCACGAGAAGAATGATGGCTGTAGTGATCCCTATGTTGTTGGGATATTGTGTATTTTATGCTTTTTATGATGTTGGTTTCTAAGAATTACGGCGCCACATTATTCCTTGAGAGAACGCAGTGTCTCTATAGCATACTGTCGTAAAATGATAAAAGAGGGAGAGAAGATGAAGCTAGCGGCGATGCAGCTTGTAGCGTCGTTCCCAATCCCTTTAATCAGCAGTGATGGAAGCGCTGACTACCCATGTGTGTCGAGGCGCGGCGTTTGGGTGTGCTTCGGCGTGGATAGCATTTTGAATTTTTAAGGAAGAGACAGCAATGATGGTTATCCCGGAAGCGGTCAGTTTGGGGACCTTTGGTTTTAATGGCTCGATTCCGGGATGCATTTTCTCACGGGATCTATGACGGCCAGGGGATCCATCCTCTTTTTGCATATATAAACTTGGAAATTGTCGCGAGGGTAGAAAAGGTTTTTATCTCAAAAAGTCAGTGCGTCTTCTTAAAACCTTCTCCTTCTCAGTGAACCACGGTCTTAGGATTCTGTGTTTTTCTGCATCTCTTTCTCTTCTAAGATAATGGCTAGTGACACTTTACATCTTAACTTCCTCTCACGGTTCTTCTCATTAGGAATCTCAATTTAGAAGGCATTTGGCTTGTTTCCCAATTCCATTGCGATCCGCTTCTCCGTCCAACCCCATTGGTCTCTGGCCGATTCACAGAAGTGAGTCTAGAGATATTCGAGTCCGAGGGAGTTTGCAAATTCATCCAGCTTCCTAGAGACTTCCCGGGTAGAGAGTGCAGATACCTTCACTGAGAAGCCTCCTTGGGCAGAAGGATGCAGATAGTTTGGTAGAGAAATATGAGATAGATTCTTACTCTTTTTTGAGGCTAGGGTTCCCTGTTAGGGGAAAGTAGCGAGTTCTCCTAGGGAGGGGAGATAGCCGCCTAGCGAGGGATCGCGTTATTGCCAGGCTGACCTTAGGCTTCCTTTTCTGATTTCGCTAAAGGGCGATTACGGAGGAATATCACTTGTGTCCTTCTGAGTTAACTCCAAACTCTTGGAGGTTGCTTTCCAGCTGAGTTTTGTTGTTGGTCTTTGCCCAAAATTCACAGGGGGTAAAATCCGGCCCGATTAGATTTGGTTTTAAAATTATCTTTGTTTGAGTCTTTTGTTTAGAGTCTAATGCCCACATTTGGTATTATTTCTACATTTCGTTCAGGGGAGAAAGCTTCTAGGAAGAGATCTCCCTCTTCCGATTAAGCGATGGAAGAGTAAGTTTTCTCTTCATCAAAGAAATGAAATCAAAGGGCGAGGTGGGATGCTCTAGAGACCAAGTTAGGTGGAGGGTTCCCACTTGAATATTACTTGTGAGGAGATGTAGCGAAAGAAGAAGAGGAGGCTTCTTCTTAAGTCCATGATGGGAATATCAAAGTTTACATGGATGAGTTCTTGACCAAAAGGAAAACCTCCTTAAATGTCGTTTTAATAGTATTATCGTAGGTAGGATTTGTTATTCATGTATCTAACTTGGATTTAATCTTGAATCCGCGATATCTAACTTGTTTTGAAATTTTATTTGTCTGGCAGAGAAAATCCGATGGAGGACAAGGATTTGAGTTGCGATCAGCAGCGGCATCTTGGCCTCGCCCGAAGGTGAAGTGCATCACGCCCCTTGCCTGCATTAAGTGAAAGAAAGAAGAAGGAAGGTGGCGTCTAGGCGTGGCTGGCCCGATACTTCTAAGGAGGGGAGAAGAAGAAAAGAAAGAGCAAAGATGTAGACTCTTGCTTCAAAAAGAGGGGTCAAAAGGCGGCCCCGGTCTGGCGAGAGTCCCTCGCGGGGAGAGGAAGGGACAAAGAAGAAAGAATTCCGAGGATGCATCGGTCCCGAAATTATAAGAAGAGCGAGTGCGAAATGCGCCTCCGAGGAAGAGAATCGCGGGAAGAAGTACTGCCCGGCTTTATACGCCCAATTTGAGAGAGGACCTTCTTCTAGTCGGCAGGAAGAGGGATATCCTCTTTATGGAGGTGAGAATCTACTTCTTAAGGAGTTATCTATGGTTTTACTAAGAATTTTGAACTTTAGGCTTATTTTATAGGCGGTAGGTAGGAGAAGCGGCTCTCTTGGACAAACTAAGGGAATGGCTTGAGGACTTAGCCCCTAAAGGACCGACAACTTCAGTGAAAAGGGAATTACCTTAGAGGATATTCCTTTTTAGAGATGCTTGCGGGTCCGTAAAAAGAATGTTTTAGTTGCCATGTGAGGCCCGAGCAGCTCCCCAGGAAACTCAGCGAGAAATTTGAAATTTTGGAGGAAGAGGCCGCTGCAACTTACTTCTAAGCTACGGCCATCTTGGTAAAAACTATTCTTGTATTTCTTCTACTTCTTAATTCGGCATTATCATCTTTAGCTCATTTGTTACTCTATATGGTACTCCGATGGGTGGATCCGGAGTTGGCAATCTTTGTCAAAGAGAGGCACTTGACAAAGATGATGGAAAATAGATGGGGCGAAAGGTACCCAATTAAGTTCTACCTAGGGTGGCGGCCTTGGAGGAAAAGATAAAGAGCGACTCAGCGGTTATCCGGCGCCCTGTATGAAGGCAAGATAAGGCCGGGAGCAGCTTCAACTAGCGATTAGTTGGCGCTATATGGAAAGAGAAAGATGATTTAACGGCCATTTAGTACGAAGGCTATTTTTCGAGGGCTCTCTTCATACTGCTTTGCGAGAATATCAAAAGAAGTTAGGGGGATGACTCCAGCGGTTTGAGAGGAGGAACTTAAATCCAGCTCAAGAGGAGGCGAGGTGAAGCATGATGGGGATCTAAGAGTTAAAAGTTGCTTTGAACTTCAAATTAGCGTTCGGGCCCGAGGAGTTAGAGGAACTCAAAGGGGCGCGCTGACACACACTCAAGAGGAAGACTTAGCTTCAGAGACGAGAAGACCCCTAAATCCGACTGCGCCAAGAGTAATGAAAGACTTAATTGAGCAGCCGGATAAGTTAGAGAAAGAATTACATTTCAAGGCTTAGGAGAGAGGCAAAAGAGGGAGCTACTTTCGCATATATTCCGTGCTACTTGCGGCCGAGGTGGGTCATGGCGTTTCTCCTGCGGAGAGTGTGCTTGATGGGGCTTCTTTGGAGTCTTGAAGAAGGTTCAATTGGGGAGATTAAAAGGAGCAACAAATCATAAAGATTCCCGAGGCCCTGCCCCAGACCCTTACGAACCTTCGACTCGAGATTCCTCCAGATCACGGGAGGAGGCCCTAGTTCTTAGAGGTTTTCACATTCTTATGAAATGTTCTTGTAAATACTTAGTCAATTTTGGAATGTAATTTCTATTTATATGAATGAAACACAAACCTTTACTTTGGTGAAGAAGATTTATTTCAGAAGTCATGGTTTATTTTTAACCATTAAGGGAAGTCTTTTCGAGAAGTCCTTACCATAAAAGCCCTGTCTTTCTTCAATACAGCCTTGTAGAATTAAAAGCTTCACTAGCGGGTTCTTCTCATCGCTTTTAAGGTCCAATCACACAGGACTTTGATTTGTTGAAGTAAGATCACAGCCTTTATAAATAGAAGATTTGTTGCCTCATATTTAGGTATCGGGATTTTTGCCTATAGTTTACGGATGAGAAATTATAGATTTATCCTTGTAGGATAATTCCAGACTCATCTTTTAGAATGAGGATTTCCACCTCATTTTGTGGAATGGGATTTTCACCTCATTTTTGTGGAATGGGATTTGTACCTCATTTTTGTAGAATGGGATTTTCACCTCATTTTCATTTTACAGGAAAGATTTAAGCTTTATTTCACTTGAAACATTTAGGAGGCGATGCTACATGATTTCTTGATAGTAGCGTCCGGGGTGTTCGGCATAGAAATGGGCGGCTTGATGCGCGTTTTTTCCTTCCATATTCGCGAGATGAAAGTAGGTGCCGCTGCATGGACGAATTCTCTATATAGCGTAAGGGCCTTGAATTAGGAGTTAAGCTTCCTCGTTTGACTTTTGTTTTCCACGGAACTCATTTTCTCTTAAAGACGAGATCCACCGATTTGGGAAGAAGGACTCTTTTCTACGCCCGCTTGTGTCGCCATAGAACCTTTTTACTCTTTGGCGATAGATGGTAGCACTTGCTGTTTCCATTGACTTCTCTTGGCTCTTCAAGTAAATCGAGGTTCAGCTTCCGGAGATTCTTCTCATTTTTCTTCGATGAGAGAAGTTTATTTGTGTGTCAAGTAAGCAGGTAAGAGCATTCCCTATTTACTGCGGAGGATGGCGGCTTCTACGCTATAAGTAAGAGAAGAGCGAAGGGACTTTACTCACAGCATGGGGGTTCTTAATGGTTTGTCCTATAAGCCCAAAGTGCGCTCCGAGAAATTTCTTCAACCCGGTTAGTTCCATTTTGGAAACCGGGTTTTGAGAGCTTGGAGCAAGGTCGCGATTTGTCACTTCTACTTGGCCATTGGCTTGAGGATGTGTATTCACGGAAGTTAACACTGGATTCCAATTCCGAGGCTGGAGACAAAAGCTTTTGAAAGCCTTGTTATCAAATTGTAGCCCGTTGCCGGAAATGAAGGCGATCCAATTCGAATCGTGGATATGATTAAGCCATAAGAATCCACGACAAGCTTTCTCTGTGATCTTGGCCAAGGGCTCAACTTCTACCCATTTGGTGAAATGTCGATAGCCACTATCAAAAACTTCATTTGTCGAGGTCGAAGTAGGAAATGGCCCTAGAAGATCGACTCCCGGATATGCTTGGTACGATAGTTGGCGTGAAGCGATGTTGAGGTAATTAGATCTTTGAATCTTGGAATCTTGGATTGGCGAGCATCACATTTTCAGTGACATACTTGCATCTTGAGTTAATATTGGCCATGTAATATGGCATATGCGTAGGACTTTGTAACTCAAGGCTTTGCCTCCTATATACCCCCCTCAATACCTTTATGGATTTCTTGAAAGGATATAGTT
>CM048819.1:25229803-25544256 GCA_026586065.1 Dioscorea zingiberensis
TACATGGTTCCTATAAAAGAACCTATAATATGTCCCTCACACAAGATAAAAACAAGAGGTAGCCAACCTCGGTAATCCCAAAGAAATCCCCTTGGTCTCACGCGGTACTCCTACGGCCCTTGTCCTACTCCTCGGGATCTGAAAAAAGGAAATCAACAAGTGGATGAGCTTTCGAAATGAAAGCTCAGTAAGTATCCCGAATGGAATAAAACAGGTCATGTCACAAATATCAAATGATAAGCTAAAGAAAAGCATATCAAAATACAAACATGACCAAGTCAAACAATACAGGTACTACAATCCGTACCAACCACACCAACGGGAGTCCTGTGCCCACCCAAAGAAACAATCAACGGTGGGGTCTCCCAACCCATGACCGCAGTCATGCCGGCTCAAGACAATCAACTCACGCGAAGCTCGCAAACCATCCCCCGGGCAGCCATCAGCCTCTACCGATGTCGACCTACTCGGTTCTCCCGAACCCAAGAGTCCAGTAGCGCTACAACTCATACATGTATGCATTACGGCCAAGCCAGTACGTCCCAATTGGCGGGCATACAGGAATGCCGGGGTATCCTACCCCCGCATGTGAAAGCACGAATCAGGGGTGTCACTACCCTGAGCGTAAACAGAGCCACACGCTCCATCAGACCAAGCGGAAGAATCCACAAGAATAACACACATCGAGCGAAAACAACCACTCAATCAAGCAAGTACACTTTTACAAGTTATGGAATCAAGAAACCATGGAATAATTGTCATCCAATAACTCAATAGTGTATGTGTTAGCAAGGAACATATATTAATGATGAAGAAAATACCCAATGGTAAAGAAAACTAGGCTAAGGTACTTACAATATCTAGGAAAAACTCACGAATCGAGGCAATACTTCTTCTCACTTGCCGCCCTCGCTCCAACCGAGATACGATAAGCGGATTCCATAATTAATATTATTTTTAATATTAATGTCTAAATATACCCATGTTATAAACCAATAGTTGAGTTGAACCATGATTCGATCCAATGTAATGGGCCACAGCCCACTTCATCATATCTACTCATAGGTTCCCGATTCTCTTCAAGAAGAGCATTTGACCATAAAAACGGACACCCTTGACAACCAATCGCAACAGGCCAAGCTTAACACAATGATTGCTCATTGTCTATCATCTCTTACTTCTACTTTGGAAAAGGAAACCCGACAACGCTGGTTAGCTTCTAAAGCTTACCTTCAACACTTGCCTAAGGTTGTCTTTAGCTTTTCGTAAGCCTAGCGCTGCAGAAGACCTCCACAAAAATTAAGCCAGATCACACTTATAAAGCCTAGACCCGTGAGGAAACAAGGCTCGGCTTCACCAAAATCTCCCATCATTGGTGTTGATGTTCACAAACCAACTCGACAATTTCCCTCACTATCTTTCTCGAATTACCAATTGAAATACAACCTTCAACACATAGACAATCTTCGCAGAACCAGACTTCTTCTTTGGAGATGAACAAAACCCTCCCACAGCCACTGATCGAAAAAATTAAAAAAAAATAATAACCTTAGCTTGAGGTGTATTCTTCTTTAATTCTCCGACTGCTACCAAGCCTCTCCATTTCTCTTTTGATGTCAGCTGCCCCTCTGCCTTTCCTCTTGAAGACACCTTTTCCTTAAAACTATTTTACTATATTAGCCATTACATTCCCTCTTAATCATTGAGTTACATCACTCAATATCCCACTTGACCAATGATAGTAAAAGCCCATCTCCAATTCTCAAATCATCCACGTGAGAGTGAATGAAATCACAAGGAATGTCATGAATGTTTAGTGGAGTGTGATGTCATCGGACTTTGACTAATATGCAAGTGAAAAGTGGATTTTAAATGTCATATAGTATAGTTTATTTACCAAATTTCACCCTTACCCTTAACTTTGAAGATAATTACAAAATATTTATCATGCACTCCCTTTGAACATTACATTCTCATCCTTATTTCCTCATCCACTTACATGCAAGTCCATAATTCCTTAAATTTCCAAATAATGTCATACTCTTGAAATGCTAACTTTGCATTATAACCAATCTTTAACCATAATTAACACCATAATAGGAGGATTAGTTAACTAACACTTAATTAATTAAAAAGTCGCAAGTAGTGCGACTATTACAGTACCCCACAGGGATCACAATGAAGCAAATCCATCACAGATGATAAAAGATAACTCATAATATCAACGAATAAAAAATCATCAATCCAAGCGGAAAGTGCCACGAACCGTACAATCCAAATCCTAGGAGTTTACCACAAACAATAACCAAGCTGCGGCTGACTCCTATCCAACAGCAGCCCTCAAGCTCTGGAGGAGAGTTCCAAAAAAAAAAAAGAATCCAAAAAAAAATCAGCTAACCATCCCCCGGTCAGCATCAACAACATTTGCTGAAATTGACCCTCGGGTCGTACGGCCCTCATGTCGTATTTCGGTAGCCCCACCTTTCGTATGTGTCGATACGGTCAGCAAATCACCCCAACTGAAGGGCAAGATAACCAGAGTATGATCCCTCAAGTATGGCAAGTCAGAATGCCAGGGTGTCCTGTTCCTGCACATTCCCCAACGGAGCCCACACGGTCTACTGATCCTAGTGGAAGAATAATTCATAACAAGGAATGCCAACATCCTAGAATTCAGTATACATACTCATACAGGAATCCAATCAATCAAAGAAATGAATATGCATGTATATCATCAACAGACAACTAACAAAGAAGATATGATAGCAAGTACTCAAAACAGGGTAAAAGAAGGTCCAATAAACACTCCGTAGAGTGGGTACTAGGCAAAAGTAACTTACCTATATCGGCGATATCTGGAATCACACGGGACTCTCTCCTAATGCGTGTCTAAGTCAAAATCTGATAATAGAGCCTATATCAGTAACGACAATAGCTCATAAACCCTAGATACATGAGTGGTCCACTATTGGGCCATAATCTAATCAAATGAGCCCTTACTTGTATTTCATTTCAATTTTATATTAAATACCTAAACCCCACCCTTTACCCAAAAGTTGTTATATCCTAGTAGTCAGGGTGCTCCATTATAGCTATGAGGTCTTGTGTTTGAATCCTCATTCCCTCCATTTTATGAGGTGGTTAGCCCTAGCTAGCCTTTATTGTAGGTGAGTTCTTCCCTAATTAATTGAATCTGACTGTTTAATTAGATGTGATGTAGTGCCCTAGTGGTTAAGGCCCACTACATTGGTTGTGGGGTCTCGGGTTCTAATCTCCTTACCTACTATTTTTCTCTTTTTTTGTTTTACTAGCTAGATTTAAACTTGGTTGGACCCAACTTCTAAATCTAATTAGACCCAATCTCTTAATTGATCAAACTCTATCATATTAATTTTTCTTGACCCAAGTTAGTTGATTGAACTCAACCCTTTCCTTCAACTTATTAGAATGGATCAAACCTAAACCCATTCGATTGAACCCAAATCTTTTGAGTTGCCCCAATTAATTATTCAAACCTGACTTGATCTGACCGGGTTAGTTTTAAAATCTAGACTTGAGCTAACCCAATTCACTTAAGACTGGTTAGACCCAATCCATTCACTTTATTTGATTAAACTCAATCAAATCAATATTATAAACTTACCATGCCTAGCTCCGTTGACCAACTAAACCCAATTCATTAACGCATCAGACCCGTGACCATCTCCCCGGACAGAGCCTCGCTGGTGCGGTACAGGAGCTCTGGTCTTACGGGGCGGTTACCGGCAGTGCTTGGCTGGCCGGAGTTATCTCCGCCTCGAGGTCCTCACCGGTCTGAGGTGACTTGCAAGCCGAGAGCGTCTCCTAAACGGTGGGCCATCGGGTTCCCATGCTTCACTCACCGAAGCACATCGGCTCTCAGCCGTCTTCTCTTCCTCTGTCGTTCAGTCACACGGCGTTAGGAGAATGGAGGTTCCTGGAGCTCTACCCTACATCTACCCTCTACGATGCGTGTATAACGATGATCAAGGATAAAGAGAAGAGGACTCACCAGAGATCAACTATTCATCGAGCTCCGCATGGTGAAGCTCCATCATGATCCCCGTACTCCTTTTAAGATAGTCATGGCTCTCTAGAAGTTCGGGAACCTGCACACTTCTTTGGTTAGGAAGAAGGAAGCAAGAGGTTAGGGTTTTTGAAACTCCGACGAGGCTCAATATTGCTCTACCGGACTTCTGGGATTCACAAAGGTAGAAGCTTACCATAAGCACACCCTAAAGTGCTCGAGTTTTCCTTGTCTCTCTTTTCCTTTGTTCACGGCCATCGAAGAACAGTAGTAGCTCTACACGAAGAAGAAGTTATCCTGCCGTCGCTCGGATGATGTTTATAGGGTTTGGAGGTGGCTTTGTTCTTATAGGGCTCACAGGGAGGAAACTGGAGGGATTTCGATCCCTGACCGCGGGGACGAACCAAATAGAGCCTTTCCTTACTTGGCCGGCGATGATCACGAGGAGGCTAGGGTTGAGTCGAGGCGCCGCGCGTTGGCGCTGGCGGAGAATTGGCACTGTTGCCTCTTGATCGAGACGTCAGCCGATCGAATAATCGGGATCATATGCATGGCATTCAGTGGTGGTGGCTCATCCCAGTTCCTCGGATCCGGACCACTAATTCGATGGACGGCCACGATTAGTTAGTGACGAACGGTTAAGTCTCGCCCGTTCGTCTCAAACTTACTCAACAATCCATGATGAACGGCTAGGATCGATTCCATCTATCAAAAAGGTCTGAGCGGCTGAGATTAAATACCCTGCCTAGAACTTAAAGCAACCATTCAAATGGACAGAGAATATTCGCCCGTACGGTGAGGGTGTCCGCACCCTTATCTCGGTGATCAAACGGGTGATCGGATGAATGCCTTGCGATCAGCACACCCTCTAATCCTTCAATCTTAGCCGTTGATTGTTTTCTAATACAACTCATGCATGAGTTTTCCAGTACTTTGCAAATAGCCCCCTAATCTTTTCTAGGTTACATGTAGGTCCCTCGCATGAGAGAGAAACCATATTTAGGTTAAGTCCCTAGACTTTCTGAAATTATAATTACATCCCTGGCAACCCCAATTTACTCTAATTAGGTCATTAGCCAGTTCAATCCCTCTTTTCCGACTTCATCTAAGTTTTGGAAAATTCCTTTAATTAATAAAGTAATTTAAAGAGAAATTTGACACAATTTATTTCATAAAAGTTATGGATTTTACAATATATGTATATTATATATGAAGGCGGAGTTAGAGTGCCCCTCTACTTGATAGGGCTTTTTGTACCTCTGTGCCGCCTAGCTGCCAGACTCCGGCCAAGCATCACCACTACACAGAAGGAGATATTATGAGTATATATTATATATATGAAGACGTAGGTCCCTTGCATCTCTGTGAACTGCCAGCCTCCGCTACTTCCATCCATCGACTAGCCGTTGAAGCCCAGGCTGACCACTACCTATCCATCATGCCGTCGGAGAAGAAAATAAAACAGCAAGCTCTCTTCCAGATCTTGACCGACACCTGAGAAGAAAGTTTTTTATACGTATATTTATTTATATTATACAGAGATATATTATATATGATAAAGAAGTAGAAGGCTAGCAGACCATATTTCCATCGTTCCACTGCCGGAGGGAATCAACACCAATCTATTTTCATATGTGTGTACTTCAAAGACAAAAGCCCTCTGCGCCTCTACCTCTCTCCATCGCGACTCTCATGCATGAGGGGTGCGTAGCCGATATCATCTGCGTTCAGCCCAAGCTAACGTCATTGGCATCATCATCAACGAGTACCATGTCGCTCGCATACAGGTGCGAAACCTCGAAGCAAGGCTCAACTCATCTAGAGCAGTTGAAGAACATGGACATTAGCAAGATTTGGTGCCTTCCTTTTTCTTGAGCTCGCGATCGTCTCTTTGTTCAAAGCTTTCAAAACCCTAGCTCATCGCCAATAAGCTGAAGCCAAGGAGAAGCTCCCCGAAGCGGAAGCGAGAAGAGAGTTATACTCCCTTCGACGGTGGTGATACCATCGAAGCTGCCGAGTATGTCGTAGATTTCTCCCTCCTCAAACTCACTAAGAAATCGGTTCAAGATGGTGCCGCCGCCGGCTGATCCTCCAACGCTCATCTAATAACTTCTCTGGTGGCGCTACCCACTTTCTCTCGCTCAAACTTGGTTTTCCCTTCACTACTACGATGGATATGTATGTAAAAATAAGGAAGAATGGATGAAGCTCGGAAGCTTGTTGGAGAAAAGAAGGGCCGCACCGTTGTCTACTTCATCCTTATTGGTGTGCTCCAAGGACCTGTAATTGTAGAAGTCATGATAAAGAGAGTTGTCACAGTTTTTAGGCTGATATTTTAATATTGAAGAAAAAGATTGTATTTTTTTTTGGGTTTGTTGTTAAATTGAATGCAAGGTGTCTATGATGGGGCATGATTGGGGTGCCCTGGTGGCGTGGAACCTGTGCATGTTTTGGCCAGAAAAGGTGAAGGCTCTAGTAAATATCAGTGTTTTATTCATGCACCATAATCTTGCAGCCGAGCCTGTTGACTACTTTAGGTCACTCTATGGAGAAAACTACTATATTTGCAGGTTTCAAGCATGGGTTCTCTATGTGGCTCACACCATGTGTTGTGGTTCCAAAGCATTATCTTGTTGCTAGTTTAATTTAGTGCGCTTGTAATGTCGTACCATCCATTGAGTTGATCTTATAGTGGCGGAGAAGAACTAATCTTATGAGCTATTTTTGTCTTTAATCAGTCATCTTAAGGTCCTTTTCATTGTGCTTGATTCTTAAAAACCTCTCAGTAGACCACCATCTCTGAACCAATTGATTAATGCAATATGGATGAGCATGAAAGATAGAAGAGGTTGTGACATATAAGAGAAGGTTGCTATAGCAGAGATGCATTATGCAAAGAATACAAATGGATGCTGAAAGCCATTCATGCAAGAAATTTAGCTGTTGCTACATAGGTAAAAGTGGAGCTTATCAATGAAGAAACTATGAAAAGCAAAGGAGAAAAAGGAAAATATAAAAACAAAATAGAGTAGGCCACTGTTGTTGCTAAACAAATAGAATGAAAAATAAGAATGTTGTGATAATGACTATGATATATGACTCTAAAAATTGTTAACAAAGCATTCCAAAGATATTCCAAGTATTTGGATGCATGAAGCACACCTTCAGTGTTTGATGAAATGCCTCAAAGACGTTTATAATAGGTTTGCTAGCATAATGGTGTTTAAAGGCAATCATGTTGAGGTTCTATACATGCTCAGTAGCTTGGCTCGCTTGGCTCTCTCTTAGAATGGCTTTTAGATGATGTAAATGCCAAAAAACTATCATGTATTGTGATTCTTTCCAACTAGCAAGAAATTTTTTGTATATAGAGAAGTAATGCTCAACTATCTTTGTTGAAATGTTTAAGTGCTATTGATGTAATCATGTAAATGAATGTTGGCCCATCCATGGGCATTGGAAAATCTAGTTTCTATTTATGTTTGATGGATTGTTTGAGTCTTTCATATCCCATGATGTTGATGAATAGAAGTATGTGATTTCTTTTTTTTTTGATGCTCATCTAACTTGATATAAGATTTTCAAATGACAAGGATTTCATTTTTTGATGGAAATCAATTTTCATACAACATGTTTGGTGAAATGTCTCAAAGAGATCCTATGAGACCTATGGATATCTTCTAAGTGTTTGAGTTATAGAAGGATATCATTGTCATTATCATAATGTTGGAAACTTCTTATAGCACTATTGTAGAAGCAATAACTGATTTTGACATTTAAATGACCAAGTTTTCTCTAAGTTTTCATAATATAATTCATAATATAAAATGCATTGCAGCAAAGCTAAGCATAGTTAGAAGTGGCAAGCAATCTTTAAAGCTATTGAGAATTCTCATTGACAAGTCAAAGTCAAATTTAAAGAAGTAAGGGTTGCTCTTGGTAAAGAAGATAATTCTTCTATTGTTGAGTGATCAAAGTGCAAAATTCCACTCAAAGAAGCAATTGGTACCTCATGATTCCAAGCTTATATTAATATAGAATATGAGAAAAAGGATGAATGAAATGGTCTTTAGTTTATGGTCAAAGTGCATATCATGGTGATATAAAGAATGCATTCCGGGATGAAATCTTAAAAGATATGCTTGAGCTTTCTTCCTTTATTTAAGAAATATACAAAAATAACACATACATATACAAACAAAAGCAAGGTAGACACATATGTACAAATCTCAAAATTATAAAGTGAGCATCCCTAAGCACAAATCTTGAGGTTATCAAACACGTATCTTGAGGCATAAAATATAAATCACAAAAAATGGCACCCATCTCGAGGTATGATAAAATACACATCTCAAACGGCATGAATCTCGATGTGACGATGGAATACACATCTTGAGGCGGCTGATAAAATGATACAACTTTTGAGTTGGTGATGGAGCATTTCTCTCTCGAGAGTTGATAAAATATAAATCCTGAATCGGCATGGATCTTGAGGTGGCGATGGAACACACATCTCAGGGTAGCCGATAAAATGCAAATTTCTAAAGAGGTGCAAATCTCGAGGTAGCGACGGAGCATGTATCTTGAGGCAGACAATGTAATATAAATCTCAAAGTGACAAGGAGCATATTCTAAGGCGGCGTGATTTATATATATATATATATATATATATATATATATATATATATATATATATATATATATATATATATATATATACGGGCATGATACTATGCGGCCGGCCTTATCACTGTGCAAGTGCGGTCGCCTCCATTTGACCCACTTGCACAGTGTATTGAGAAAATCCAACCATATGGATGGAAAGAACATTGAAAAATAAGCTAGCATGTCAATTTTCATACAATTTGGGAACTTGTAGGGTCTTCATCTTAACGGGTGAAATTTTGAACCGGTAGGATTTCTATAAATTTTCACCCGTTAAGATGAAGACCCTACAAGTTCCCAAATTGTATGAAAATTGACATGCTAGCTTATTTTTCGATGTTATTTCCATCCATACGGTTGAAAATCCTTAAAACATGCTCCAAGGGTCAAAATGGGAGTTGACCTTACCGGAATAGTGTTCCGGCTGGCCTGATTGTATCATGCCCGTATATATATATATATATAATAAATTATTATTTTCCGCAATGTATAAATTATCAAATCATTTTTATTCATTGCCTCTACTGGTACTTGTGCCCTTAATAGGAGGTTCCCAAGACTCTGTCTAGGGTAATTAATAATAGAGGTTTGCCTCTATTAGGAATGGAACAACCCACAATTACTAAAACAAATAACTGAAATTAATCATTTGTGATTCGATATGTTGCCTGGTGTCTCTTCACTGAAACGATACCATACGAGTATTTTTTATCCCATAATCAGAACAAACGGAGAAGGAGAGGAAGCAAAGAACCTTTCATACAACTAAAATGAGAAGGATGTAAAGCTTCAATCTCCTTTTAGCCTATTTATAAATCCTCACTACTAAGATCTAACGGCTTATGAAGCTCCAGGTAAAAGGAAGTCATCAGATAAACAACACATGGAATTTGCCTTGGAAACTCTTTGACTTTTCCAGAGTGATGAGAACGCCTTGGGAAGTGGCACGTCAAAATTCTCAAAATGTTATAAAGGATTAAGGAAGATCAGTCAAGTAACAGTTCTATTTTCAAACAATGGTCAAAATCAAATAGATGAAATATCATCCGACTTCCGACCTCTTTTATCCGACTTAGGCTGCAAAAAAGTTGTACAAGAGATTTGGAAAATAAATAAACATCATTTAAACAACTCATTGAGACAAGAAAAATAAAAATCTATTAATTGCAAAAAGACTTAGTAGAAGTCTGACAATACATGAATACAGAAGTAAGAAAGAAAAGCACATAAAGCTTAGGATCGAGGACTCCGAGGAGACAACTAGTGGGAAGACTCCTGATCGTGCGTATCCTCACTACCGCAAGTGCACGGGCCGAACAAGTAATATAGTTGACTCTATGAAGTCGGGTATCGAACCTCAGGGACCAGAAAGTTCTAGTACTAACTATTCCTCTATTAATTAGTTGATCCAAAGATGAGTAGTTGTGAACTAAACCTAGAATTTAAGAATGCTAATAACCAAGACTATGGACATGGGAATCACACTTGATAACAATCAATCATGAGAAGGGATACTTGGGTGATGAATCCCCCTTAGATTTTCCTCTAAAGATAGATGTAGATTTCTATGATGATGATTGGTAAGGTTTGGGCCAAGGGTTCCTATGGTGTACTAAATCCCTATCTCGAGGCAATCAATACCTAATTCCATCAATTGCATTACGCTCTAGGGAACATATGTCTTGGAAAAAATCATGGGAATAAGTGATATTAAGGGCTCGCTCTCCTTAGCACCCGATCTCTTGGAGTACGCACAATCCTCTCTATTGGAGTAGGTCTACACATGGGGAGGTGTTTGCTTCTTCCCCCGTATGGACTACGATAATCTCTCCAGGCTCTCGCAACGTAGAGGGATTAATATAACAATAAAAACATGCAATAGACTCACAAAGCTAAACCAATCAACCAAACATAGAAATATCCATCAGATTAATGCATAATCTAACGGTTCATCACACCCAGGTATTTACAAAATTAGCTCTCCATTAAGGGAGAACAACAATCCATTACAAAGAGATTACAAGTCAAAAGAGCCATGATGGGAAACACTGTTACATACATTGTTGGCAAGTGACTTGTTCTTCGATGTAGCTTCCTCCTCTCTCCAAGATTGGTCGATGGAGTTTTCCAATCCCTAAACCAAGTGTTAATCTTCTTCCCCAAGATGGTTCTCCCCTTCAAAACCCTAATTGAAGGAATTGAAGGTATTTATAGTTGCCCAAAGGGTTTGGCTCGAACCGGTTCCACATGAGCCAAACCCTAAGAAAGTTTAGGTTTGGCTAGGTCCAAATCTCGACTTACACAGGTGGCTTCATGGGCGCGTGGATGCCCGTTCGCCCATGACTTGTGTACGCGGTTATTCTTGCGGGGCGCCTGAGCGCCCGTATAGCTCTCGTGTTGCTCGTGCGGGGTTCTCCACGGGCACATGTCTGCCCGTGTAGCTCTTGGGTGTGTCATAAGGTTTATTACGCGGGCACTTCGGTCCCCTGCATGATTTTGTACGGGCGCATGAAATAGTGTGCGCGCCTGTGTATCTCCTTATTTTCCCTTAATCTGTCTCAATTGATATCGAAACTCCTCTATTTTGCTCCTAAGGCCTTCAAATGCCCTGTGCATGAAAATTAACACAAATTAAGTACCAATGGGCCATACTTACTCTAGATTGTATGCAAGAGTGTACATGAAAGTAATATACAATTATGGTCATTTGAACGCTTATCAAACATCTCCACACTCAAGCGTTTGCTTGTCCTCAAGCAAACAAAAAGAAAAATTAAAGAATTGGTAAGTGTTCACCTCAGGCTATAAAGTACTTTCAATTTTACTTCACTCTAAGCTTCATCAATGATATATGCATTTCCCATTACTAAACCCTCCTGAAGATAAAATGATCCTATAACTCTATTCAATATAGCTCTAGATTAAAGTTTTCACTCCATATACCATGTTTCTAAGTCTTGAAAATGACAAGCATACTCTCAATGGACTCTAGAGGCTCCTTGAGACCCTAAGTACAACACGGCTAGCCCCTCTTTTTGAAAATAAAAACATCTTTTTGTTCTTTTTTTTTCATTCACCTTTTTCCTTTTTTTCACTTCTCCTTTTATATAGTCCGGTAGGACATCCCTCATGGATTCGACTTTCCGATGGACAAAAGACAAACGTAGAGTGTAAATTCTTTCTTCTGAGGGATGCACGCGTTGATTAGGCACCATAACACTGAACTACTTGGAGAATTACAGCTCTATATATGTGCGCTTGTGCTCATAAGTGACTTTTCTGCTTGAGAGACACTCCTATTAGGAGCCAGAAACCCTAGCTTACTTTGTCACCAAGAGTAGAGGAGCACTGTCTTTGTTCTTATTCTCCTAGTTCTATGAATAAAACTTATTCATTTTCATAATTCTACTAAAAGGGGCTAGGAGTTTGACTAGTGCCACGAACCCCCTCAGAGCCATTGAATGTAATACTTAGCAGTTGAAGTCAAGGAAACATGGCAATGGGTTATTTAATGTCGCTAGACAATATGGTAGTCACAAGGATTTTTCTCTAAATGTCCAGGGTGTTTCATGGGAAAAATTCAAAAAAAATTTGGTCAATTGGTGAAGACTAAGAGTAAAGTGTAATTGAAACATTTTATCACCAAGCCGGCGTCGGTGCATACTAAGCATACATTTCATATAGAAAAATTTTCAATGAATTATTGGAAGACCTATAATAGCTTAGAAATTTATGGTGAATCAACAATTAGATAGGTAGCTACCCATCTCCATACTTTAAAATGTACATTGTCCTCAATGTACTCAATAATGCTCAATGAAAATAAGAATGATAAGAGTAAGTATTTAGAAAGGTGAACTGAAACTTCCCCGGTTCGATAAGATTAATCCAAATTGTGTTTATAGCTGAGGCAAATTCTTGGGTTATCTTTAACAAGATTGCTTTCATTCTTGCGTAGGAGGAGGTGTAACTACAAAGATGCATCCCGCATAATGAAATTGTAAAACGAAAAGAAGAAAGTGCAAATAGTAACTACTAAAAGTGCAAATTGAAACAGAATCTTCCTAAAGGCTTGGGTTGCCTCCCAAGAAATGCTTGTTTAACATCATTAGCTTGACGTACCTTATTCCTACCTTAAGGAGGCTCATATGCATGAAAGTTTTCTCCAGCTCCGCCCTTGAAACATCTACCAAACAAAAACAAGCCCAAGTTAGAGTAAACAGAGCATTTGTGTGTGTACTTGGGCTTTCTTCTATCCTATTGCGGGCTAAGGTGTTACCATTAGTTCCTCCCTTGTCCATCTTCTTCCAAAAACTCACTCCAGCTAAAAATTTGGGTCGCTTGTTCACCACTTTCTTTTTGCTCACCAAAGTATTGTTTGCTATAACAAAAACTTCTTGAATCAATCCAGGATGACCATCAAACTCTTCCAGTTGTTGCTTCAGTGGATCTATGGCGAGGGCGAGTAACTCTTCCATGCATTTTGATGTTAGCAAGTTGACATCATCTATACTATGCGAAGTATCATCATGGTTCATTGTGTGTCTCATGGCCTCGGGTAGCTTGAATACTACCTCTTGATCACCAACCCTTAGTGCCAATTTTCCTTGTTCATGATCCTTTAAGGCTTGGGTAGTGGCTAAGAAGGCCCGATCAAGTATGATGGGCACATCAACCTCTTCATCCACATCTAGAAGTACAAAGTCTGCTGGGAAGACAAACTTGTTTATTTGAATAAGCACATCTTTCCCTTCGGCCGTCTTACCGACCTATTGCCGAGCTGTAGTGTCATCCCTATTAGTCTTGGTTCATCAAGGCCTAGCCTCATATAGAGCTTGTAGGGTATTACATTGATGCTTGCCCCGGAGTCTGCTAGTGCCTTCTTTGTAATCCCTTCACCATATACACATGGGACTATAAAGCTGCTCGAATCTTTCTATTTCCTTGGGTAATGTGTGTTGCAATACAGCAGAGCATTGTACATTCAATGTCACGACAGCCACATCTTCCAATTTCCTCTTGTTTGACAGAAGTTCCTTCATAAATTTCGCATATTTGGGCATTTGAGTGGAACTTCTACCAATGGTAAGTTAATGTGGAATTGCTTCAACATGTCCCTGAACCTTTTGAATTGGACATCTTCATTGTCTTTCCTCAATCTCGAAGGATATGGAACCTGAGGTTGGTGTGCAGGAACGAACAGTTGCTCTACCTCCTTGCCTTTCTCTTTCCTTTTCTCTTCAGAACTATCAATTGGTTCAGATTCTTCCACATTAACATTCATTTCATGTTGTGGTTGTGGAACGACTAGCTGAACTTCCTTTCCACTTCTCAATGTGATAGCCTTTAGCTGCTCCCTAGTGTTTTGTTCAATATTACCTGTCAAACTCCCTTAAGGTCTTTCCGATAAGGTCTAGTCCATTTGCCCAACTCGATTCTCCAAATTATGAACTTTGGCTTGCAAGTTCCCGATGGTTGAATCATTGTTCTGCATATATTTTAATAAGAGCTCCTACATGGTGTGCTTCTTCTCTTGTGGTCATGGAGGAGGTTGGAGGCCAAGGGGGTATTGCCCTGCTTGTGGATTTCCATAGGAGAGTGCTGGATTGTTCCAATTTGGTGGAATGTAGGGTCTAAATTCCCTTTCGGGTAGCCTTTATGCATTGCCCATGTATTGTACTTGCTCTATGGGAATGACTTCATCAGTGCTTACAATCGAGCATTGAGATATCTCATGCCCTATCCCACATGTGATGCACGACATAATAGCTATTGAGCGTGAGCTAATACCGAATATAAGAAGTTCAATCTTCTTTAATTTATCAAGATATCCAGTTTCGCTGCAAGATCAGAGTCGGTGATAGTAGCTTCTTTATGAGCTCCAACTGTCTTAGTATGTTTTCCTTTTGTTGACCAATGAGATTCATTACTGCCCATGTCTTCAAACAATTGCTCAGCTTCTTTTCAGGATACTTGTTTCCCAAAGATCCACTGATGGCCTCGTCGACAAGCTGTCTTGTAGAATTGTTCAACCCATTATAGACAGTGCAGACTTTTGTACAAGGGTCAAGACCGTGTTGGGGACAACATTGAATCAAATCTGTATATCTCTTGTAAGCTTCAAAGGATGTTTCCATTTCATCTTTCTTGAAGGCATTGAGGTCCGATCGAAGTCTTGCGACCTTGCTTGGTAGAAAGTAATAGCCAAGAAATTTATCAAGCATCTTGGCCCAAGTGCGAATAGATATCAAAGGAAGTGAAGAAGCCATTTGTAGGCTCCTTCTCTCAAACTGAATGGAAAGAGCCAAAATCTAATAGTATCATCAGAGGCACCGTTAATCTTGAACATATTACAAATTTGAACAAATTTTGCTAAGTGAGTATGAGGATCCTCATTCGGCTTGCCATCAAACTGAGTTGAATCTTGTAACCTAGTCATTGTGCTAGCCTTTATCTCAAAATTTTGTATGTTGACGGTCGGAGGATGAATGCTAAATAATTCTCCCGTATCCTGAGGACATTCATGTTCATATAGGGTTCTTATTCTTTCAGCCATGTCTGTTGACCCTCCAAACTCAATATGAACTTCTTCTATAGGGAAATTTTCTGCTTCTAAAGAAGATCCTGGAGCTGACTCCTCTACAACTCTGAGTCTCTGGTGTAGAGTTCCCTCTATCTCACTGTCAGCTTCAACCAAGCCCTTCGGATTTGCACGGGTCATGTAACAATTCCATGCACGAAGAGACACAAAGTGAGATGAAGATTCAGAAATTCAAAACAAATAAAAAGTAAAACTGTAACACCCGCCCCGAAATAAATAAGGATTTTTATTTATTTATTTTCAGAATTTATTAAATAGTAATTTAATATGGTAAACGATGAAATTTGAGAAAAATTTCATAGAAATTTGATTAATCAGATTTAATTAAGTACTAATTAAATCAGATTAATTATCGAGGAAAGGAAATAGACAATTTAAAATGGAGAATTGTAGCAGCCCGGTTTTCTTAATAATTATTAGTTAATTCTCAAAGAATAAATCGGGGTGATTTAAAATGTAAATAAAGATTTAAGTATTTAAAATAATACAAATGAAATGGAAAGTAAATTAAATGGGTCCATATTTCCGTCTTATTGGGCCAAGCCCAACCCAAACATTTAAATGGGTGACCAAGTTAGTAAAGTGTGACAATAATGAGAATTAATGGAGACAAATGGTTGGCATGTGACAAATAATATAATGACAAGTTAAAATAATGCAAGGTTTAAAGATAGGAAAAGTAAGGTAATGGAACTAAATAATAGAAGCTACTATTTGAATAGAGTAACAAAAGGACTAGGTGTGACCAATAATATGGTTGATTGAAAAACCAATGATGGAACTATAATACCCGTTTGGATTAGCTTATAAAAAAAGCGCTTTTTTCCAAAATCCTGGAAGCACTTCTGAAAAAAGTGATTCTAGGAATAAGTTAAGTGCTTCTGTTTATTTTGTGTTTGGATGGGCTAATTTAGAAACACTTTTTTCTTTAGGGAGTTGTTTGGATGTATATTCCCAAAAGGACTTTTTAGTGGCAAATTACCAAAATGGACATTCATTCAATTATAATAATATCCCAAGTATTATACTTTTGTCACATCTTTTATTACAATTAATAAATATTTTGGTTAGTATTATTATGTTTATGTTTATTATTGTTATTATTATTATTATTATCATTGTTATTATTGATATTTTTATTATTATGATGATACTTATCATCATTATTATTAATTCTTAATAATTAATGTTAATAATAATAATAATAATAATAATAATAATAATTATTATTATTATTATTATTATTATTATTACTCCTATGTTTATGATCACATTTTTATATTATTAATTTATTTATATATTTATTTATTTATTTATTTATTACTATTACCAAGCTTGCATTTTTCTTGACACCCATATTAAAAAAATTAAAAATAACAATATTCTTATTACTATTACAACAACAATTAACAATAATAACAATAATATTTTCAACATCGCAAAAACCACAACAACAACGAAGAAGAAATAAAAATTTACAACACACATAAGAAGAAGAACAATAATATTTTTTGACATCACAAGAACCATACAACAATGAAGAAGAATTAAAAATTTACAACACACATAAGAAGAAGAACAATAATATTTTTTGACATCACAAGAACCATACAACAATGAAGAAGAAGTAAAAATTTACAACACACATAAGAACAAGAACAATAATATTTTTTGACATCACAAGAATCATACAACAATGAAGAAGAATTAAAAATTTACAACACACATAAGAACAAGAACAATAATATTTTCAACATCACAACCACCATTACAACACTATTGTCATTACTATTACAACGACAATTAACAATAGCTATATTAATAATATCTCAACATCACAACAACCATGACAACAATTAACACCAAAAACAAAAAATTGCAACAACAAACATAAGAACAATAATAATAATATTTTTCAACAACTACAGACAATAACAATAATTTGCAAAACTACAAAATCAACTTGTAGATCCATTTGAGGAGTTGATCCCGAATGGTGTTCCTAATTATGATTATTTGTTGGGTGTCTTAAATGAGTTGGTTGGGAATAAACAAAGCGAACTCTCACCATCATCATCCTGAGCCCGTTCTCCTTCTTGAAATTTGTTAATGTCTTCAATATTCTCAAGATCCTCCAAATCATTACTACCCATTCTTCGAATATAATTGTGGATAGCAAAACATGACCATATTATTTTGAATTGTACCTTCGGTGAGTAACTAGGCATATTTTGTAGAATCCGCCATCTTGCCTTGCACACCCCAAATGTTCTTTCTATAACACTCCTCAAGCTAGAGTGATGATAGTTGAATACTTCATTTTCGGACCTAAAGGTACGAGACATCCTAAATTGTGGAATGTGACATCTCGCACTCTTGTATGGTCCCATAAAACCTTTCATTGTAGGATATCCAGAATCCACAAGATAGTACTTTCCTACAAAAGTAAAATTCAAAAAATAAGTATATAAAACATAAACACTAAAATTAATTTAAAGTAAATGCAGGCAACCCGGGTGCATGAGGAAACTTCAAAGATAGATTTCTTACAAAGCCTCCACTAGTATCGTGTATCATGCGATCCCTCCCAACCAATAAGTGCAAATGTGAAACACATGTTGAAGTCACATCTGACTAGGATATTTGTTGATGTGTACCCTTTTCTATTCATAAATGGGATTTGTTTCTCATTTACAGGACATGAATGGCCACATGTGTCCCTATCTATTGCTCCAATACAATCCTTGATAAGGCCAATATAAGTGTCACCCCGGATGTACTCCCTCCACCTCTGAAATTCCTATCTCTAGGCCTAATAACATCATTTCCAAGCTTGATGACTGACTTTTAACACTTTCGATGGCCCATGGGTTACTTTATCTCTCGAGGAATGTTGAAACCTCTCTTCCCATTCCTATAAAGTGGCTCCTTGTCCAAGTATATATAAGAACATTATCACTGATTCTTCTACTGACATTCCTTGTGTATTGTAGCCCATACTTTTGAGTGAGCTCAACCCACCAATCTCCCTAAATACACATTTTTCTCATTGAACTTGCTTTCGAAAAAGCGAGTTTCGATCCACCCATTATTTCATTAACCCACCTATGACGGTTAAAGGCGGATGTTCTCTTCTCACCCTTCAACATTGACTTCATATATTGGTATTATGCAGTTGCCGCACCTGCAAACATCCTTCCAAGGTACTCATCCATTTGTATATCGAAATTGTTGTTTTCTTCTTCTGAATCAGACATTGCTCCATTCGATTCTTTATCTGAATCGGTCAAGAACTCCATTCTAGAGTTATACCCTACATAAACCATAAAAAAATATTAGGAGATGGAAACCATGGACTTCAGAAGCACACCCAAAAAAAAATGGTAAAATAACAATCAATAGTCAAATTTTACCAAGTTCTTTAATATGTCCTTCAATTCTAAATAACAATCTAGAGTTATATATATATGCTCTACCTTAAAAAATATAAAGAAATAAGAAAAAGTTGGAGGCCAGGAATAGTTTTAAGGTGATGATCTCTTTGATTGATAAAAATATTAATAAAAAGCAGAGAAAAAAAAACATCTCTGAAGAATTTTGAAAGGCATGTATATGTATATATATAGAAGTGGACATTTTCTTGAATATTATCTGTTACGTAAAGTGGCAATGAATTGAATTTCATTAAAATATATCTATATATATGAGCATTCAAACATAGCTGGGCATCTGCAAATCTCTCAACTTTGTATAATAATAGATTCTATTCCAATACATGATTCACATATACAAATTTCATTGGCACAGAACAATGAAAAAGGAAACAATAAATACAATAACAATAACAATGGTAATAATAATCACAACATTAAAATACAAAGTTTTACGCAACCACCGGACTGATTGATTAACAATTCAGCTATCAAAGAAAACCAAGTTCCCCTTGTGGCATTTGAATCGAGGATCATCGACACTTCAAGCCTTTGCTCTTAAATTAGATTGAAATCCTTGAGAGAATTAGTTAATATTGGGGTGCGACCACATCTAATATTCAAAACTTCGATCCACGGTAATTAATAAAAAAGTTGCATATGCCAATTAGATATAGATAAGGGGGAAATCATTCAGGCAGGGTAAAACATTAATCATTATAATATACCAATGATAGCAATCAAGGGGGAATGTAGAAATCCAAAACATTAGAAACAATTCAATTATACATCGACAATCCATATATGTCCAACACCCATAATTCAAAAGTTTAACACAATGTTGAAGAGTCACGCCAACACTTAATAAAACAAAACCAAAACAAACAAGTCCAAACATATATGAATATAGATGGGCTTAAATTGGAGTTAAGCTCGGTCGATGTTATCCATGTTGAAAGTGTTCAACCAACCGGTAACAAGCGATGGATCCACTTCCACTAGTGACACAAACGCCTCCCTATGAGCTTTCTTTGCAAACAACCTCACAGCTAGGAAGTATTGTGGGCTTCCTCGTTCAATCCCTGGCACAATGTCCATTAAATTCACACTTGTTTATATATACCGATCGTCATTCTCAACTCTTGCACTACTACTTGCAGGACATATTGTCCATCGAGAGAGTAGGCGATCAAATGATTCCTGATTGTTCATTTGCACTTTTTCTCCCTTTCTCTACGTGGCGTCCTTTGCCTCTTTTATCATGTGTAACGATTTTTCTTCCCTCGGAGTAGCATTATATTGTTCGAACTATCACCGTCATCACCAAAGTTATGGCATCCACTTCTACTTCATTCATGCCACTGAGTATAAGCATGTTGGTTGGCTTCTTCATTATGTAGATGGCTCCATATGGTACCAATGCCATATAGCCCATATCGCCACCACATCCTTGAAACAAATCTCCATCATTTCTAAAAGCTTAGGACCCTCATTTCTCCATTTTAAATATTTAAGGTTTTCCCTGTTTCAAACAAAACAAAAAGACAATGTATTTAGAATATTTTCAAATTATAAATTAAATAATGAATATATGACTATGATGCAAATAAAATTGGCTTACTTGTCCTTTTCTTTCCCACCAATCATCGCCAAAAGCCTGTCCTCTTGGGGTCCCAACCAAGGCCTATGGTGCTTTCTACAAGCTTCGCCCATATGGAGAACTCCTTCTTCAATGAGTCCCATTTGTTTTTTAGTTGCTTATAGTTGTAACTTAGGCTTGTTCTCAAACCAAACTTTGACACCACATTTTTCCAACCTTCTTTTGTAAAATGTGTGTGTGACCTATTACCCGCTTGGACCTCCTCCACACATATCTTTAAAAAAAATTCAGTCTTTGTATCATCCCATCTAGCCTTTGCAATATTGTCACATTTCTCCACATTCCCATCACTTGTATTTGTCCCTTGAACAGATCTGTTGGGTGCTAGTTTGGGAGCAATGTTCATTCCGATTTATGGACTTCTGCCCATAATACACTACATTAACTTATTGATGATGAGGAGAGATCATTAATAACGACAGAATAGAATCAACACATTGCTAGTTTGGAATCAAAACTAAATATATTTAGATAAATAACTGTAAAAAAATTTTGTGGCCGTTAACTGAATATATTTAGATAAATAACTGTAATGTTTATAAGAGCAACACACACAACTGAATTGTTTTTTAGATAAAATGAGTAACTGTAATATTTATAAGAGATAAATGTTAATCCATTCAAAATGACCAAATGTTCAATCTGATGACTTGCATCCAAACCAAAATCGAAACACATTTGCTTAGATATTAATAGAAGGAAATAAATTTACGGTGAAAATGAAGAATTAGGACTAGTCTTTGATTGCTCTAAACTTGGCTGTATTAGACAAGCAAAATGGGTGTTCAATATCTGAAAAGTCCCACAATGTCCTAAAAATAGTCGTAGAGAGAATTATCAGTAGGTAAATGTTTATAATGGCATGCAGTAGGTACATGGCACCAGAATATGATAAACATGGAAAATGCTCAATCAAGTCAGATGTTTACAGTTATGGCGTGATGGTGTTGGAGATTGTCACTGTTCTCAAAAATAGCAGCTTTGAAGAATCTGGGGATGCTCCTGAGTCCTGACCTTCTAAGCTATGTAAGCTCTAATCTTTAATATTTTCTCTAGGAATCCACTATTAAATCCATGGCATTTCTATAAGGTATATATGGTGGCATTGGAATGAAGGAAAAAGCATTGGAATTGAAGGACATAGGTGACTGCTTACGGGTGGAAGAAGTACTGAGATGCATCCATGTACATTGGACTGCTTTGTGTCCAGGAAATAAATTTCTAACCCAAATAACCCAAAATGCTAATGACAAACCCAATAACCCAACTGTGCAGTTATAACCATGCTATGCATAAAAAAAAAACTCAAAACCAAGAAGAGCATATCATAATGAATCAAACTCAGCAAAAGAGCATAGCTAACTTTCATTAACTATCAATTAACTTAGAACCAAACACAATGCTATGCAAAATGGCTGAAACAAATATAACATGAAAAAAAAACATATAAATTTAACTGATATAGTGGAACAGAATAAAGCATGCATATAAATTGAATTTACACCACATATATTTTCATCCAATTTAACAACTGAAACAACAATCATTCAAAAAGGAAGGCCAGATCAAGATGTTGACAAATTAAGGGAGAACCAAAAACAAATAAAATTAGGACAGTCAATGGAATATTGTGAGAAATAAGGAGAGATGGGAGGTAGAGTAGAAGCAATCGTGGAAATGTAAATCATTAATGACAAAAAATCATGCAACATGTTCAGGAAAAAAGGAAAACTCTCAAAGAAATCAAGCTCACCGATCTCGAAACCCTAATTTCGATGTCGTCGGGCTGAAGTAGTCGTGGAGCTCGTTCTCTCTGGTCTCTCTGCTCTCCGATAGGATCGTGATGATGAAGAGGTGGAGGAGAGATCTTGGATCTCTCGAGGAGAAGGGGCGGAATCGTAGAAGGAGAAGAGATGGACTCGTAGAAGAAACCTATAAAAAGCCACGCCCATTTCTTGATTTCATAAAGAGGGCAATGTAGTAATTACGTAATCCTGAAATTGCTTCTCCACAACTGCTTTTTTCAGAAGCACCACATGGCGTCTTAAAGCGATATTGAGCTTTGCTTACGCTTTTAAAAAAGCCAATCCAAACGGGTTTTTTTTGAGCCCAGAAGCGCTTAACTTATAAAAAAGCGCTTTTGGGCTCAAAAAAAGCCAATCAAAATGGGGCCATAGTATATTTTGATTAATTGGCTCATGTGACAAAAGCTAGGGAATAAGCCAATTTAATGGAAAAATATATATAATTTAAGATAGGTTGAATTACTTATGTTATCATGATAAAAGCTATTAACTTGTTACATATGTATTATTAAAGAGTGAAACTTAGGGCCCTATGTTTAATTGAAATTGGAATGAATGGATGATGCCCTAGCCTCTTTTCTCCATCTCCATCGTCTTCTTCGATGTGACCTTACCTGCGCCCGGAGCCACCACCGCCGGCCTTCTCCTCCGGCAGCCCTACGCCCCGCCCCGTGTGCCAGCGCCCGCGCGTGGTTGCGCGACCCGCCAGCCAGCGGCCTACACACGCGCGCGGCTGCGCGACCCGCCGTCCGACAACATTTCGCACGCGGCTGCGCCTCCAACTCCGGCGGTCGGAGCTGTTGTCATCCTTCTTCTTCCTCCTCTATCACGGCCCAACGCCGGCGAGGTTCATTTCTTTCCTCTTGAGTTGGATTTGGGTAAACTCCTAAGTTTGGATGTATGAATTTTTGGGCTTTGATTAGAAAAGGATTAAGGGGGGGATTAAAGTGATTAGTTGCTTGAGTGATGTTAATGAAAGCATGGTGTAGTTTAATTATAGTTATGGTGAATGTTGTATGATTTTGGAGGCCTTATATATAGGGGATATATTGCCCAATTTTTCTTGAAAATACATCTTTAACCCTCATGATTATGTGTAGCTTTTAAGTACTTTACAAGAGTATGATTAGAGGCTTTAGTTATGCAAACTATGAAGGAATAAAGTTAATTTTGGCGAATGCATGTTGTAAAGAAATTTAAAAGCCAATGATAGCATAGATGTTTTGTTCTTTGGAATTGAGCATGCTCATCAAGTGTTTGATGTTTTGGCACATAGAACCATGAGACAATTAGAGGGCTTAATTTAGAAGTTTATAAGTGTGGAAACCATCCATAAGATGTTATGATGTATGATAAGAGTTTGTAGAAAGAATTGGCATGTTGCAATACCCAAGTTAATCATGCCTTTCTTGTGCTTGCCAAAATGCTTAGGAAATACTTGATGAAATGCTTGCTAAAGAGTTGTAGAATGTATGCAGGAAATACTGTAGCAGTGCAGGACATCAGTTTTGTTTTTATTTTTACATGCCATGCGGAGATGATAAGTGGCACCAATTTTGGTGAAAATGAAATATAATATAGTAAATATGATTTACTAGGAGTTTGAGATGGAATGATAAAGATTTGGAGACTCAATTTGAAGCTTCGATTTCTAGTTTTCGGTAGTTACTGTAGCTTCAATTAAAGAGGGTACTATAGACTTTAACACTTCCAAAAAGGCTTGGAATTCATTTCCGATCGTCCCAATAGTTCGGGTGTATATTTAAACTAATAAAAATGGTGCGGGCAGGTGTCTAAGAGCCCGGATCCATCGGTTATAAATTAAAAAGCCGACATTTCGGTAAACTTACGATTAGGGTAATTAAATGCATGTAATGCATTCAGATTGTTATGAAATGTTATGTGATGAACATTTACCATGTTTAGGACGTGGTGAGGCGGTCTAGGACCAGACTGGGAGGATCGGGCTCGAGTAGGCCCAAGAGCGAAAAAGGTAGGATATCGCACGGGTGCTGTGAGTATTTCTAACTCATAGTATTCTCTTGATTCTTGTTGTTGTTGTGCTAGATGGATGTTGGAGTCCATCTTTTGATACTTGCTCTGTCGATTGACATGTTATGCTTGTTGCATTTATCTGAGTTTGTATGTTCTGATATGATCTGCTTTGAGTGTGATTTTCTATTTATGCTTGTTTGAGCTTTCTGATATTGCTCTGCTCAGTCTGTTGATACTCGGTTTGAGTATTCCTTCCTCCTACCCTACTTTGATTTTGTACTCTTATTTCCTCGAGAGGTTCCCAATACATATTCGAGATGGGTTTCCTCATATGTATAGGTTTTATATCCCGAGGAGATTATTGCCTTCATGTTTTTTTTTGTATACGCATTTGAGTTGAGACGTTCCTTAAATACGTATTGGATTCCGATCTCGAGGAGATCACTGATTATTATATATTCGAGATGTTGCTGCCTTGGATATATAGATGTACTTGTTGTTAGGTATTCGTACTAGCAATCTCTTACATACAGGCATGATACATCGGACGGATGCCCCGGCAGAGGGTGTATAATATCTGGCCATGAGACCCCGGCAGAGGGTGTATAATATCTGGCCACGAGCACTTGATGCTCCATCGGACGGATGCCCCGGCAGAGGGCGTATAATATCTGGCCACCTGGCTCAGTCAGAGAGCGGCATTTTCTGGCCATGTGCACATGATTATTATAGCGCTATCCGGCTTAGGCCGAAGACGATGCTGATGGCGTCGTGGATGTCGTAGACGTCTTAGTATCACATATGCCAGAGATTGAGTACATCTGTGGATTTATCCGCATTCCAGAGACTTGTTATTTGCTCGTGATGTTGTTTCACTTGCTTTATTCTGTTCTTTGCTTATGGCTTTCGCCACCTTTATTGATTTATGTGCAATCCTACTGGGCCTTTCTTTGGCTCATGCACTTGGTTGCTTGATGTTTTTCCCAGGTGACGACGAGTAGCTAGGAGCGGGACTCAGGAGGGAGCTTCCGCGGGACAGCCTAGCAGAGTCGGGGATATGTTGAGCTGAGGTCTGTGGGCCTCTATTCCTTTCTGAGTGAGGATTTCTTGTGTCATTCAGGACCTGTTAGGGTTTTGTATTAACCTTATATATTTTTTTCCGCTGATTAATAATTTAAACTCTGTATTGATTATCTGCTTGTGTTACTTAGCCTTGCGTGCTTCTAGGGGCGACCCTATAAGCACGCGACGTTTGTCTCGTGCGCCGAGGCCCGGGATCCGGGTTCGGGGCGTGACAAAAACAAAGAAAAGAAAAATGCCTAAAGTAATAAATTCCTAGTCCTGATAGTAATTCTAGTTCCCAATGGCACCAAAAACTTGATCATGCGTATCCTCACTACCACAAGTACATGGGTCGAACAAGTAATATAGTGGACTCTATGAAGTCGGGTATTGAACCTCAGGGACCAAAAAGTGCTAGTACTAACTATTCCTCTATTAATTAGTCGATCCAAAGATGAGTAGTTGTGAACTAAACATAGAATTTAAGAATGCTAATAACCAAGACTATGGACACGGGAATCCCACTTGACAACAATCAATCCTGAGAAGGGATACTTGGGTGATGAATTCCCCTTAGATTTTCTTCTAAAGATAGATGTAGACTTCTATGATGATGATTGGTAAGGTTTGGGCAAAGGGTTCCTATAGTATACTAAATCCCTATCTCGAGGCGATCAATACCTAATTCGATCAATTGCATTACTCTCTAGGGAACCTATGTCTTGGAAAAAATCATGGGAATAAGTCATATTAAGGTCTCGCTCTCCTTAGCACCCGATCTCTTGGAGTACGCAAAATCCTCTCTATTGGAGTAGGTCTACACATGGGGAGGTGTTTGCTTCTTCCCTTGTATGGACTACGATAATCTCTCCAGGCACTCGCAATGTAGAGGGATTAACATAACAATAAAAACATCCAATAGACTCACATAGCTAAACCAATCAACCAAACATAGAAATAACCATCACATTAATGCATAATCTAAGGGTTCATCATACCCAGGTATCTACAAAATTAGCTCTTCATTAAGGGAGAACAACAATCCATTACAAAGAGATTACAAGTCACAAGTTCCATATGAGCTAAACCCTAAGAAAGTTTAGGTCTGGCTCGGCCTAAATCTCGACTTACACGGGCGGCTTTACAAGCGCATGGGCGCCCGTGTAACACCCCGGATTTTTCTAAATAAATAATCAGATAATTTATGATTATTTAATGAGGTTAATTAGCAAAAAAAATAAATTAATTTTTTAAACCTCAATTAAAGGAAAATCGAGAGTTAATGGACCAAAAAAATCCAGTCTCGCAACTATTGGGCTCAGAGAAGGCCATATTGGGCCAGGCTACTTTTATTTGGAATAGTTGAAGGTAGACGGACAGTAAAATCATGTTAATTAATTGAGAAATTTATTAAGTGTTAATTAATCCAGGTTAATTAATTGGGAGATACCAGACAAGAGTTAGAGTTCCGGTAAAATAGATCTTGTCGGGTCAAAGCCGAAAAATATGGATCTCTATTGGACTAATAATACGATCCGTGATGTTACAGACCTCCCGTGACACTGGTGTCGTCTGACCCGAAAATTCTGGATCTGGGTCGGGGATAGGGACGAGTCAATTAGTCGATTTTCCACCCACGTGATTGTATAATAAAAAAATAAGATCAAATAAAATTATTTGGTTTTAGTAGGAGATATTATTGTAGGTAAGTTAATTGGGTTTTAAAGATAACTTAAATGAGAGGATTAGAATAATATTTTATATAAAATATTATTAACTTTAAATATCTTATAACTTTATAAAAGATGTGTGAGAGAGAGATTAATCTCTCGTGCTAAAAAAAAAGCTGATCTCCCTTTCCTCTTTCTGCTTCTTCCCTTCTCCTCTCCCCTGTCTACCGTCAATCCGTGCCCAGGCGAGCACGCCGGCCAGCCTCCCTTCGGTCAGCCTTGCCTGCGCGTTCCTCCCGGCCGCCCTCCTCCCCGCAGCCCTACGCCGTTGAGCTGCAGCCCACTTGAGCGCCACCACCACTAGCACCGCCTCCTCCTTCTTCTCCTTCTTCGGTGACGACGACCGGACCTACACGAACCGCTGTCCAGCCTTATCCGGTAGATGCGCTCAGCTGTGATCGCTTCTCTTTACCGTCAGCCACAACTGCCTCGATCTCCCCCTCCTCAGTCCTACAGCTGCGCCTTTGCGCGTCTGGCGTTCTCTCCGACAATTTGCCTGAAACCTGAGAGAATCAGAGTGAGTTTTCCCAACTTTGAATGAGGGATTATGAATGGATTGGGGGTAGGATGCAATTGGAATCATGTTATAATTCGGGGTTTAGGGTTGTGAAATCAGTGGTCAATGATGCCATGGATTATTCGTTTAATGAAATTTAGTTGTATATGTTCAATTATATTTGTGTATGAATGTTTGTATAATTTTCGGGGTCCTAAAAATAGAGGAGGTGCTGTCGAATTTCATGGAAAGTTATAGGAGTTAATGCTCTACTAATATCTTTTTAAATGCTTAAGAAATGGAGCATGAACACAATTAGAAACTTGTAGATGGTTGGTTACCATGTTATAGGTTAACAAGAATAGATACGACCGTATTTTAGTTGTATGGCCATTTATTTGTCCCCTCTAACTGTATGAATCATAGCAATAAGAATACGATTTACGTATTTATGAATTTCCCTATTTCGATTATCAGGAAAAGGTAAAGGGAAAGATAAGGGCCAAGGCAGGAGCTGCCGAATGACCGAGCCAACCTTAGAGCTTACTAGACTCAGGTGAGGGAACCAGCTGTACAGTCCGTATTTTTATCATACTTTTCTTATAGTGTTGATTTTAATTTGAAAAGCATGAGATAAAGATTTTATGAAAATTTCCTAAGTTTTGGAAATCATGTCATGCATATTGATAGATCTCCAGTTGGAGATAGATTCCTCTTTAAGAACTCATGCACAACATTTAGTAAAAAAAAAATATGAAATATAACATGAGAAATAGATACAAAAATTGATGGACTACACTTTACCGATATACTTGTCTACACTAGTGGTGGCTCTGACAGAACCAGAGAGTACGGTATTAGGTTAGGGAATGGGTGATTTATAACTCTGATTTTTATACCAAACTATCTTTTAAACCTTCCATTTTCATGAAACAAAAACCTACTTTCCATACTCTCAGAGTGCCTAGTATACGTATACAAGTATAGCTTGACGGTAGCGAGTAAAGACCAACCGGAAGGCTCAGGTGTGGGATGAGTCCGCTTGCCCCCACTCTGGTTCCACAGTATTGAAGTAGATGTGTAGTTGATGATTATAGTATTGTGATTATTATATGACTCTGTATATCCTACCTCTCGGTAGCGAGTAGAGACCGACCGTGGAGGCTTAGTGGTTACCTCTTAGATAACATGTATGCACTAAGGAATAGAGATAGGGTATAGAACTCATGGCATCAAAGTAGCACTTGAAGAGTAGAGAAGTTCAAAGAAACTGAGGGTACAGGTGAGCTCACATCAAGGTGCTCATTTTCCTGATTAAACACCAAAAAAAAAGAGGGACTAATAAAGAAAGCATGCTAAGAATAAAGGAAACACTATAAGGTGTGAGCAATAGCCTGTCTTAGGAGTAGGGTCCTTCTCTTGTGGAGAGTGGTGAAAATCTAGCTATTGAGTTGTATGCTTCTAATTCTATTCCTTCACTACAAGAAAACTGGAAAATAGCTAGGGACAAATCCCTAGCTAAATCATAAATTTCTCTCGCTAAAGTAATTTAGCTACGAAATAGCGAGAGAAATATTTCCATCGCTATTTGGCCCCTAGCAAATATTTAGCGAGAAAAATGTCTCTTGCTGAACTTTAGCGAGGGATTAGCGACAGAACATAAATCTAGCCATTTGGCAAGGGAAAGGAATTCCCTCGCTAGTCCTCACTAAACTCTCCTCGCCATATCCCTCTTTTTCGATAATTTGCTACGATTTAGCGAGAGATTTTACTGTAGCTATTTAGCGAGCGAATTCTTTTCCCTCGCTATTCGCAAGCTATATTCCCTCGCTGAATTTTTTCCCTTTGGCGAGGATGTGACGACGGATCTTTACTAGCTATTTAGCTAGGGCTAATTTGTCCTCGCTAATTTTTTAAAAAATGAGTCCCTCGCTATTCCCTAGCTATTCAGAATTTTCACTAGCTAATTAGCTAGGGCTTTTCTGTCCTAGTTAATTTTTTTACAATTGTTCCCTCGCTATTTCCTAGCTATTTCCTCGCTAATAATTACATTTGCCACCAATATATATTTTTATTTATTGGTCCCTCTAGTACAATTTTAAATATCACCTGTAAATTCATAATAGACAATATTATCACTCCACTATAATACAAGCATAATACAAAAAATATATATAATATATTTAACACATTGATCTACTAAGTTGTTATAAGATGCACCTCGTGATATATAGACAAAAGATATATATATATATATATATATATATATATATATATATATATATATATATATATATATAATTTGTTATACGATGGACATCACAATAGCCAATACGTATAAAGAAATACAAAATAAGAATATCAACATGACAATCACTCCTCAAGTCATATCAGATGGTGAATAGACGACGCGGTCAGAAGACTGGCGGCTCTCTAACATCTTCTGCATTTGCTCCTGAAACTTCGCTGTATCTCTAACTGTCGCTGCATCTCCTGAAGTCGTTCCTCAAACTCACCTCTGACAGATTCACGAATCTCCACCTCTCGTCGCTGCATCCTCTCATCAACCATCTCATCTACCCTTTGCTCTATAGATGAAATAGCAGCTTTCACCTGCTGGCTGACATCTCTAGCATTGTGTAAGTTTGATGCACGACATGCTGAAGAAGATGCATCATCATAGTAGTAGCTTGCTAGTTCTCCCAAACCAAAGACCTTATTCTTCTTTGTCCCACCTGCGGCCTCATAATATAAGCTATTTTCATCCATTGTCCCCCCCGAATTGTTTCTCTCCTCCACCAAAGCGACGTATCGATCCTAAGAAAAGAATGTAATAATTCAATTTATATGGTGTTAATGTGCACTGTAAATGTAAGAAAAACTAATTACAACATGTTATGTGGTATATTAAATCACAAGTAATTCAAATTTCAAATCAAGTGAATGTACTACAATAGCTGCATCAGTCGTAATTGATGTCCAACATTTTACTGCGAAAACATATGCTGGAATAGTATCAAATTATCAGCAAAGCATAAATTGAACTAACTGATCAATGTTCCTATCTGAAAGGGTTTGCCTGGCTTCTATATTTTACTATTCTAAGCAATCAATAACACTGAGAACTTTGAGATGGCCAATATCCTGTGTTGTGGCTTATTCTAAGCAATCAATCCACAATGCACAAAGCTTCACATGACTCTCTGTTATTATATATAAATCTCCCACTTGCTAGTTTTAAATATATACATTTCTAGTTTCTTAAAGCAAGTGTAGTTAATGTATACACATAATCTCAAGTTCATTAATATTTTTATCTTTCTAAGCTAGATTGGCCTCAGTCTTCTTCAATAATTCCTTTGGGTCGCCAAAAGCAATTTTTTTCCGATGACGAATGGTGACAAACCCCATCGAAAGAGCAGACTACATGCATAAGTAATAGGTTAATATAGAGGAGAAAAATATTACAAAAAGTGAAATAAACGTACCTTAACACCAACTAAAGAAAGGCAAGAGGCTAATACCTCCTCGTCAATTTTATGCAATTCCTCTAATGCATGAAGTGCTTCAATAGCCGCTACATAGTCACTGAATAGAGATTTCACTTGATCGCCTTTCTTAGTTGAAGACTTTTCCTTATGACTAGAAGAGCTCTTCAACTTTGTCTCTTTGGAGGTCAAGGCTCCAGAAATCTTCAGTGTTGTTGAGGTTGGAGTCTTAGAGGTCAATGTCTTAGACCGAAAAGAAGAAGCTATAGTGAGAGATCTTTCACAAGGTCTCTCTAGTACTGATTCTCGAGACCGTTGAGGTTTGTAGACCATGTCATTTCCCGTATCTAGTTCCTCAACGGGTAACACTCCTCGAACTCTAGGAGATTCAAGTCGGGCACGGGGTCTTCTGCTTTGCCCTATTTTGTCTTCCAAAGGTCGTTTTCCCCTTTTAGGAGTCGATGAACTAGATTGAGAACCACTGGCAAACTCCCTCAAACTCTGGATTAAGTGATGACGATTCATTAAAGTCGAGGAATTAAATAAGTAGTCTTCAAAATAATTATTGAGTATAGATGAATAAAAGAAAGGCATCCTACCAGCTACTTTGAAAAGCCTGATACAACGGAGGTTTGGGACTGTAATTAAGTTGGTAAGAGGGACTGTATATATCTAAATTATGAAGGATCGTCAGCAGTTTTTTTCTCTTCAGCCGACATCACTTCTTTATAGGGAGTGTCCATAAAGGGAGATCACAAAGACATCAAGATTGACCATCCGGATTCACAAGAAACAAAAATGAATATGGGTTTCCAATGATGAATAGAAGAATGAAGTTTGCCTAAGAAAGACCTATTGTTCCTAGCGGTGAAGAAAAACCAACATTCAGAAAGTTTCTTCAGACAAAAAATGTGACAAAATCATTGAGGGTTGGTTCTAAATTGTTCTGGTGAAAGACAATAATGAAACCCAAAGGATTCTCCATGAGTTCGGAGTAAGTTGGGAAGGACAAAGATTATAAAAACTTAGGATATCTTCAAATAGAGAAAGAATAGGGAGTCTAAGATCTACCCTAAAGAACTCTTTTGTAGAAACCTAACTCACCGGGTTTGGAACGATTGGCTTGTTCATTAGAAGAAGGGAGTCTACAAAAAAAAAAAAAAAAAGAGCGGGGGGGGGGGGGAATAATGCTAAATACCTCTAGAACTTGAGAAAGTTAAGGGCGATTCACGTCACTACAAAAGGATTCTACACCGGAATCAGGTTCCCTAGAAGCTAAGGGGGAAATTTCTACTACCTCAATTTGAAGATCCGAGAAAGATTGTTTTGGAGAAGATTAGAACTCTTGGAAAGAAGTAGCAAGAAAGAAGACAAGCGCAAAAGCAAGAACCCTCGTAAAATTATTTTTCATAAGGCTATATGACACCTTCTCTTAATGGTAGTGGTTATGATCCAACGGATTTGATCGATTCTTGAAAATACACCTCATGGATGTTTGACGCTTGGGCCATGATCTCTTCTTTGCTTCAAAATGATTGCTTTGGAGATAGTGCTTCAGATAGCGTCCACAGAATCGCTTTAAAGAAGACGTTTCGAAAGCTAGTCCACTGCCAAAAAGTCACAGGTTTGAAAACCAAAGTAGATACAACATATTCATTTCGCGGTTAGCTTGGATCTATTTTGAAAAAATAGTCACAGTTAAGCGATCGACAAAGGTGAACTCACAAATCAGATCATATTTCTAGCTGATGACTTGGTTCATTTTGTCAGCCCAGATTTGTTTTGAAAAACAAGTTGTAGTTAAGTGACAAAGGTGCACTTGCAAGTCGGATCATGCTACTAGCAAGAGAGATCAAGGGACTCCAACCCATTCATAAAGTGTATCTCATTGAGAAACTCTCTCCTGATTTCCTTGCTTTCTCTCATACTCATCTTGAGAATTTCTTTCTCTCTTCTCTTCTTCCACTTCTTCACCTCCAATCAAGTTTCCTAACTTGATCGTCAAAGGGTTTGGGGGTAGATATTTGGGCTTCCATTACAGGACTGCAATATGAAGAATTATTGCCTCTAAAGATGGTGTTCATCTAGAACCACCACCAATTGTTGACCAGTTTTCCTTTGAACTTGTTGAAGCTCACTTTCTCCATAAAAAATGTACAGGGCTAAGGCTTCGAAGCTGGAGTTTGCAACTGATAAACTAGCCCTCGAAAAGCGGGAAGAGAGGCGGAATCACAATGATGGGAAGCATTGATCACTCGTTGATCCTGAGATGCTCCGATCCTGAGGACGAGCAGATTATTGGCATCAACAAAATACTTGAAGAAATTTTATAAATCAATATAATTTCCAATATGATTAAACTCGAATCATGCCATGCAAAATCTATATTATTACAGAGATGGAATAAACAATACTGAATAGAATTCCAGCTATCTTCTTTTGTTACATCAACAAATGTATTACTTAGATGTACATCTATTTTTTATTTGGTTCAGAAGTGGCTTTTGGCAAATCAGTGTTTGAGGAAGTCTCATCCACAACTTGGTTTCCTCTCTGTTTGCGTTCTGCTTCCTCAATCATGGGCTCCACCAAGTCTTCCACCTGATCCTCTATTTTATCAACCTATCAAAAGAAATTTCAATAATTAAATATACATAATAAGCATTACTGTAAAAATGTATTTCATAGATATACTTTTAATGTTTTAAGGCAGTGTTATTTAAAAATATTTTTTAATGTTTGATAATATTATTCTCGTAAAGATCTATGTTATATATATATATATATATATATATATATATATATATATATATATATATTTCCATTCATAGATGAATCTTGATCTTTTCTATAATTAACCATATGGATTTTAAATTCAAAATAAGTCAATGAAATAACCATATATGCTAATGAAAATGATAGAAAACAATAATAATGAGGGAAATACGACCTTTTACTTTATATTTTTTTTAGATTCTCTATAATCCCTTATAGAAACATATGTGATTTGGCACTCTATAATAACCAATACCAGCTTTTGGTCCCTTCTAACATGATTTGTAATAAAATATATGGATTATTTTTAAAATTAGGTGTCAAATGACAACATTAACAATGAGATCCAACGTATATCTCACCACTCCAAACTTTTGGATTGAAAAGATTCAAGGCTTATATTTATAGACTCCCACAAATATATATATATATATATATATATATATATTTTTGACTAAGGTCATAAAGACCCCCACGAGGGATTTGTTAAGGAGGGATTGCGCTGCACCGTGCAAACACGCTGCCCCATCACCTTGTAAGGGGAAGGGCTCGATCCTGTGAGCCGTCATGTGGATCGAGGTCAACGCTTTAATAAGGAAACCCGGTATCAATAGACGCGCAGGTCGTTGCTCACAAAAATATGAAATTATGTATATTTCTCTATAAATAATAAATTGAGTATATACTCGGAAACCATGGTCAAAACCTAATTTATTGGGGAGATAAGATTAGAGTTAGAGAAAGAGAAAAAAAAAATATAGTGGTTGACATGTCATCTCAAAGGAAATGTATGCGTAATGTCATTATCACACTGACTAGTTGAATATTCTCCTCTCTTATTTATGTTGAACTGAACTTTGAATAATTCCTCTTATGAAAATATCAAAGAAGAAATTTCTCGCACTTTTAGCAAGAAAATAGGAAATTCATCCTACTTGCTTTTACACTAAAAAACATTAAAGAAGAAATTTCTCGCACTTTTAACACCAACTTCTAAGCTATTGTCCAATTAATTTATAGACTTTTAACACCAACTTGTTCGTATATTCTATGCTTAATTTGCTATTTCTCTATCAAATAACACCACATTTTCTAATGATTAGACTAAAAGGTTAAAGAAGACCTGACCTTGTCCAGGAATTCTTCAACTCTCTCTGCACCCTTGTCAACTTCTTCAGCTATCCTCTCAATCTCCATAGCTGTCTGCTTTAAGCTTCCCTCAGGCAGTGCATCGGCGACATCCGAGGCTATCTCCTCGGTCACTTCAGCCACCTTCTCTATGACCTCCACCACCGTTTCCGCTGTCTTCTCCACTCCATCTAAGCAATATTAGAATTCAGAGACCTCAATGATAATTCCATAATGGGGCAGTTTGATCAGTACCTTGTATTGTTCGAATTCTCTTGTAAAATGGCACAGCCAAGCAAATCAAGGACCCTAATACCCATCTTGCCCTGCATGTGCATTAAATAATTAAGGAAACGATACATACGTAACTCTTATGATGACAAGGTAATTGAGATAGAATAAACAAAACCATGAACCCAATTAAGCTAGTATAAGCTTTATGAAGATAATTAGGTTTTACATTACCAGACAGGGATGTTGGGCAGTGGAAGTCTTACACTCCCTGGTGATGGAACTAGCTCAACTGTGGAATCTTTACTTCTGTACGTAGATATGGCAATTACATAACAAGTAACTATTTAGCAAATTAAATTCCAGATCAAGAGCATCATAGTTAATATATGAGAAATGAACCATTATCGATCGTATATACTTCGAATCCTTGTTGCTTGATTCTTCACCATTAAGATCAATATCTGCAGAAGGCTTCATGGCTTGAAGGATCGGTAGATGACGACGCCTATGGGATAATGAAGAGATCTTTACAAACCGATGAAGAAGCGGTAGACGGGCACGAGAACTACGGAAAGGCAAGTGGTGGAGTTTGGAGGGAGTAAGATGATAAACAAGAGGGAGAGCCATGGACTTGGGCAAAGATGCACTTGTTTAATATGAAGATGGCCTAGTACTGCCTTGGATAAATAATTAGTTTTCAAAGGTGTTGATGTTATAACCAATTAGGAAGTCTCATTTTCTATATATATTTTCATTGCCTATAGGGTGAATTCATCTTAAAGGCTTCCAAGAGAGTGCCCAAAAACGTTTTCAGCGTGGACTTTTTGACAAGTGGTTGTCAAATTTGATTGGTCATACTTGAAAAGGCACTTCTTGACAATATTTGAGAGTACTATGTTGATTAGGTAGGTTATCCTCAATGTCAATTTACACAACCTTATTGGAAGGGAGTTGTGTGACGGAGAGTGCAGGGCTTCCAATTCAAATGTTGAACATGCCTATTTGAAATGTTCGTCTTTGGATAGATATTAAGGGTGCGTGTAGGGCTGTCAAACCATCAAGCTGTTGGTACGCAGCTCGAAATCCACATAACCAGAAATATCAGAAATTTGTTTAAAAAAAAGTCCAGAAATTCTCAGAAATTCACAAAAATATATCAAAAAACTAAAAAAAAAAACACCCGAAACATTTATAAAGAGTCCAGAAATTCTCATAAATTTTTTAAAAACTCAAATTTTGTCAAAAATTCTAGAAAATTCCATAAATTTCCCAAAAATTCCCAAAAAAAAAAAAAAAAATAGCGCAAAACTAAATACACATATTAGACGAATGAAAAACAAGTATGAAAGTATTATTAAGATTCAAACTTAACTCATAAATTATAAAACAATCAAATTCTAATAAAATGATTTTATTAAAAAATAAACTAATCAAATTATTGCTATTTATTTGAAAATATGACAAATAATGTCCATGTCATAAATTTCCAAAGCTAAATATTAATTTCTAACTTTCAAAACTAGAAATCTTAAACATCAAGTCTGCAAGTCTTTATGTAACTTCTCCAGTGTCGCTAAGCTGTCTCGCGGCCTTAGGTATTTTCTACCTACCCGCCTATGTTAGTTTTGTGTACAGGTATCCTTTTGTTGAAGGTCATTGAAGCTTTTCTTAGGATTATGGCCTCGGTTACTTCATTGTCGTAGCGCGTGGTACTCGTACATTGGCTCGAGGCATTTCCTCTATCCTTTCTTACCCTGAAAAAGCAAGGTCATCTTGTGTCCTTGAACCAACAACCATTTGTTGGGTAACCAAGCCTCCTCTATCCCTCAGGACCAACAAGGGGTAGTACATGAACATTCACCTATTGTCCATTGACCATGCCTTTTGGCTTGATCTTAGGTCTTGACTCACTCTCTGTGGAGGAACCTTGTGGAGGAACCCTTAGGGTTTAAGGGCATGGGATGCTTACTAATGTTTGCATTACTCAAGCTAACATTCTTGTTTCCGCTTTGTCCACACGTGCTTGCACGGGTGCTTTTCCCTCCAAGGCGGAACGCTCCCTTATCGATGCATTTTTACATTTTGCAGCTTCGGCAGATCGCTTAGCCCAATGCATCTTCATCGAAATAGCGTTCGATCAGTGATTTATTACGCACTCTTTCAACGGTGGCTCCTTCTAGGCAAACCTCTCAGTTGTCTCTGCACCCCTACCTCCTTTATCACTAAGTAGTTATTTAGGGGCAATTAGCTAGTGATCTATGCTATTTCCCTCTCAACGATGAAGCTTATCCCCTACCATCTCAGTGGTTGACCTTAGCCCCTGCTATTTTGGGGTCATATCTAGTATTCAACATTTGCCGTGATGTAGTACCGCTCTTGCAACACGCACCAAAACAGTACTTTACACCTTGATGTCCAGTTAATCGTCGCAACCCTGGTAGCAACATGAATAAGAGCTTAAATGGGAGTAGGTCCCTCCATGGCATCCGGTACATTGAAATTTGATGTGGAATATTTTCAACATCACTCATTTGGGTTGATCTAGCTTCTATACCATAAAAATGATTATAAATATTATACATTTCATAAAACATGGACATATATATATTACCTCTTTTAAAGTAGGATCTACACCAATATTTTCATCCTATGAGTCAAGAAGAAAAAAAGCACCATCAAATTTAAATCTATGATCTATCATGTCAGATAAAATATAAATTGGTTCAATTATTCCAAAATATTTTAAAATTTTCTTTTATAAACACAACAATAGTATAAAAACAGTCATTATAACTATATTTAGTAAAACTACACAAATAAAAAACAATTAGTTTATAGTCATAAAAGTAGTACGATAATAAACAATGAAAAAAATATTTGTTGCATTATAAAAATTTCTAAAAAATCTTTAATCATATTTCTTACTTCTCAATCGAATTTCAGTAATTTGAATTTCTCTAAATTTTCATTATTAAAATTTATGATAATTTCTTTATATTCATAAGCACATTAAAACATGGCATAAGTGGAATTCCACTGATGCTCAACATCAATAATAAATTTTTTATATTCTTTTAACATATTGAATACAAAATATTTTAAATTATTGTCTTCTATTTGATGTGTTTCTAATGAATAAAATACATCTTCTAATTTTTTGTATATGAGGTTCAATTATTTTTACACCATTCTACTAACATAAATTTAAAATATAGCATGCACATATAATATGAAATAATTTTTTGGTTAATATTGGTTTTAAATTGTTGGAGAAGTGCTCTAAAGACAATCACCATTGGCACTTTATGTACATATTTATTTATTTAATAAAAGGCTTCTTCATTATTTAGATATTCAATACTATAAATATGATATGAGATCTTAAATCTAATTAATAAAGTCCATGATACAACGCATAGCATGAAGGAAATTATGATAGAGATCATAATGTGGGATTCCTATCATGTGTAATTATGTACGTATCTAAATATCCCTAGTCGAAGGATCAATGAGACGGGGCATCATTAATCCATCAAGACTAGCACATCTCATACTCACTGATCCGATCAAGCAGTTGTTCTCACAAGCTGTAAGCATGAAGATGTTTTGAGTGAACATGTAAATGCTTGCTAAGGGTAGCAAGTTCATTGGATGACCTACCATGAGTCTTCGGATAGTTATCCTATTAAAATGTCAGTGAAGATCTCATTGCAGCAATGGTGCAAATATCCTTAGACTTGAGGTACACAAGTTATCTTGGATATGGATCCTGTGCTTTGACGCTATTCCTACGTTTCTCTTCAGGAGTTACTTACAGGGTGGTGATTGGGTACAACTTTGAAGTATTTAAAGGTATTTTTGTAGCCAACAAAGGATTTTACAACTCCTGATAGAAAGAGAGTATACTCATGGCCACTTGTCGGGTCATTAAACTCAAGAATCTCTGGCCAGAGTAACTTGTCATGAAGATGGTCTTCGATGACATAAGTTTTGAGTAATGGATCCCATAGGACGAGGAACTAATACTTGAGCTAGGTGTGACATAGTCAGTCTAGTGGGAGTTGACACATAGACCATACTCCAAACCAAGTTGGTATAAGATTTTAAAGGATAAGTTGTACAATGACAATGGATGCTGAAGGGTTCCATGTCAGACCACCAGACTTTCCGGTCAATTGGGGGTCATGATGTATTGCCAGATGCCACTCATGATCTATTTGTAATCATTGGTTGATTATGAATGGCCAACATAACCGGGAACCTAATAGGTCACACGCATAGAAGATATCAATGAGGTATAAAACGGGTTTTTAGGAATAGATCCTCAAATGAGAGAATTAAAGCGAAGAGAAAGATTGTAAGTCGAATTTGATTATAAGACAAATTTGATTATATGTCGAATTTGATTATAAGTCAAATTTTCATGGAAGTCGAATTTGATTATAAATCAAATTTGATTAGATTGTAAGCCAAATTTGATTTGGGCTTCAATCAAAGACCCAATTCGAAACAAACCCTAATCTTATTAGGGAGGCCTATAAATATATGATATTCTAAGATATAAAAATAACACAACTTCTTAGCAATTGATAGAGATCAATAGCCTTTTCTCTTCTCTCCCAAATCCTCTCAAAAACTTCTACCATAGCTAGCACCTTGCATGGAAGATCACGCCGTCGCCTTCGAGGTTGCTTCGGTGGATCTTCGCGTGGATCACCGTTAGAGGCACTCCTTTTGCGGACTGCTGCAGTTGATGCAACGTCATCTCCGATTCAGAGAAAGGAATTCGGCACAGATATCAAAAGGTACATGCCCTTCAACTTTGCTTGCTTGTGTTTTGAAAAACGCAGGGAGATCCAATTGGGCTAGGGTGTAGAAAATTTTAAATTTTCCGTTGTGCCCTATATATGATACATGCTTTTGATTTTCTACAAAATCCTACAGTGGTATCAGAGTCAACCTTATGTTTGTCAAAACCTTATGCATGAAGAACACGACAGAATTGAGAGGTGGCATGATTAGTGTTCTAAATTTGCATGTTGTTCTTGAACACTTTTAATAATATTATTATTACAATTTGATATATCATGTTTGGAAAATGTTTTTTTATTTCAAAATAACATACAAACAAGTTTTAAAATTGGATACAAAGATTGAAACCCCGAAATTAGTTTTCTTTTTTGAAAAAACCCTAAAAGTCATTTTTCTAGTTTCTCTAATTTGTTTCCGAAATTAATCTGATTAATTAAGAAATTCAAAAGGAAACTGAAATTTGATTTTTCATAATCTAAATTTGGATTTGATCAGGATATGATCCTAGTCAAATTTGGATTTGATCGGGATATGATCCTAATCAAATTTGGCTTTTTATGGAATATAATTCTAATCAAATTTGGATTTTACTAAATTTGGATTCTATCACAAGACCATTAGAAATAGAATTTCTAATTTTTTATTGTAATCTCATACATCTACCTAGGTTTGACTTAGTCAATCCTTATTTGACTCAAATTATCTATATATGATTGATATGATCATATACATTGCATGCTTAATTAAAATATGATGAGACTAAATTCAAGCAATCCCTCAATTAAATATTAAATCTAAACATCTTCCATTAATATGGTAAGAACCAGAGTCCTTCTTAAAGATTTGGGTTGTTGTGTAAACCCGAGCCCTACTTTACGTTGGATATATTCTAGCCATTGAGATATGATCTCATGATTAATGGGTCGGCTTTAATCGAAAACATTGGTTTGTTGGGTAAACCCAAGGCTAATGTAGACGGAGACGATGTTGGGTAGTGTATATATGATTTACACGCCCCAATGAGTTGACAACCCAATGATTAGTGCACACATCAATCAGTTGATAGCTCTAGTTTGATAGTTACACACATATGATATGTGTAATTGGTATGTGATTCCTACCATTTGAACTAAGGTGACTTGTTGGGTAAACCCAAGGTCATTCTAAGGAATTTTGGATATCGAACCCACTAGGAGAACTTCCAAAGGGTTCTCTCCGATTCAGAGTGAGGGCTTATGGATTCGTAATAAAATAGTGGGAGTAATAATGCGTAATATAAAAGTCCTTATATCATGCATTCATGTACTTTTATCTAACATGCTCATTTTACATCTAGGTTATTAGAATCATGTCATCCTCTGTGAATTTGAGATCGATCCTTGAGTCAAACAAGTTGACTAGGCCCAATTTCTTGGACTAGCTAAGGAATGTGAGAATTGTTCTCAAATCTGAAGGAATAGCCTATGTCCTTGATGAGGAACTTCCTTCTCCTCCTGCGGAGGGTGCTTCTGAAGACCAATTGTTGGCTTATAAGAAGCACTTGGCTGACAGCGAGTTAGCTGGTTGTATCATTCTAGTCTCTATGTCAGTTGAGTTACAAAAGCAGTATGAGGCTATGGACGCGTACACTACAAGAAAACTAGAAAATAGCTACGGAAATTTCCGTCGCTAATTCATATATTTCCGTCGCTAAATTAATTTAGCGAGGAAATGGCGAGGGACAACTTTCCGTCGCGATATTGATCCTAACAGATATTTTGCGACAGAGCCGTCGCGGACTATTAGCGAGAGATTAGAGACGGATTACTTTCCTAGCTAAATAGCGACGGACAATGTTCCGTCGCTATTTCGTCGTTATATTCCATCGCTGGATCTTACCTATAGCGAGGCCTTAGGTAGGGATATTTGTAGCTATTTAGCGAGGGCAAATAGTCCGTCGCTAAATCATCGCTAAAGTCTCTACGAACTTCACCCTTAATTCGATTAGCAGCAAGGAAGTAGCGAGGGATTTCTTTAGCTATTTAGCTAGGGTCTATTTGCCGTCGCTAATCTGTAGCTATCTTCCTAAGTTTTTTAAAATTTAATTTCCACATCATTTGCCACTAATATAATATATATATATATGTATATATATATATATATATATGTATATATATATATATATATATTAATTTTTGGTAATAATATAGTACAAAATTAGAAATCCACATCTAAAATAAAATTCATGCTTCAACATAAGTATTCTGGAAAGAAATTTCAATTAATGCAACAACTAAATTTTATATAATATCATTCAATGTTTACATAAGAAACAGCATTCCCATTTGCTAGCTTCTCTTCTTCAATCTCCTTGATTACAAACGGAGAACAATAAATAGATTATGCCAAGGATACCTGTTATGCATAAAATGGAAATTCCATTGGAAAATCGACATCTACCTTTACGCAAAATGCAATCTATACTCTAAAACACAACATTAAAAAAACAAAGAAGAAGAAAAAAACAGCTTTCAAAAAGCATCACCAGATTTGACCATCATGTCTAAAAACTTCAAAAAAAAACAAAAAACTATGCCACTTGGTCTTCATCTCTTTTCTCCACCTTAAGCTCTGCCAGTTGGCCTTCATCACCATCACCTACATCAGTTTATGCAATTACTAAACCTTGGGCCTGCTACTACAAACACATTTTTATTTTATGCTATTACTAACCATTTGCTTTCCCGAGATGGATTTAGCCAATAAACCAACCTCTGAGAACACGCAGCATGAACAAAAGTTCTTTATAAAAGCTATTATCAAAAAATTACATGTTGTTGATCAAATTCTCACAAAAACTAAAACCAAAAAAGGTATCAATTCAATAAATGAAATAAATTAAGAAGATTGATTACAATAATTTAAGTATAGAAGAAGCTTTAGAGAAATTAGACGATTAAATCTTCTAGAAGGGACAAATATAGAAGATAGTTTTCTATTCTAAGGAATATGTAGTCGTCCTAATAGAAATTTCTATCAAACATTGAATTCATTCATTCCACTGTGCTTATGAAGAGTTTGTGGTTCAAAGATGTAACAATCTCTACACCTTTGAAATGGGAATGAAGGGAAGGAAGCAAAATCCTAATCTTAGATGACTACTTTTGATGCTTTGAAGAGCTAGCTTAGACGCATTTTTCTTTGTACTTGAGTTCAAGAATGGGTACATTTAGTTTATAATTAAAAGGTCACTGCTCCGGGTTAAATAAAATGAAATAAATCTGGTTCCTATGCTTTGCAAGTAGAACTTATTTTTCATTTTTAGATTGCTCACCTTTTGTCAGAGGGAAGATACTTTTGCAAACCGATATTTACGCAAGTTACAAGCGCCAAAAATAGTTAGTGTGTCAAGGAAACAAGTAAATTCTAGCAATATCACAAATGTAAGAAGCTTTTACAACAAACACGCAAGTGGCTCTTAACATGATAGATGGTCGCACCCTCAACATTCATAAGCTTCAATACACCCTTTGGAGTTACTTACGCATAAGAGAAAAGAGAACATTCAACACCAAGCAAAGAGAAACATGCGTAATGTGTCTATTGGTCGATTCTTTGCCGTATTCTTTGCTTACTACTTGACCCCATCAAGTTTGTTCCACGGCTTCTATGAACCGCTCGTGGAGCTCCACCGCACCTTAATCTTGGTTTGTTCAGCACATTTGCGTATGCCCGGGAGTGGAAGGAGAAGTTGAATCTTTATTTATACAGTTTGCATTTCGATGAAAACAATGGCACGGATGGAACTGGGCTAGGTAGGCGTAGGAGTAGGCATCCCATAAATTTCCTACAACACAAAACAAAGCGAGACAATTTTATGTGGCAAAGAACATGAGTCGATAAACAATGCAATGAACAACAATATCGACATCCAAAAGAGGGCTTTCCCCATCATCGGTAATGTCAATGCCAAGTCGCTCGCATTTAATCACGCAATTCAAACCGCTCATTGATATGAGGACCGCTTTCCATTAAAACTACAATCGTAACCATCTCTGAAAAATCAAGAAAGCCGCTTACGACCATTTTGAGGTGAAGAAGGCAATTTCTTTGTCGCGAGGCTTCTCGGGATGTGGGAGGAAAGGGTGCAAATTGCTAAAAGTCACTGCAGTCTCGTGAGCCAGTGGAAGTTGACAAGTAGAGGTTGGTGCAAAATTTATAGGATCTAGAGAAAGTAAATCACGAGGTTTGGTTGTGGATGAAGAAGAGGGAAAGCCATGACCTTTCTCACCTGAAGAAGTTCCACATACTTGTCTCATCAAACCCTTTGCCCTTTTCTTCATGAGAATAGCTTTTTGCTTCAAGCTACAACACTCGGGTACATTTGTTCATGATCTTTGATGAATTAATGAATGAATGAATCCACTACTGAAATCAAACAGTCATCTACTTAATTTTCTGCACTAGAACCACAAGAAAACAATCAAGCAGTGGAATTACAGATAAAACAGAAGATGGATAATGAGGAAGGAGATGAAGAGCAGCTGAGCTCACCAAAGGCAAATGCAAAGGCAAAGAGAAATGATTGAAGGGAGGTCTGGTATCTCTTTTCATCTTCCTCTTTCCCTCTGTGTCTCTGTCTCCCACATGTCATCTATCACCCAAGGAAAGATACAGGAACCGATAAATAGATAAATAGTGAATAAAAAAATAATTAAAAATGAAGATCCCAAATTGCTCTTCTTGGAACCAATGCATTAAACAAGGGCAGGGCAGACTTCCTACCTTGCCTTATGATCACCTTCTTACTTCTCTTTTCCGGTATATCCCATAGAGCATTGGCAAGCTTTCGAGAAAATTTATATAGTATAAACACAAGAAAATTTGAGAAACCTTTTATCTAGACAAACAGTGAAAAAAAATACATCAATGAAAAACCCAAAACATAGAAAGTCAACTGTACAATAACGAAGCAAACTCCTTTCTTGTGAGTTAAGACATAAGATCAACCAAACTAAATTCCACAAAAATTCCCTCCCCCTGCATTAAAACCATAGACAAAGGTCAACCAAACTAAATTATAGAACAATAGTCAAACTGGAATAATTTAAGGCATTTGGCAAGCTTGATCTACATATTTCATTCATTTAATGGAAGACTTAAATAAGAAAGCAATAAGCACTATGTGCATTGTAAAAGAAACTACTTACCATAATTTATTTGGCAACACCATACACAAAACTCCTCAAGTCCCAACAGACGATGATGCAAATGGAACCTCTACATTCATGCCCCTTGAAACAATATACAATGGGTATTTGATGATTGTAAACTAGATTCCAATTACAGTTTGATTTTATTATCAAAAAATAAAAAAATAAAAATAAATTATCTATCATGCTATACTTGGTTTCCAACAAAATGTGTATAATCATATTAAGGATGGGTTAACGATGAGGACACAAAAGATTCTTATATGAAATTTTAAAGATTAATGCTAAAATAAATGAAAACCTTAAAAAATGAATTGAAGACTAATGAAGTAGCTAATATTCACATTATCACAAAATACAAAGAGATTATAGCAATAGACATGAATGTACTAAATATTTTAACAGCTCAATTTGAAAGAGTTGAGAAAATAATAAAATTAATCTGTAATACTTGACAAACGAAAAAAACTATGTCGATTTCTCAAAATCACAAAATAAAATCTCCTTAAACCATATACTATGATTAAGGAAATAGCACAAATCCTCTTAATCACATATTAAAGAATGTAGAACAGTGTACAGCATGAAAGATAATTAGAAAAGACCATTGGTTCATATTGTCGATCAGTTTGAAGAAATAATCAAAACAAACATGTTTGAGAACTAAATCATCACGGGGTGGGTTAACACATAAAAGAGGATCATTTGAAATGAATTAGATAACACATCAGAGCTTATACACTAATGAAAATTCAAAGATTGAAATCAGCAATCGCACATTAAAATGAACAAGAGATCAGTGCATCAAATTCCAAAAATCAAGAAATGAACACCTAATACACCATAAAACCATAATCACATAAATAGTTCAAAGCCTCAATGTCACATCCTAAAGAAATTTAAAAAACTTAAACACAAAGAATGGTTACAATGAACAAAATATTATAATAATAATAATAATATTATTATTATTATTATTTGCATGTGAATGAAAGGCAAATATCATTCACATTGTACACTCTTCAAAATATAACTTCACCCTTGAAAATGGTTGTCTTTAGAGTTCTTATATCACAATTATATATAAATGATAAAATATTTAGTTACAACATCCATCTTAGTCGAAATGCACAGGAAAAAACAAAAGAACAAATACATCCATAAACTTATAAAAAAGCAGGTAACAATTGTAACATCTCTTCAAGGCATACCTGAAAGGAAAAGGCAAAACTAGATAACAAGTGTGAAGTTATGATGGGTGAAGAAGAGATCGAGATCTTTTCCAAAGTGCTTGTTAATGACTTGTAATACCAATAGCAACTTCAATAAAGATAATTCACTTCTAACCTAGGACCACTTGGTCCGATGGTACGTAGGTTCCGCGCTTCGCGCCCCGCGTGGGTTCGAATGATGCGGGGGACGGTTCCTGTGGCGCTTCCTGCTGCGCTCTTGGGTTGAAATTATACCCATGTTGCTGCGCGGATTCGATCCCAGGCCGTCCCGCCCTTTGTTTCTTCGGAGTTCACTGGCTAGCCAGTTGCTCCATCGATTCAAAAAAAAAAAAAAGAAGATAATTCACTTCTAGCTTTGTTTCTTTCTCCTCCTTAATAAGCAAAGAGATCTTTAGATGCAAGCATCTCTAAAAGTTATATACATTCCACTCACTTAGCTTTTTTATTCTATTTCCAAACCAACATTTCTTGTAAACACACTCACAAATCTAATGTTAGAAAAGAAGCCACTAAATTTAATTTATATATATATGCAAAAGTGGTTGTCCTAATGGGGGTCATAGCACTCAATCATAGTCAAAAGCAAAACCTAGGGCATTAGGACTTAGAGAACTATGCATAAATAAGATACCAAATATTTTGATTGTTCTTTTTTATCTAAATCTTAGATTCTAGCAAAAGCAGTCCATCCAACTATAGAATGGTACGGATTGAAAATGTTGATACAAATGGATGAAATTGGTCTTAACACGAGGTGAAAGTTGATCTCAACTTACGGTTATTGTCCTTATTTTTTAATATTAAACAATCACTTTATTTTTATACATGTATGAGACAATTATTGTATATTGTATATTGGAATTGATTTAGCTAAATGTTTTAGTAGCTTTGCTTTTCAATTTTTCTTTACGCTAGAAATTTGTTTGAATTTTAAGAAGAAAAGAAAATGTAGATTGAATCTCTTGTTCGAAGTTTACAAATTACAAGTTTTTTCATCATATTTTGGTAATCCAATCTTCCATGCATGAGCTGGCAAATTGAAAATTGAGGTTAAGTGAGAAATAGAACTCACTCTGAAGGAATTGGAATCTGTTCCCAATGAAAGCAGTTGGCCCTTTAATAGAAAGCTATAAAATGTTTTTGAGTCCCCTGCATTTGAATGTATCAAAATGAAAATTAAACTATCATCAAAACCTATTTTGAAAATTAAACTATCATCAAAACCTATTTGAAAATAGCAGTAAATATAAAAAGAAGAAATATATCTAGCGTAAGTTCAATGAGATAGACCCATCCCCTTATTAGGAATTAACATTTAGACAATAAAAATAAATAAGTGCGTTAAATAGCTACTGAGTCAAAATATTGAATATTGGTTTCAAAATAAATTTGCCATTTGTCCCATGTTCCACAAAAGAACGTAAAAAATAAAAATACTAATTATTGAAATGAAGGAGTGGGGTGGGGGAATAATATGACATTTAAATAATAATTAAAAGTTAAGAAGAATTCAATTTAGAGACACAAATGAAGTGAAAAGAGGCACCAAGAATAGAAATTATCTCTAAATAAAAATTTATTTATATATATAAATAAATATTAATTATTAGGTCAAAAGGGATGAGACACAAATGAATAATAACATAAGAAAACATTAAAGGTATGTTTAGTTGATTAAATTAGTAACTAACATAACTCCAAATCCAAAACTTCAGTGGAGACAAAAATCTTTCTATGGAGGAGCCATAGAAAGATTTTAGAGGCTAAATAACTTAAATTAGTAACTAAAAAGCAGGTGTTGTTATAGTTGGTGAGGGTGCAATTGCAGGCTCCCTGCACAAGCAAAAGGTTCATGCAAGGATGCAAAAAATCTTAGCTATTTGCATGAGCAAAAAAAATAAATAAATAAATAACATTACTAATGCCATAAAAATTCAGCAGCACAACTTACAGATCTGTATCAGATGTTACTATTTGAGGTGGAGTTGATTCTGGATTTGCAGGGCTAGTAATCACAGAATTTGCAGTCGGGACCTGTCTTAAATCAATGTAAATGTGGTCTAATTAGAAATCCATCTTTAAACTTTTCATTAAAAAAAAATATCATGTCACCAGATTTAATATCATTATGGAATTTAGAATCATACACATAAAACCTAACAAAGCGATATTGGTTAAAATTTATTTCTTTCACCATATGATTTTACTCAACTATTTTTAAAAATAGATAATAGTTTTTATGGTTGATCTTATCATCACTTCAAAATTAAGATTTAAACCTATATTTAAAGTTCTTGATTTAAATATAACTTGTGCATGATCTATCAAGATATTTGCAGGAGATGAAGGCCATCAAGAGTGAGTAGAATACAATGTTGAAATCAATTACTTATGCGGTAATATTATTCATCAAGGTGACTATCTTTACTTTTTCTTTGGGCAAGCAGTACCGCCAATCATCGAAGCTTGGACGAAAGCTCCAACAAGTAACACATGAAAGGAAAGGTAACAAAAAGAAAAAGAAAAAAAGGGAAGATTTCCATCACCCCAGGAAAAGCAAACCCGTAATCATGTGTGGTTAAACTAGATAACGTTAGTAGATGATAAACACTGAAAAAGGCCTCCTTGGAGATGGGACCTAGGCCCAATTTAAAAGCATAAACATGCTCCACTGTCTGCCATGAATGCATATGTGCTTGTGCTTGTGGGAGGCTTACATTCAGTCGATTCTCCTCCACAGCCCAAAAAGTGTAGCCATCCAAAACCAATGTCTTATCACTAGTTAATTCCTACTAAGCATATTCTATCATCACTAGTCCTAATATTAATATTCATGCAAACATATAATTTATGAGAGAGAGAGAGAGAGAGAGAGAGAGAGAGAGAGACCTCGAATCTAAGGGTGGAAAGCGTGTCTTTCCTGAAGAAGTCTTGGCAGTGGGCACAACAGCATGAAGCATGCAATTGAGTGACTCCCACTGATTCAAACTTATGGAGTCCCCCACAAACATAATCCTCTTTCCCTTCCACTTCAACAAGAAGTCCTGCCCATTGAACCTGCAACACAATCAAAATAAATAAAACTAAAAAGCAAACTAGTGAATGAATGAAACTAATCAACTAGCTAGAGATTGAACTGAATAATTAGTAAAATATATACACCAAAAATCCAAATATATACACCGAAAATCCAAGCCTACAAGTTCAGAATTTATTCTATATGCTTGATGGGATTTAAGTAACAAAGGTTTAGTCTACAACTCAGAGTATAATAGCCCATGTATGGCTCTCCTACAAGAATTCAAGCTCTTTGTGTCATTACATCGAACAGTTGGTGTGCGCTCTCAAACCTAATAAAATTCCATGCCCAAAGGGCCATGAATTTCCTTACAATTACAAGTATTCAACTGAAATTCATTCATACATTCATCTATTCCATGAAATTAGTGACATGAGCACATCCACAATGATATCAAATATTCCTACCGCAACAATACCTAATGGAGGTTGATTTCAATAAATTGACTTACAGAGGTTATGAAGTTGCTCTTTACGGCCATGATGAGCCCTCATTGTCTAAGCTTATCACGGGAGGGAGAAAAGATGTTGTTCACAAGCAAGCTCGGGAAGTTCGGCAAGCAAGGAAACAAGGAGAAGGGCGGCATAAGAAGGAGAAGGGCTCATGATGATTTGACGAGGGGGAGAAGGGCGCGGGACAATTCTGACAATGGGGTTAAGGGCAAGCAAGATTGTGACCTACAGGAGAACGGCAGCGCGTACTGAAAAACCCTAACTCGCGAAGGTGAAAAGGAAATAAAAGTGAAAAGAAGGCGCGTTAATGAAAATCTGGAGGGTAATTTAGCGACGGCTATTTCCCTAGCTACATCCATCGCTAATTTTAAAGCCTACAAACTTAAATAATTTGACATTAGCGAAGGAAACTTCCGTCGCTAAACTCAAATAAAAGTAACAAAACAATGCCATATATTGATATTAGCAACGGATTTATCCGTCGCTACATAGAGACGGATTAATCCGTCGCAAATATTAAATAAAATCGCAATGTCATATATTGCTATATAGCGACGGATTTATCCATCGCTAAACTCAAACCTAACACAATCTGATATACCATTTGTTTATATTTGTGTTTGTGTTTGTTTGAAATTAGCGACGGATAAATCCGTCGCTAATATCGATATATGAGACTGGTTTTTATTGAGCTTAGCGACGGATAAATCCGTCGCTACGATCAATATATGGAACTGATTTCATTTGAGATTAGCGACAGATAAATCCGTCGCTAATAAGAACATATCACAGTGATTTTATTTGAGATTAGCGACGGATAAATCCGTCGCTAATATCGATATATGACGATTTTATTTGAGATTAGCGACGGTTAAATCCGTCGCTAAGATCAATATATGACAATGATTTGATCTTAGCTTAGCGACGGATAAATCCGTCAGTAAGAACAATATATGACTTTGAGATTAGCGACGGAAAATTCCGTCGCTAATAACAATACATCACACTGATATTATTTGAGATTAGCGACGGTCAAATCCGTCGCTAAGATCAATATATGACAATGATTTGATCTCAGCTTAGCGACGGATAAATCCGTCGGTAAGAACAATACAGGAGACTGATTTTATTTGAGATTAGCGACGGATAAATCCGTCGCTAATATTAATATATAATCATTGATTTTATATGAGATATTAGCGAGGGATAGTTCTGTCGCTAAACATGTTATGTAATTTCCCAATTTTATATCCTTGCATTAGCGAGGGATAATTCCGTAGCTAACTAGCTAGGGAAAAATCCCTAGCAAAACCCAAGCTAATGTGCGCGCCAACTTCTTGGCGCGCAACTTTAGCAACGGATCGTTTAATCCCTCACTATTCCGTAGCTAAATTTAACACTTTGCAGTGCAGTTTTAGCAACAGAGTTTTTCCCTCGCTATTTCCTAGCTAATTATAGATCTGTCGCAAAGTTCTAGCTGATTTGCAACGGATTTTTGCCCTCGCTAAAATCCGTCGCTATTTGACTGTTTTCTTGTAGTGGTATACCATTTGAGGGAGCTGTTTGATGAATAAACGAGAACCAAACAGTTCGAGCTCTCCAACTTGCTCTTCCTCTCCAAGGTGCAGGAGGGGACATCTGTAGTGCAACACGCACTAAAGATGTCACGCCCCAAACCTCGGCCCGGGCACGTAGACAACCGGCCGCACTCGAACAGGGACTAGTCCCCATTCAGGCGCAAGGCCTCAGAGACTACTATAAGATAATTATTCAGAGGTAATAATAACAACGAAATTATAAGATAAAAGAAGAAAGGAGTTTATACAACTCCATACAAACACAATACCGGGTTTACACAACCCAAGACTAGGATCTAGTCCAGTCACCCCTAAAAATCCATACAACAAAGGAATACAAAATACAAGTCTCACACAAGATAAAAGAGGTACGCAGACCTCGAGATAAATACAAGTAACCGAGTCAACTACTCGGTATATCCCCGCCTAAGCCCGACCCTATTCCTCCTCGTCTGAACCTGAGAAACACACAAGTCAAGTGTATTAGCCTAAAGAAATAGGCCCAGTAGGGTCGCATAAGCAATAAAAGAGGGGAAAGCCATAAGCAAAGAACAGAATAAAGCAAGTGCAACTACGCAAGTGAAACAACATCACAAGCAAATAACAAGTCTCAGGAATGTGGATAAACCCACAGATGTACTCAATCTCTGACATATATGATACTAAGATGTCTACGACATCAACGACACCATCAAGATCGCCTTGAAGTAAGCCGGATAGCGCTATAATAATCATGCGCATGGCCGTAAAATGCCGCTCTCACCGAGCCAGTGGCCGATATTATACACTGCTTTGTCGGGCCCGCGCCAGATATTATACACCCTCTGCCGGGGTCTTCGTCCGGTGGAGCATCAAGTGCTCGTAGCCAGATATTATACACCCTCTGCCGGGGTCTCCGTCCGATGTATCATGCCAGAAAGTAAGAGATTGCTAGTACAAAGACCTAACAACATGTATACATGTATATTCAAAGCAGCAACAACTTGAATATATAATAAACAGTGACCTCACAGAGATCAGAAGCCAATATGTATCTAAGGAGTAAGCTCTACTCAAATACGCATAAGAAAAACATGAAAGCGACAACCTCCTCGAGATATAAAGCCGATACATATGAGGAAACCCATCTCGAATATATATTGGGAACCTCTCGAGGAAATAAGAGCACATAAAATCAAAGCAAAGTAGGATGACGGAATACTCACAAACCTCCCATGCGAGAGCTTACCTGGCTAGAAGGCAAATCCCTGATCCTCGTCGCGTCTCACGCGTCCCAATCGGGATCTAGCAGATGGATTGAAACTCTCAGTTTCATAATATCTAATTTATTTCATAAATAGATATGAATATGAGTTCATTTCCCATTCTACTAATTAAATAGCTATAATGAACTTCAAGGTTCACGTATTCTCCCCGAATCTGATTCACTGATCATTACTCCATTAGAATCACAGGCCCTAAATAAAGAAAGGCCGATGAGGCCCCTAACAATCCCTAATCGAGGAGTAACCCAAATTAAAGATGCTTGAAGCATTAAACAATAGTTATAGATGTATGAATTCTAATAGAATTTTGGCAAAGACTCTCCCCTATTTATCAGTCCCGCAATTATACAATCATTCACCAACATACCCACTACACATGGGTTTCATAATTCATATATCAATTAAACCAAACATACAATCTCATTAACTTCTACTAAGAGTAATCTAGGGCTTCTAATACCCTTAATTAAATATCATGAAGTTCATTAACAACCCGCGTCCGACCGGTCCAGCTAGAAGATAATTCTTACCTTGCAGTTCGAGATTGAGTTGCTGATGTCCAACAACGCGTCTCCCTTCTTAGGCCTACAGCTCGCCGGAGGCTTCACCGGTAGCCAATCACGACTGGGATCTCAACGGGAGCAAGAAGGAGCAAAAGGGCGAAGGTCTGAGCCTGGCCGGCGGAGCGAAGCTTGCAGCTGGCTGGAGGCGGCCAGAAGAAAAGGACAGCCTGGCAATAGGGGCAGTCGACGGCGAGAGGCGGAGCTGGGTCGGCGAGTAGGGAGCGGGCGCTTGCCGGAGCTGGGCGGAGGCCTGGTCGCGCGAGTGGATCTGGCCAGCGGCGGCCAGATCGGGTCGATGGGGTCGCGCGCAAGGGCGGCTGGGACTGCGCGTAGGGGGCTAGGGTCGTGGCCGGAAGGTGGAGCTCGCCGGTCGACGCTGCCTGGGCGCCTTGTGGCGCGCTACTGCGCCAGGCGCGGTTGGGATGCGCATGGGGCGCTGGGTTAGACGTGGGCGCCGCATGCTGGCGTGGTCGGGACTCGATTGCTAGCCCAGGCTCATGTAGGGTAGGCAGGCGTGGATAGGGCTGCAGTCACACTGGTATGAGGGAGAGGGAGAGATGAAAGAACGAGGGTTGATTTCAATTTAATTGAAATCTCAAACCCTAAGTTATATCATACACATATAAGGTTTAAAATATTGGTTACATGATCACTAAAGCCTCACATGTGCACTATACCCTCACAAGATTATTGTTCATCCCCGGGTGAATGAACTTTATTTTCCCCTGGGTTCACTGCAATGATTCTCTCGTCCACATGCCCGAACCAGATCCGTGAATCTCGGGTCAATGGTCCCAGTGGCACGGGTGCACTATACTATCACTGGGTTTTGTCTATCGTCGCACCAAGTCCAGTAAATATCGGCTTTAGTCAAATCCTTTGTCACTGGGATTATCTTGTGGCATCACGAGGTCAGTTCTCAGCCCCCACTGCATCCACCCTTCCCGGGATTTGAATATTTGTCTATTTCCTTTTCTCGATAATTAATCCATATTAATTAATCTATAATTAATCTGGATTAATTAACACATAATTAACCTTGATTTATTAATTCTTAATTAATCTGATTATTCAGACCTGTGATTTTTCCCAAAATCTCACCACTCACCATATTAAATTGCCACATAATAATTTTGGGAAAATAAATCTTTATTTATTTTGGGTCGGGTTTTACAATCTCCCCCCCTGATAGGAGTTTAGTCCCTAAACTCGCACTAAGGTTTACATAAACAAGTCAGGGTAGCGCTTCTTCATATCAGTTTCGCGCTCCCAAGTAGCTTCACTACCAGTGTGGTTGTTCCATCTTGCCTTGACCAAAGGAATAGTTTGATTCCTCGGTTGTTGTTCCTTGTAATCAAGTATTTCCACCGGCCACTCTTCATATGATAGATCCTGTTGGAGTTCCACTGGTTCATATTCTATGATCTTGGTTGGGTCGGTCAAGCACTTCCTCAACATGGAGACGTGGAAGACGTTATGGACCTGAGCCAAGTCTGGAGGCAGAGCCAACCGATACGCCACTGTTCCAACCCGCTCTAGTATCTCGAAGGGTCCAATGTAACGCGGGCTAAGCTTCCCGCGCTTTCCAAATCTCAATACGCCCTTCATAAGTGATACCTTTAGGAGTACTTTATCGCCCACCTGGAATTCCACTGCAGAGCGTTTCTTATCAGCATAGCTCTTCTATCGGCTCTGAGCTACCCTCAGCCTTTCTCTGATGAGCTTCACTTGTTCTTCAGCTTTTTGTACTTCTTTAGGTCCTTCAAACTTACGATCTCCCACATCGTTCCAAAATATAGGAGATCGACACCGCCGATTCATACGTGAGCCTCATAGGGCTCCATCTCACAGATGCTTGCACAGTAATGCTGTTGTAGGAGAACTCTACCTTCGCCAAGTGCTCTTCCCAAGAACTGCAATGAAGTTGAGAGTTCATGCTCTCAGCATGTCTTCTAATATCTGGATTGTCCTCTCCGATTGACCATCCGTCTGAGGATGAAAGGCAGTGCTAAAGGTCAATCGGGTACCCAAAGCTGCATGTAGACTCTCCCAGAATTCCGAGATGAATCTAGGGTCTCGATCGGATATGATCGTTACCGGTATACCATCTAGACAAACAATCTTGTCCATGTATAACTGGGCCAGACGCGCCAGGCTCATCTTACGTCTCAATGCCAAGAAATGTGCTGACTTGGTCAGTCGGTCAACGATCACCGAGATGGCTTCATTCCCCTTTTTGGAACGAGGTAAGCCTCTCACGAAATCCATCGCTATATGTTCCCACTTCCACACTGGTATAGGTAGAGGTTACAATAGTCCAGCTGGCTTCTGGTGCTCTGCCTTTACCCGTTGGCAGGTAAGGCAATGGGCCACAAACTCGGCTATCTCTCGCTTCATATCGACCCACCAGAAGGTAGTCTTTAATCTTCGTGCCTCCAGGGTGGATGGTATAGCTAGAGTAATGGGCCTCCTCTAAAATGTCCCTCTTAAGCTCAGGGACGTCGAGCACACAGACACGATCTCCTCGTCTCAGGGTGCCATCCTCATGTACCTGAAATTCAGTTTGGATGCCCCGCTGGATCTTCTCCCAGTGCTTGATGGGATTTAAGTAACAAAGGTTTAGTCTACAACTCAGAGTATAATAGCCCATGTATGGCTCTCCTACAAGAATTCAAGCTCTTTGTGTCATTACATCGAACAGTTAGTGTGCGCTCTCAAACCTAATAAAATTCCATGCCCAAAGGGCCATGAATTTCCTTACAATTACAAGTATTCAACTGAAATTCATTCATACATTCATCTATTCCATGAAATTAGTGACATGAGCACATCCACAATGATATCAAATATTCCGGTCGCAACACACGAATGGAGGTTGATTTCAATAAATTGACTTCTGAGAGGTTATGAAGTTGCTCTTTACGGTCGCAGTGAGCCCTCATTGTCTCGCTTATCGCCGGGAGGGAGAAAAGATGCTGTTCACAAGCAAGCTCGGGAAGTTCTGACAGGCAAGGAAACAAGGAGAAGGGTGCAGACAAGAAGGAGAAGGGCTCGCAATGATTTGACGAGGGGGAGAAGGGCGCGGGACAATTCTGACAATGGGGTTAAGGGCAAGCAAGATTGTGACCTACAGGAGAACGGCAGCGCGTACTGAAAAACCCTAACTCGCGAAGGTGAAAAGGAAATAAAAGTGAAAAGAAGGCGCGTTAATGAAAATCTGGAGGGTAATTTAGCGACGGCTATTTCCCTAGCTAAATCCATCGCTAATTTTAAAGCCTACAAACTTAAATAATTTGACATTAGCGAAGGAAACTTCCGTCGCTAAACTCAAATAAAAGTAACAAAACAATGCCATATATTGATATTAGCAACGGATATATCCGTCGCTACATAGAGACGGATTAATCCGTCGCAAATATTAAATAAAATCGCAATGTCATATATTGCTATATAGCGACGGATTTATCCATCGCTAAACTCAAACCTAACACAATCTGATATACCATTTGTTTATATTTGTGTTTGTGTTTGTTTGAAATTAGCGACGGATAAATCCGTCGCTAATATCGATAGATTTTATTTGAGATTAGCGACGGATAAATCCGTCGCTAATGTCAATATATGGCTTTTATTTGAAATTAGCGACGGATTAATCCGTCGCTAAGAACATTATATAACAATGATCTTAATTGAGATTAGCGACGGAGAAATCCGTCGCTAATAACAATATATGACTTTGAGCTTAGCGACGGATAATTCCGTCGCTAATAACATTTTATTTGAGATTAGCGACGGATAAATCCGTCGCTAATATTAATATATAATCATTGATTTTATATGAGATATTAGCGAGGGATAGTTCTGTCGCTAAACATGTTATGTAATTTCCCAATTTTATATCCTTGCATTAGCGAGGGATAATTCCGTAGCTAACTAGCTAGGGAAAATCCCTAGCAAAACCCAGCACAAGCTAATGTACCAACTTCTTGGCGCCAACTTCTAACAACGGATCGTTTAATCCCTCACTATTCCGTAGCTAAATTTAACACTTTGCAGTGCAGTTTTAGCAACAGAGTTTTTCCCTCGCTATTTCCTAGCTAATTATAAATCTGTCGCAAAGTTCTAGCTGATTTGCAATGGATACATGTTATGCATAAAATGGAAATTCCATTGGAAACGGAGAACATTCCCATTTGCTAGCTTCTCTTCTTCAATCTCCTTGATTACAAACGGAGAACAATAAATAGATTATGCCAAGGATACCTGTTATGCATAAAATGGAAATTCCATTGGAAAATCCTGACATCTAAGCTGCAAAATGCAATCTATACTCTAAAACACAACATTAAAAAAACAAAGAAGAAAAAAACAGCTTTCAAAAAGCATCACCAGATTTGACCATCATGTCTAAAAACTTAAAAAAAAAAACAAAAAACTATGTCACTTGGTCTTCATCCCTTTTCTCCACCTTAAGCTCTGCCAGTTGGCCTTCATCACCATCACCTACATCAGTTTATGCAATTACTAAACCTTGGGCCTGCTACTACAAACACATTTTTATTTTATGCTATTACTAACCATTTGCTTTCCCGAGATGGATTTAGCCAATAAACCAACCTACAGAACCTGCAACAGAACAAAGTTCTTTATAAAACTGTTACTGAAAAATTACATGTTGTTGATCAAATTCTGCCAAAAACTAAAACCAAAAAAAGGTATCAATTCAATAAATGAAATAAATTAAGAAGATTGATTACAATAATTTAAGTATAGAAGAAGCTTTAGAGAAATTAGACGATTAAATCTTCTAGAAGGGGACAAATATAGAAGATAGTTTTCTATTCTAAGGAATATGTAGCTGTCCTAATAGAAATTTCTATCAAACATTGAATTCATTCATTCCCTGTGCTTATGAAGAGTTTGTGGTTCAAAGATGTAACAATCTCTACACACTGAAATGGGAATGAAGGGAAGGAAGCAAAATCCTAATCTTAGATGACTACTTTTGATGCTTTGAAGAGCTAGCTTAGACGATTTTTTGCTGTACTTGAGTTCAAGAATGGGTACATTTAGTTTATAATTAAAAGGTCTGTCTCCGGGTTAAATAAATGAAATAAATCTGGTTCCTATGCTTTGCAAGTAGAACTTATTTTCATTTTTCAGTGCTCACTTTCGCCTTTTGTAAGTAGGGAAGATACTTTGCAAACCGATATTTCGCAAGTTACAAGCGCCAAAATAGTTAGTGTGTCAAGGAAACAAGTAAATTCTAGCAATATCACAAATGTAAGAAGCTTTTACAACAAACACGCAAGTGGCTCTTAACATGATAGATGGTGGGACCCTCAACATTCATAAGCTTCAATACACCCTTTGGAGTTACTTACCGCATAAGAGAAAAGAGAACATTCAACACCAAGCAAAGAGAAACATGTCTGAGGAATGTGTAATACATTGGTCGATTTCTTTGCCAGTATTCTTTGCTTTACTAATGTACCCATCAAGTTTGTTCACGGCTTCTCACGAACCGCTCGTGGAGCTCCACCGCACCTTAATCTTGGTTTGTTCATTTGCTGTATGCCCGTGGAGTGGAAGGAGAAGTTGAATCTTTATTTATACGGGTTGCATTTCGATGAAAACAATGGCAATGTATGGAACTACTTGCAGGGTAAGTAGGAGTAGGCATCCCATAAATTTCCTACAACACAAAACAAGCGTATAATTTTATGTGGCAAAGAACATGAGTCGATAAACAATGCAATGAACAACAATACCGACATCCAAAAAGAGGGCTTTCCCCATCATCGGTAATGTCGATGCCAAGTCGCTCGTTGCACGAGAATCAGAATTCAAACTCGCTCATTGATATGAGATCGCTTTCCATTAAAACTACAATCGTAACCATCTCACGAAAAATCAAGAAAGCCGCTACGACCATTTTGAGGTGAAGAAGCGACTGTCACAGTGTGCTTCTCGAGGATGTGGGAGGAAAGGGTGCAAATTGCTAAAATTTTGCTGCTTGAGTCTGAGCCAGTGGAAGTTGACAAGTAGAGGTTGGTGCAAAATTTATAGGATCTAGAGAAAGTAAATCACGAGTTTGGTTGTGGATGAAGAAGAGGGAAAGCCATGACCTTTCTCACTGAAGAAGTTCCACATACTTGTCTCATCAAACCCTTTGCCCTTTTCTTCATGAGAATAGCTTTGCTTCACTGCTACAACACTCTGGCTGTTGTTCATGATCTTTGATGAATTAATGAATGAATGAATCCACTACTGAAATCAAACAGTCATCTACTTAATTTTCTGCACTAGAACCACAAGAAAACAATCAAGCAGTGGAATTACAGATAAAACAGAAGATGGATAATGAGGAAGGAGATGAAGAGCAGCTGAGCTCACCAAAGGCAAATGCAAAGGCAAAGAGAAATGATTGAAGGGAGGTCTGGTATCTCTTTTCATCTTCCTCTTTCCCTCTGTGTCTCTGTCTCCCACATGTCATCTATCACCCAAGGAAAGATACAGGAACCGATAAATAGATAAATAGTGAATAAAAAAATAATTAAAAATGAAGATCCCAAATTGCTCTTCTTGGAACCAATGCATTAAACAAGGGCAGGGCAGACTTCCTACCTTGCCTTATGATCACCTTCTTACTTCTCTTTTCCGGTATATCCCATAGAGCATTGGCAAGCTTTCGAGAAAATTTATATAGTATAAACACAAGAAAATTTGAGAAACATTTTATCTAGACAAGCGAGTGAAAAAATACATCAATGAAAAACCCAAAACATAGAAAGTCAACTGCATAATAATGAAGCAAACTCCTTTCTTGTGAGTTAAGACATAAGATCAACCAAACTAAATTCCACAAAAATTCCCTCCCCCTGCATTAAAACCATAGACAAAGGTCAACCAAACTAAATTATAGAACAATAGTCAAACTGGAATAATTTAAGGCATTTGGCAAGCTTGATCTACATATTTCATTCATTTAATGGAAGACTTAAATAAGAAAGCAATAAGCACTATGTGCATTGTAAAAGAAACTACTTACCATAATTTATTTGGCAACACCATACACAAAACTCCTCAAGTCCCAACAGACGATGATGCAAATGGAACCTCTACATTCATGCCCCTTGAAACAATATACAATGGGTATTTGATGATTGTAAACTAGATTCCAATTAAAGTTTGATTTTATTATCAAAAAATAAAAAAATAAAAATAAATTATCTATCATGCTATACTTGGTTTCCAACAAAATGTGTATAATCATATTAAGGATGGGTTAACGATGAGGACACAAAAGATTCTTATATGAAATTTTAAAGATTAATGCTAAAATAAATGAAAACCTTAAAAAATGAATTGAAGACTAATGAAGTAGCTAATATTCACATTATCACAAAATACAAAGAGATTATAGCAATAGACATGAATGTACTAAATATTTTAACAGCTCAATTTGAAAGAGTTGAGAAAATAATAAAATTAATCTGTAATACTTGACAAACTAAAAACTATGTCGATTTCTCAAAATCACAAAATAAAATCTCCTTAAACCATATACTATGAGGATTAAGGAAATAGCACAAATCCTCTTAATCACATATTAAAGAATGTAGAACGAAGGTACAAAGATGAAAGATAATTAGAAAAGACCATTGGTTCATATTGTCGATCAGTTTGAAGAAATAATCAAAACAAACATGTTTGAGAACTAAATCATCACGGGGTGGGTTAACACATAAAAGAGGATCATTTGAAATGAATTAGATAACACATCAGAGCTTATACACTAATGAAAAATTCAAAGATTGAAATCAGCAATCGCACATTAAAATGAACAAGAGATCAGTGCATCAAATTCCAAAAATCAAGAAATGAACACCTAATACACCATAAAACCATAATCACATAAATAGTTCAAAGCCTCAATGTCACATCCTAAAGAAATTTAAAAAACTTAAACACAAAGAATGGTTACAATGAACAAAATATTATAATAATAATAATAATATTATTATTATTATTATTTGCATGTGAATGAAAGGCAAATATCATTCACATTGTACACTCTTCAAAATATAACTTCACCCTTGAAAATGGTTGTCTTTAGAGTTCTTATATCACAATTATATATAAATGATAAAATATTTAGTTACAACATCCATCTTAGTCGAAATGCACAGGAAAAAACAAAAGAACAAATACATCCATAAACTTATAAAAAAGCAGGTAACAATTGTAACATCTCTTCAAGGCATACCTGAAAGGAAAAGGCAAAACTAGATAACAAGTGTGAAGTTATGATGGGTGAAGAAGAGATCGAGATCTTTTCCAAAGTGCTTGTTAATGACTTGTAATACCAATAGCAACTTCAATAAAGATAATTCACTTCTAACCTAGGACCACTTGGTAGATGGTAGTACCAATGAGTTCAGCGGCCAGCGCCCGAGTGGAGTTCGAATGATCTGCGGGGGCAGAGGTTCTGTGGCGCTTCTGCTGCGCTCTTGGGTTGAAATTATACCCATGTTGTCGCTGCGCTGGATTCGATCCCTGTGCCGCCCCGCCTCTTTGTTTCTTCTGAGTTCATCTAGCCAGCTTGCTCCATCGATTCAAAAAAAAAAAGAAGATAATTCACTTCTAGCTTTGTTTCTTTCTCCTCCTTAATAAGCAAAGAGATCTTTAGATGCAAGCATCTCTAAAAGTTATATACATTCCACTCACTTAGCTTTTTTATTCTATTTCCAAACCAACATTTCTTGTAAACACACTCACAAATCTAATGTTAGAAAAGAAGCCACTAAATTTAATTTATATATATATGCAAAAGTGGTTGTCCTAATGGGGGTCATAGCACTCAATCATAGTCAAAAGCAAAACCTAGGGCATTAGGACTTAGAGAACTATGCATAAATAAGATACCAAATATTTTGATTGTTCTTTTTTATCTAAATCTTAGATTCTAGCAAAACAGTCCATCCAACTATAGAATGGTACGGATTGAAAATGTTGATACAAATGGATGAAATTGGTCTTAACCTGAGGTGAAAGTTGATCTCAACTTACGGTTATTGTCACTGTTTTTAATATTAAACAATCACTTTTATTTTTATACATGTATGAGACAATTATTGTATATTGTATATTGGAATTGATTTAGCTAAATGTTTTTAGTAGCTTTGCTTTTCAATTTTTCTTTCTGCTAGAAATTTGTTTGAATTTTAAGAAGAAAAGAAAATGTAGATTGAATCTCTTGTTCTGAGTTTACAAATTACAAGTTTTTTCATCATATTTTGGTAATCCAATCTTCCATGCATGAGCTGGCAAATTGAAAATTGAGGTTAAGTGAGAAATAGAACTCACTCTGAAGGAATTGGAATCTGTTCCCAATGAAAGCAGTTGGCCCTTTAATAGAAAGCTATAAAATGTTTTTGAGTCCCCTGCATTTGAATGTATCAAAATGAAAATTAAACTATCATCAAAACCTATTTGAAAATAGCAGTAAATATAAAAAGAAGAAATATATCTAGCGTAAGTTCAATGAGATAGACCCATCCCCTTATTAGGAATTAACATTTAGACAATAAAAATAAATAAGTGCGTTAAATAGCTACTGAGTCAAAATATTGAATATTGGTTTCAAAATAAATTTGCCATTTGTCCCATGTTCCACAAAAGAATGTAAAAAATAAAAATACTAATTATTGAAATGAAGGAGTGGGGTGGGGGAATAATATGACATTTAAATAATAATTAAAAGTTAAGAAGAATTCAATTTAGAGACACAAATGAAGTGAAAAGAGGCACCAAGAATAGAAATTATCTCTAAATAAAAATTTATTTATATATATAAATAAATATTAATTATTAGGTCAAAAGGGATGAGACACAAATGAATAATAACATAAGAAAACATTAAAGGTATGTTTAGTTGATTAAATTAGTAACTAACATAACTCCAAATCCAAAACTCAGTGGAGATAAAAAATCTTTCTATGGAGGAGCCATAGAAAGATTTTAGAGGCTAAATAACTTAAATTAGTAACTAAAAAGCAGGTGTTGTTATAGTTGGTGAGGGTGCAATTGCAGGCTCCCTGCACAAGCAAAAGGTTCATGCAAGGATGCAAAAAATCCATCACTAATTTTAAAGCCTACAAACTTAAATAATTTGACATTAGCGAAGGAAACTTCCGTCGCTTAACTCAAATAAAAGTAACAAAACAATGCCATATATTGATATTAGCAACGGATTTATCCGTCGCTACATAGAGACGGATTAATCCGTCGCAAATATTAAATAAAATCGCAATGTCATATATTGCTATATAGCGACGGATTTATCCATCGCTAAACTCAAACCTAACACAATCTGATATACCATTTGTTTATATTTGTGTTTGTGTTTGTTTGAAATTAGCGACGGATAAATCCGTCGCTAATATCGATATATGACACTGGTTTTTATTGAGCTTAGCGACGGATAAATCTGTCGCTATGACAATATATGGAACTGATTTCATTTGAGATTAGCGACGGATAAATCCGTCGCTAATAACAACATATATCGCGTTGATTTTATTTGAGATTAGCGACGGATAAATCCGTCGCTAATGTCAATATATGGCTTTTATTTGAAATTAGTTTAAGCTTACGGATTAATCCGTCGCTAAGAACATTATATAACAATGATCTTAATTGAGATTAGCGACGGAGAAATCCGTCGCTAATAACAATATATGACTTTGAGATTAGCGACGGATAATTCCGTCGCTAATAACATTTTATTTGAGATTAGCGACGGATAAATCCGTCGCTAATATTAATATATAATCATTGATTTTATATGAGATATTAGCGAGGGATAGTTCTGTCGCTAAACATGTTATGTAATTTCCCAATTTTATATCCTTGCATTAGCGAGGGATAATTCCGTAGCTAACTAGCTAGGGAAAAATCCCTAGCAAAACCCAAGCTAATGTGCGCGCCAACTTCTTGGCGCGCAACTTTAGCAACGGATCGTTTAATCCCTCACTATTCCGTAGCTAAATTTAACACTTTGCAGTGCAGTTTTAGCAACAGAGTTTTTCCCTCGCTATTTCCTAGCTAATTATAAATCTGTCGCAAAGTTCTAGCTGATTTGCAATAGATACATGTTATGCATAAAATGGAAATTCCATTGGAAACGGAGAACATTCCCATTTGCTAGCTTCTCTTCTTCAATCTCCTTGATTACAAACGGAGAACAATAAATAGATTATGCCAAGGATACATGTTATGCATAAAATGGAAATTCCATTGGAAAATCCTGACATCTACACTGCAAAATGCAATCTATACTCTAAAACACAACATTAAAAAAACAAAGAAGAAGAAAAAAACAGCTTTCAAAAAGCATCACCAGATTTGACCATCATGTCTAAAAACTTCAAAAAAAAACAAAAAACTATGCCACTTGGTCTTCATCTCTTTTCTCCACCTTAAGCTCTGCCAGTTGGCCTTCATCACCATCACCTACATCAGTTTATGCAATTACTAAACCTTGGGCCTGCTACTACAAACACATTTTTATTTTATGCTATTACTAACCATTTGCTTTCGAGATGGATTTAGCCAATAAACCAACCTCTGAGAACACCTCGCATGTAACAAAGTTCTTTATAAAAGCTGATTCTTGAAAAATTACATGTTGTTGATCAAATTTCGCCAAAAACTAAAACCAAAAAAGGTATCAATTCAATAAATGAAATAAATTAAGAAGATTGATTACAATAATTTAAGTATAGAAGAAGCTTTAGAGAAATTAGGCGATTAAATCTTCTAGAAGGGGACAAATATAGAAGATAGTTTTCTATTCTAAGGAATATGTAGTCATCCTAATAGAAATTTCTATCAAACATTGAATTCATTCATTCCCTGTGCTTATGAAGAGTTTGTGGTTCAAAGATGTAACAATCTCTACACCTTTGAAATGGGAATGAAGGAAGGAAGCAAAATCCTAATCTTAGATGACTACTTTTGATGCTTTGAAGAGCTAGCTTAGAGCGATTTTTTCTTTGTACTTGAGTTCAAGAATGGGTACATTTAGTTTATAATTAAAAGGTCTGCCTCCCAAGTTAAATAAATGAAATAAATCGTTCCTATGCTTTGCAAGTAGAACTTATTTTCATTTTTCGCTCACCTTTGTCGTAGGGAAGATACTTTTGCAAAGTGATATTTCGCAAGTTACAAGCGCCAAAAATAGTTAGTGTGTCAAGGAAACAAGTAAATTCTAGCAATATCACAAATGTAAGAAGCTTTTACAACAAACCCGCAAGTGGCTCTTAACATGATAGATGGTCGACCCTCAACATTCATAAGCTTCAATACACCCTTTGGAGTTACTTACGCATAAGAGAAAAGAGAACATTCAACACCAAGCAAAGAGAAACATGCGTAATGTGTCTATTGGTCGATTGTCTTGCCAGTATTCTTTGCTTACTAATGTACCCCATCAAGTTTGTTCACGACTTCTCTGAACCGCTCGTGGAGCTCCACCGCACCTTAATCTTGGTTTGTTCACCGCTGCATGCCCGTGAGTGGAAGGAGAAGTTGAATGTCTTGTTTCCGGTTGCATTTCGGTAGAAAACAATGGCAATGTATGGAACTACTTGAGGGTAGGCGTAAGGAGTAGGCATCCCATAAATTTCCTACAACACAAAACAAGCGGAGATAATTTTATGTGGCAAAGAACATGAGTCGATAAACAATGCAATGAACAACAATACCGACATCCAAAAGAGGGCTTTCCCCATCATCGGTAATGTCAATGCCAAGTAAATTTGTTGACAGTGAATGCGCAATTCAAAGCCGCCATTGATATGAGACCGCTTTCCATTAAAACTACAATCGTAACCATCTCACGAAAAATCAAGAAAGCCGTTACGACCATTTTGAAATTGAAAGAAGGCAATTTCTTTGTCGCGAAGCTTCTCGAGGATGTGGGAGGAAAGGGTGCAAATTGCTAAAATTTGCTGCAGTCTCGTGAGCCAAATGGAAGTTGACAAGTAGAGGTTGGTGCAAAATTTATAGGATCTAGAGAAAGTAAATGCAGGTTTGGTTGTGGATGAAGAAGAGGGAAAGCCATGACCTTTCTCACTGAAGAAGTTCCACATACTTGTCTCATCAAACCCTTTGCCCTTTTCTTCATGAGAATAGCTTTGCTTCACTGCTACAACACTCTGGCTGTTGTTCATGATCTTTGATGAATTAATGAATGAATGAATCCACTACTGAAATCAAACAGTCATCTACTTAATTTTCTGCACTAGAACCACAAGAAAACAATCAAGCAGTGGAATTACGTATAAAAAATGTAAGATGGATAATGAGGAAGGAGATGAAGAGCAGCTGAGCTCACTAAAGGCAAATGCAAAGGCAAAGAGAAATGATTGAAGAGAGGTCTGGTATCTCTTTTCATCTTCCTCTTTCCCTCTGTGTCTCTGTCTCCCACATGTCATCTATCACCCAAGGAAAGATACAGGAACCGATAAATAGATAAATAGTGAATAAAAAAATAATTAAAAATGAAGATCCCAAATTGCTCTTCTTGGAACCAATGCATTAAACAAGGGCGGGGCAGACTTCCTACCTTGCCTTATGATCACCTTCTTACTTCTCTTTTCCGGTATATCCCATAGAGCATTGGCAAGCTTTCGAGAAAATTTATATAGTATAAACACAAGAAAATTTGAGAAACATTTTATCTAGACAAACAGTGAAAAAAAATACATCAATGAAAAACCCAAAACATAGAAAGTCAACTGTACAATAATGAAGCAAACTCCTTTCTTGTGAGTTAAGACATAAGATCAACCAAACTAAATTCCACAAAAATTCCCTCCCCCTGCATTAAAACCATAGACAAAGGTCAACCAAACTAAATTATAGAACAATAGTCAAACTAGAATAATTTAAGGCATTTGGCAAGCTTGATCTACATATTTCATTCATTTAATGGAAGACTTAAATAAGAAAGCAATAAGCACTATGTGCATTGTAAAAGAAACTACTTACCATAATTTATTTGGCAACACCATACACAAAACTCCTCAAGTCCCAACAGACGATGATGCAAATGGAACCTCTACATTCATGCCCCTTGAAACAATATACAATGGGTATTTGATGATTGTAAACTAGATTCCAATTACAGTTTGATTTTATTATCAAAAAATAAAAAATAAAAATAAATTATCTATCATGCTATACTTGGTTTCCAACAAAATGTGTATAATCATATTAAGGATGGGTTAACGATGAGGACACAAAAGATTCTTATATGAAATTTTAAAGATTAATGCTAAAATAAATGAAAACCTTAAAAAATGAATTGAAGACTAATGAAGTAGCTAATATTCACATTATCACAAAATACAAAGAGATTATAGCAATAGACATGAATGTGCTAAATATTTTAACAGCTCAATTTGAAAGAGTTGAGAAAATAATAAAATTAATCTGTAATACTTGACAAACGAAAAAAACTATGTCGATTTCTCAAAATCACAAAATAAAATCTCCTTAAACCATATACTATGATTAACGAAATAGCACAAATCCTCTTAATCACATATTAAAGAATGTAGAACAGTGTACAGCATGAAAGATAATTAGAAAAGACCATTGGTTCATATTGTCGATCAGTTTGAAGAAATAATCAAAACAAACATGTTTGAGAACTAAATCATCACGGGGTGGGTTAACACATAAAAGAGGATCATTTGAAATGAATTAGATAACACATCAGAGCTTATACACTAATGAAAAATTCAAAGATTGAAATCAGCAATCGCACATTAAAATGAACAAGAGATCAGTGCATCAAATTCCAAAAATCAAGAAATGAACACCTAATACACCATAAAACCATAATCACATAAATAGTTCAAAGCCTCAATGTCACATCCTAAAGAAATTTAAAAAACTTAAACACAAAGAATGGTTACAATGAACAAAATATTATAATAATAATAATAATATTATTATTATTATTTGCATGTGAATGAAAGGCAAATATCATTCACATTGTACACTCTTCAAAAATATAACTTCACCCGTGAAAATGGTTGTCTTTAGAGTTCTTATATCACAATTATATATAAATGATAAAATATTTAGTTACAACATCCATCTTAGTCGAAATGCACAGGAAAAAACAAAAGAACAAATACATCCATAAACTTATAAAAAAGCAGGTAACAATTGTAACATCTCTTCAAGGCATACCTGAAAGGAAAAGGCAAAACTAGATAACAAGTGTGAAGTTATGATGGGTGAAGAAGAGATCGAGATCTTTTCCAAAGTGCTTGTTAATGACTTGTAATACCAATAGCAACTTCAATAAAGATAATTCACTTCTAACCTAGGACCACTTGGTCCGATGGAGTAGTGCAATAGCTTCAGCTTGGCGTACGCGTGGGTTCGAATGATGCGGGGGGCCGGTTCACTGTGGCGCTTCTGTAGCGCTCTTGGGTTGAAATTATACCCATGTTGTCAAGGCTGGATTCGATCCCAGTCCGCCCCATGCCTTTGTTTCTTCGAGTTCATGGCTAGCCAGCTTGCTCCATCGATTCAAAAAAAAGAAGATAATTCACTTCTAGCTTTGTTTCTTTCTCCTCCTTAATAAGCAAAGAGATCTTTAGATGCAAGCATCTCTAAAAGTTATATACATTCCACTCACTTAGCTTTTTTATTCTATTTCCAAACCAACATTTCTTGTAAACACACTCACAAATCTAATGTTAGAAAAGAAGCCACTAAATTTAATTTATATATATATGCAAAAGTGGTTGTCCTAATGGGGGTCATAGCACTCAATCATAGTCAAAAGCAAAACCTAGGGCATTAGGACTTAGAGAACTATGCATAAATAAGATACCAAATATTTTGATTGTTCTTTTTTATCTAAATCTTAGATTCTAGCAAAACAGTCCATCCAACTATAGAATGGTACGGATTGAAAATGTTGATAAAAATGGATGAAATTGGTCTTAACCTGAGGTGAAAGTTGATCTCAACTTACGGTTATTGTCACTGTTTTTAATATTAAACAATCACTTTATTTTTATACATGTATGAGACAATTATTGTATATTGTATATTGGAATTGATTTAGCTAAATGTTTTTAGTAGCTTTGCTTTTCAATTTTTCTTTCTGCTAGAAATTTGTTTGAATTTTAAGAAGAAAAGAAAATGTAGATTGAATCTCTTGTTCTGAGTTTACAAATTACAAGTTTTTTCATTATATTTTGGTAATCCAATCTTCCATGCATGAGCTGGCAAATTGAAAATTGAGGTTAAGTGAGAAATAGAACTCACTCTGAAGGAATTGGAATCGCATTTCCCAATGAAAGCGATTGGCCCTTTAATAGAAAGCTATAAAATGTTTTTGAGTCCCCCTGATTTGAATGTATCAAAATGAAAATTAAACTATCATCAAAACCTATTTTGAAAATTAAACTATCATCAAAACCTATTTGAAAATAGCGGTAAATATAAAAAGAAGAAATATATCTAAGCGTAAAGTTCAATGAGATAGACCTATCCCCTTATTAGGAATTAACATTTAGACAATAAAAATAAATAAGTGCGTTAAATAGCTACTGAGTCAAAATATTGAATATTGGTTTCAAAATAAATTTGCCATTTGTCCCATGTTCCACAAAAGAATGTAAAAAATAAAAATACTAATTATTGAAATGAAGGAGTGGGGTGGGGGAATAATATGACATTTAAATAATAATTAAAAGTTAAGAAGAATTCAATTTAGAGACACAAATGAAGTGAAAAGAGGCACCAAGAATAGAAATTATCTCTAAATAAAAATTTATTTATATATATAAATAAATATTAATTATTAGGTCAAAAGGGATGAGACACAAATGAATAATAACATAAGAAAACATTAAAAGGTATGTTTAGTTGATTAAATTAGTAACTAACATAACTCCAAATCCAAAACTTCGGTGGAGACAAAATCTTTCTATGGAGGAGCCATAGAAAGATTTTAGAAACTAAATAACTTAAATTAGTAACTAAAAAGCGGTGTTGTTATAGTTGGTGAGGGAGTGATTCACGGGCTCCTGCACAAGCAAAAGGTTCATGCAAGGATGCAAAAAATCTTAGCTATTTGCATGAGCAAAATAAATAAATAAATAAATAACATTACTAATGCCATAAAAATTCAGCAGCACAACTTACAGATCTGTATCAGATGTTACTATTTGAGGTGGAGTTGATTCTGGATTTGCAGGGCTAGTAATCCTGTGAAATTTGCGGTTGGGACACATGCGCCAAATCAACAGAAATGTGGTCTAATTAGAAATCCATCTTTAAACTTTTCATTAAAAAAAAATATCATGTCACCAGATTTAATATCATTATGGAATTTAGAATCATACACATAAAACCTAACAAACGATATTGGTTAAAAATTTATTTCTTTCACCATATGATTTTACTCAACTATTTTTTAAAAAATAGATAATAGTTTTTTATGGTTGATCTTATCATCACTTCAAAATTAAGATTTAAACCTATATTTAAAGTTCTTGATTTAAATATAACTTGTGCATGATCTATCAGTGTTTGCAGGAGATGAAGGCCATCGAAGAGTGAGTAGAATACAATGTTGAAATCAATTACTTGTACAGTAATATTATTCACTGGGGCTGACTATCTTTACTTTTGCTGGGCAAACAAATACCGCCAATCATCGAGAAGCGATTGGGACGAAAGCTCCAACAAGTAACACATGAAAGGAAAGGTAACAAAAAGAAAAAGAAAAAGAAAAAAAAAAAGGAAGATTTCCATCACCCCAGGAAAAGCAAACCCGTAATCATGTGTGGTTAAACTAGATAACGTTAGTAGATGATAAACACTGAAAAAGGCCTCCTTGGAGATGGGACCCAGGCCCAATTTAAAAGCATAAACATGCTCCACTGTCTGCCATGAATGCATATGTGCTTGTGCTTGTGGGAGGTGACATTCCAGATTCTGATTCTCCTCCACAGCCCAAAAAGTGTAGCCATCCAAAACCAATGTCTTATCACTAGTTAATTCCTACTAAGCATATTCTATCATCACTAGTCCTAATATTAATATTCATGCAAACATATGATTTATGAGAGAGAGAGAGAGAGAGAGAGAGAGAGAGAGAGAGAGAGACCTCGAATCTAAGGGTGGAAAGCGTGTCTTTCCTGAAGAAGTCTTGGCAGTGGGCACAGCAGCATGAAGCATGCAATTGAGTGACTCCCACTGATTCAAACTTATGGAGTCCCCCACAAACATAATCCTCTTTCCCTTCCACTTCAACAAGAAGTCCTGCCCATTGAACCTGCAACACAATCAAAATAAATAAAACTAAAAAGCAAACTAGTGAATGAATGAAACTAATCAACTAGCTAGAGTTTGATCTGAATAATTAGTAAAATATATACACCTAATATCCATATATATAGACCGAAAATCCAAGCCTTCAAGTTCAGAATTTATTCTATATTCTTTTTGGGATTTATGTAACATAGGTTTATTCTACAACTCAGAGTATAATAGCCCATGTATGGCTCTCCTACAAGAATTCAAGCTCTTTGTGTCATTACATCGAACAGTTGGTGTGCGCTCTCAAACCTAATAAAATTCCATGCCCAAAGGGCCATGAATTTCCTTACAATTACAAGTATTCAACTGAAATTCATTCATACATTCATCTATTCCATGAAATTAGTGACATGAGCACATCCACAATGATATCAAATATTCCGGTCGCAACACACGAATGGAGGTTGATTTCAATAAATTGACTTACAGAGGTTATGAAGTTGCTCTTTACGGTCGCAGTGAGCCCTCATTGTCTCGCTTATCGCCGGGAGGGAGAAAAGATGTTGTTCACAAGCAAGCTCGGGAAGTTCTGACAAGCAAGGAAACAAGGAGAAGGGCGCAGACAAGAAGGAGAAGGGCTCGCAATGATTTGACGAGGGGGAGAAGGGCGCGGGACAATTCTGACAATGGGGTTAAGGGCAAGCAAGATTGTGACCTACAGGAGAACGGCAGCGCGTACTGAAAAACCCTAACTCGCGAAGGTGAAAAGGAAATAAAAGTGAAAAGAAGGCGCGTTAATGAAAATCTGGAGGGTGATTTAGCGACGGCTATTTCCCTAGCTACATCCATCGCTAATTTTAAAGCCTACAAACTTAAATAATTTGACATTAGCGAAGGAAACTTCCGTCGCTAAACTCAAATAAAAGTAACAAAACAATGCCATATATTGATATTAGCAACGGATTTATCCGTCGCTACATAGAGACGGATTAATCCGTCGCAAATATTAAATAAAATCGCAATGTCATATATTGCTATATAGCGACGGATTTATCCATCGCTAAACTCAAACCTAACACAATCTGATATACCATTTGTTTATATTTGTGTTTGTGTTTGTTTGAAATTAGCGACGGATAAATCCGTCGCTAATATCGATATATGACACTGGTTTTTATTGAGCTTAGCGACGGATAAATCTGTCGCTATGACAATATATGGAACTGATTTCATTTGAGATTAGCGACGGATAAATCCGTCGCTAATAACAACATATCACGTTGATTTTATTTGAGATTAGCGACGGATAAATCCGTCGCTAATGTCAATATATGGCTTTTATTTGAAATTAGCGACGGATTAATCCGTCGCTAAGAACATTATATAACAATGATCTTAATTGAGATTAGCGACGGAGAAATCCGTCGCTAATAACAATATATGACTTTGAGATTAGCGACGGAAAATTCCGTCGCTAATAACAATACATCACACTGATATTATTTGAGATTAGCGACGGTCAAATCCGTCGCTAAGATCAATATATGACAATGATTTGATCTCAGCTTAGCGACGGATAAATCCGTCGGTAAGAACAATACAGGAGACTGATTTTATTTGAGATTAGCGACGGAGAAATCCGTTGCTAATATTAATATATAATCATTGATTTATATGAGATATTAGCGAGGGATAGTTCTGTCGCTAAATATGTTACGTAATTTCCCAATTTTATATCCTTACATTAGCGAGGGATAATTCCGTAGCTAACTAGCTAGGGAAAAATCCCTAGCAAAACCCACGCTAATGTGCGCGCCAACTTCTTGGCGCACAACTTTAGCAACGGATGGTTTTATCCCTTGCTATTCCGTAGCTAAATTTAACACTTTGCAGTGCAATTTTAGCAACAAAGTTTTTCCCTCGCTATTTCCTAGCTAATTAATCCGTCGCAAAGTTCTAGCTGATTTGCAATGGATTTTTGCCCTCGCTAAAATCCGTCGCTATTTGACTGTTTTCTTGTAGTGGTATACCATTTGAGGGAGCTGTTTGATGAATAAACGAGAACCAAACAGTTCGAGCACTCCAAGTTGCTCTTCCTCTCCAAGATGTAGGAGGGGACATCTGTAGTGCAACACGCACTAAAGATGTCACGCCCCAAACCTTGGCCCGGGCACGTAGACAACCGACCGCACTCGAACAGGGACTAGTCCCCATTCAAGCGCAAGGCCTCAGAGACTACTATAAGATAATTATTCAGAGGTAATAATAACAGCGAAATTATAAGATAAAAGAAGAAAGGAGTTTATACAACTCAATACAAACACAATACCGGGTTAACACAACCCAAGACTAGGATCTAGTCCAGTCACCCCTAGAAATACATACAACAAAGGAATACAAAATACAAGTCTCACACAAGATAAAAGAGGTACGCAGACCTCGAGATAAATACAAGTAACCGAGTCAACTACTCGGTATATCCCCGCCTAAGCCCGACCCTATTCCTCCTCGTCTGAACCTGAGAAACACACAAGTCAAGTGCATGAGCCTAAAGAAATAGGCCCAGTAGGGTCGCATAAGCAATAAAAGAGGGGAAAGCCATAAGCAAAGAACAGAATAAAGCAAGTGCAACTACGCAAGTGAAACAACATCACAAGCAAATAACAAGTCTCAGGAATGTGGATAAACCCACAGATGTACTCAATCTCTGACATATATGATACTAAGATGTGTACGACATCAACGACACCATCAGTATCGTCTTCGGAGTAAGCCGGATAGCGCTATAATAATCATGTGCACATGGCCAGAAAATGCCGCTCTCTGACTGAGCCAGGTGGGCAGATATTATACACCTGCTGTCGGGGCCTGGTGGCCAGATATTATACACCCTCTGCCGGGGTCTTCGTCCGGTGGAGCATCAAGTGCTCGTAGCCAGATATTATACACCCTCTGCCGGGGTCTCCGTCCGATGTATCATGCCAGAAAGTAAGAGATTGCTAGTACAAAGACCTAACAACATGTATACATGTATATTCAAAGCAGCAACAACTTGAATATATAATAAACAGTGACCTCACAAAGATCAGAAGCCAATATGTATCTAAGGAGTAAGCTCTACTCAAATACGCATAAGAAAAACATGAAAGCGACAACCTCCTCGAGATATAAAGCCGATACATATGAGGAAACCCATCTCGAATATATATTGGGAACCTCTCGAGGAAATAAGAGCACAAAAAATCAAAGCAAAGTAGGATGACGGAATACTCACAAACCTCCCGTGCGAGAGCTTACCTGGCTAGAAGGCAATTCCCTGATCCTCGTCACGTCTCATGCGTCCAAATCGGGATCTAGCAGATGGATTGAAACTCTTAGTTTCATAATATCTAATTTATTTCATAAATAGATATGAATATGAGTTCATTTCCCATTCTACTAATTAAATAGCTATAATGAACTTCAAGGTTCACGTATTCTCCCAGAATACGGTTACCGTGATCGTACTCCATTAGAATCACAGGCCCTAAATAAAGAAAGGCCGATGAGGCCCCTAACAATCCCTAATCGAGGAGTAACCCAAATTAAAGATGCTTGAAGCATTAAACAATAGTTATAGATGTATGAATTCTAATAGAATTTTGGCAGCACCTCCCCTATTTATTGGGCCCCGCAATTATACAATCATTCACCAACATACCCACTACACATGGGTTTCATAATTCATATATCAATTAAACCAAACATACAATCTCATTAACTTCTACTAAGAGTAATCTAGGGCTTCTAATACCCTTAATTAAATATCATGAAGTTCATTAACAACCCGCGTCCGACCGGTCCAGCTAGAAGATAATTCTTACCTTGCAGTTCGAGATTGAGTTGCTGATGTCCAACAACGCGTCTCCCTTCTTAGTCCTACAGCTCGCCGGAGGCTTCACCGGTAGCCAATCACGACTGGGATCTCAACGGGAGCAAGAAGGAGCAAAAGGGCGAAGGTCTGAGCCTGGCCGGCGGAGCGAAGCTTCTGTACCGGCCGGAGGCGCTGTAAGAAAGGCGGCCGCAATAGGGGTCGGCGCCAGGCGAGCCATGGGAGTAGGGAGGCGCGCTAGAGCCGGGCGAGGCACTGTCGCGCTTGAGTGGATCTGGCCCGGCAGTCGATGGGGTCGATGGCAAGGGCGCCGGGGCTAGCGTAGGGGATAGGGTCGTGGCCGGAAGGTGGAGCTTGCCGGTGCGTGGCCTGGGACGCCTTGGCGCATGTAGCTACGATCTGCGAGCGCTTGGGATGGCGCAAGCTAGAGCGTCTGAGGCTCGCGAGGCGCGTGGTCGGGACTCGGTGCTAGCCCGTGAGGCTCAGTGAGGGTAGCCGTAGGCGTGGATAGAGGCAGATCACCGGTATGAGGGAGAGGGAGAGATGAAAGAACGAGGGTTGATTTCAATTTAATTGAAATCTCAAACCCTAAGTTATATCATACACATATAAGGTTTAAAATATTGGTTACATGATCACTAAAGCCTCACATGTGCACTATACCCTCACAAGATTATTGTTCATCCCCGGGTGAATGAACTTTATTTTCCCCTGGGTTCACTGCAATGATTCTCTCGTCCACATGCCCGAACCAGATCCGTGAATCTCGGGTCAATGGTCCCAGTGGCACGGGTGCACTATACTATCACTGGGTTTTGTCTCTCGTCAGACCAAGTCCGTAAATATCGGCTTTTAGTCAAATCCTTTGTCACGGGATTACTGTGGCATCACGAGGCTGTCTCAGTCCCTGACCAGATCCACCCTTCCCGGGATTTGAATATTTGTCTATTTCCTTTTCTCGATAATTAATCCATATTAATTAATCTATAATTAATCTGGATTAATTAACACATAATTAACCTTGATTTATTAATTCTTAATTAATCTGATTATTCAGACCTGTGATTTTTCCCAAAATCTCACCGCTCACCATATTAAATTGCCACATAATAATTTTGGGAAAATAAATCTTTATTTATTTTGGGGCGGGTTTTACAATCTCCCCCCCTTATAGGAGTTTAGTCCCTAAACTCGCACTAAGGTTTACATAAACAAGTCAGGGTAGTGCTTCTTCATATCAGTTTCGCGCTCCCAAGTAGCTTCACTACCAGTGTGGTTGTTCCATCTTGCCTTGACCAAAGGAATAGTTCGATTCCTCAGTTGTTGTTCCTTGTAATCAAGTATTTCCACCGGCCACTCTTCATATGATAGATCCTGTTGGAGTTCCACCGGTTCATATTCTATGATCTTAGTTGGGTCGGTCAAGCACTTCCTCAACATGGAGACGTGGAAGACGTTATGGACCTGAGCTAAGTCTGGAGGCAGGGCCAACCGATACGCCACTGTTCCAACCCGCTCTAGTATCTCGAAGGGTCCAATGTAACGCGGGCTAAGCTTCCCGCGCTTTCCAAATCTCAATACACCCTTCATGGGTGATACCTTCAGGAGTACTTTGTCGCCCACCTGGAATTCCACTGCAGAGCGTTTCTTATCAGCATAGCTCTTCTGTCGGCTCTGAGCTATCCTCAGCCTTTCTCTGATGAGCTTCACTTGTTCTTCAGCTTTTTGTACTTCTTTAGGTCCTTCAAACTTACGATCTCCCACATCGTTCCAAAATATAGGAGATCGACACGGTCGCCCATACAGAGCCTCATAGGGCTCCATCTGAATGCTTGCCTGGTAACTGTTGTTGTAGGAGAACTCTACCTTCGCCAAGTGCTCTTCCCAAGAACCAGTGAAGTAGAGAGTACAAGCTCGCAGCATATCTTCCAATATCTGGATTGTCCTCTCCGATTGACCATCCGTCTGAGGATGAAAGGCAGTGCTAAAGGTCAATCGGGTACCCAAAGCTGCATGTAGACTCTCCCAGAATTCCGAGATGAATCTAGGGTCTCGATCGGATATGATCGTTACCGGTATACCATGTAGACAAACAATCTTGTCCATGTATAACTGGGCCAGACGCGCCAGGCTCATCTTACATCTCAATGCCAAGAAATGTGCTGACTTGGTCAGTTGGTCAACGATCACCCAGATGGCTTAATTCCCCTTTTTGGAACGAGGTAAGCCTCTCACGAAATCCATTGCTATATGTTCCCACTTCCACACTGGTATAGGTAGATGTTGCAATAGTCCAGCTGGCTTCTGGTGCTCTGCCTTTACCCGTTGGCAGGTAAGGCAATGGGCCACAAACTCGGCTATCTCTCGCTTCATATCGACCCACCAGAAGGTAGTCTTTAGCCCCCCGTACATCTTCGTGCCTCCAGGGTGGGTGGTATAGCTAGAGTAATAGGCCTCCTCTAAAATGTCCCTCTTAAGCTCAGGGACGTCGGGCACACAGACACGATCTCCTCGTCTCAGGGTGCCATCCTCATGTACCTGAAATTCAGTTTGGATGCCCCGCTGGATCTTCTCCCAGTGCTTCAATAATTCAGGATCCTGTAGCTGGAGTGCCTTGATCCTCTCTAATAGATTGAGCCGGATACACAAGCTAGCCATGCTCACCTCCGAGCTCGGCTCAATCACTTCCAGCTCCAGTCTTCTAATTTCTTCTAGAAGGTTTACCTGTTCAGTGAGATTTGCAGCTGTCTCATAGTTGACTTTTCTACTTAATGCATCGGCCACCACATTAGCCTTGCCCGTGTGGTAGTGGATGTTGAGGTCGTAATCCTTGATCAGTTCCAACTAGCGTCTTTGCCTCATGTTCAGCTCTTTCTGTGTGAATATGTATTTTAGACTTTTATGGTCTGTATACACTTCACATGGCTCATCGTAGACAAAGTGGCGCCAAATCTTCAAGGCAAAGACTACAGCTGCCAATTCCAAGTCATGTGTGGGGTAGTTCTCCTCATGCGACTTCAGTTGCCTTGAAGCATAGGCAATGACTCGCCAATTCTGCATGAGTACGCACCCCAGGCCTGTCTTGCAAGCATCACTATAGATCACGTATCCGCACCCACTCTCTAATAGGGCCAGGACAGGAGTAGATACCAATCGACTCTTCAGTTCCATGAAACTCTGCTCGCAATCCTCCGTCCAGATGAAAGGAGTACCCTTCCAGGTCAGCCTGGTCATGGGTAATGCCAGACGCGAAAACCCCTCTACAAATCTCCTGTAGTAGCCAGCTAACCCCAGAAAGCTCCTGATCTCTCTGACGGTGCTCGGTCTACTCCAATCTACTACCGCTTCAATCTTCTTAGGGTCCACAGAAACTCCATCTCCACTGATGACACGCCCCAAGAAAGCAACACTGTTCAGCCAGAAGTCACACTTGGAAAATTTAGCATACAACTCCTGATCTCTCAGGGCCTCTAATACCAGCCTCAAGTACTTCGCATGCAACTTCTTGCTCTTGGAGTAGATCAGGATGTCGTCGATGAAGACAACTACGAACCGATCCAAGTATCGTCTGAATACCCGGTTCATCAAATCCATGAACACCACTGGGGCGTTGGTAAACCCAAACGGCATTACTAGGAACTCATAGTGCCCATACCTCGTACGAAAGGCACTCTTCGGGATATCCTCGCCCCGGATCCGCACCTGATGGTACCCAGATCTCAAGTCTATTTTGGAGAACACCTATGCTCCCTGTAGCTGGTCCATCAGCTCATCTATCTACGGTAGGGGATACTTGTTCTTGATCGTCACCTTGTTGAGCTCTCGGTAGTCAATACACAGTCTCATCGATCCGTCTTTCTTCTTGACGAAGAGTACTGGGGCTACCCAAGGTGACATGCTGGGCCGAATGAAACCTTTATCCAAAAGTTCTTCAAGTTGTTGGTTCAACTCTTTCAGCTCGGCAGGTGCCATTCTATAGGGGGCTCTAGATATGGACGCGGTTCCTGGAGCCAGGTCAATGCCAAATTCCACTTCCCTCTCTGGGGGTAGTCCTGGCAAATCATCTGGAAACACATCCGGAAATTCACGGACAACAGGAATTTGCTCCACTGTGTACTGAGCGTCCCTTGCTTCTGAGATAGACGCCAGAAACCCGATACAACCCCTGTTGATCAGTTTCCTAGCCTAAAGTGCAGATATCTCCCGAGCCAAAGAATAGCTTTTGCTGCCCTTGAAGATAAATTCTTAGTAGTCTGGAAATCGGAAGTGTACCCTCTTCCTTCTGCAGTCTAGCACCGCATATGCTGAGGAGAGCCAATCCATGCTGAGGATGATGTCGTAGTCGCGCAACTCCATCAAATGTAGATCGGTAGTAAGTTCGTGACCCTCGATCACGACTGAGCAGTTTGGTGCCAACCTATCTACGATCTTCGTCGCTCCCACCGGGGTATCGACGCACAGGTCGTGGGGTAGTTTAATTACATACAAGCTATTTCTCCGGGCAAATGAAGTAGACACGAAGGAATGTGTCGCCCCGGGATCAAACAGTGTACAAGCATAGTGAGAGCAAACAGTAATAGTACCTGCAACCACCTCATGAGAGGCTCGAGCATCCTCCTGAGTCAGGTTGTAAACCCGACCCTGAGTAACTGGTCGACTAAAAGAAGAAGGGGGGTCTGCTGCCTTCCCCCTCCCCTTCCCACCCCTAGATCCTCCTCTCTGACCTCGGTCTCCCGTGGCCTGCTGACGTGACCCTCCAGGTGCCTGTGGGGTCCTGTCTGGTGCTGTCTGTGACCCGTCTCCTCCTGGTGACCCGGCCTGATCGACAGGGCAATCAGCTCTGTAGTGCTCGGTGCTACCACATCGGAAGCACATATCTGCCTGGTGCCAACACTGCTCTCTAGTGTGTGTGCCCCCACATCGGGTGCAATGAGGACGTGGGCCCCTCCCTGACGAACCCCTGCCTCTGGACCCGGACGACGAGGAAGATCTGCTATAAGGCTGGGACCTGCGCTCACTCCTGGAGCCACAGGCTACCCACGGAAGATTCACTCTTCACGGAGCTCTTTCCTTTGCCAGCATTACGCTTCGCTTGCGTGGCTCCTGTGTTTTCTGCCAAGCTAACTCAGCATCCTTGGCTATCTCCACCAACTCGTGGAAGGGACATCTCAGAGATGGCGTCACCGAACGCCGGAGGTTGGGCCTCAGGCCACTAACAAACTGGCGGGCCTTGAACAATGGGTCAGCCACAAGGGTAGTGGCAAACCTGGATAGTCGCTCAAACTCGGCCTCATACTCATCGACGGTCCTAGTCCCCTGCTGCAAAGTCAGAAACTGCTAAGTCATCAAGGCCTGTCTGCTCGCTGAAAAATATTTGTTGAAGAAGGCGGCTCTGAACTCCTCCCAGGACCCAAAGCCTCCTTCACCTCTGTTCTTCACTTCGGTCTTGTACCAACCTCTGGTGCGGCCCTTCAGCATGTAGGCAACTAGTCTCACCATGTCTTCTTCCGGGCTCTGCATAGCCTGGAAGGTAGCCTCGATCTCGTCTATCCACTGCTCTGCCACATCCGGGTCGGTACCTCTCTCAAAGGGCGAGGGTCCTTGCCTCCGGAAATCTGCAAGAGAACTACTACTACCAGCACCACCACCACTGCCTCCAGGAGCTGCGGGGGTACGTGTAGGTAGATGCCTGCTAGCTTCTTTGCTACTCTGCTGCGCTTCCTGTGATCGTGCATCATGTTCGTCACCTCCTACACCAGGCCTGACATCGCTATCAGTGCAGATAGACTCACAGTGCGAGGCGGGGTATCCTCCGGGTGCGGGACCAGGATACGCTCCGGTGGACGGGCCAGGGTACCCACCAGCTGCGGGTCCAGGATATCCCCCTACTGGGTAGCCGGGGTATCCTCCTGCGGGGTACCCGGGGTAGCCGGGGTAGCTGGGGTAGCCTCCTGTGGGGTAGCCAGGATGACCTCCTGTCATAGGGTCTGTACCGGTCTGAGGAGCACCAGTCTCAGGGGCTGGCGCCTGCGGGGCCTCCTCATCTGAACCGACTGGAGCCTCCTCCTGCCAGTGCATGGGCTCCGGGGGTGGGCTCACCGCCCGCCTGCTTGGTCGCCCTCGTCTCGGAGGCATGACTTCTAAGACATAGAAAAGTTTCAAGTTGTTAGTACACTGCCCAACCCACTCTCTCAACAAATATAGACTCGACTCCTAAATTGCTAAGATAGCTAGGGTGACTTGGATTGAAACTTGCTCTAATACCATAATAATTGTCACGCCCCGAACCTCGGCTCGGGCACGTAAACAACCAGCCGCACTCGAACAGGGACTAGTCCCCATTCAGGCGCAAGGCCTCAGAGACTACTATAAGATAATTATTCAGAGGTAATAATAACAGCGAAATTATAAGATAAAAGAAGAAAGGAGTTTATACAACTCCATACAAACACAATACCGGGTTTACATAACCCAAGACTAGGATCTAGTCCAGTCACCCCTAGAAATCCATACAATAAAGGAATACAAAATACAAGTCTCACACAAGATAAAAGAGGTACGCAGACCTCGAGATAAATACAAGTAACCGAGTCAACTACTCGTTATCTCCCTGCCTAAGCCCAACCCAATTCCTCCTCGTCTGAACCTGAGAAACACACAAGTCAAGTGCATGAGCCTAAAAAAATAGGCCCAGTAGGGTCGCATAAGCAATAAAAGAGGGGAAAGCCATAAGCAAAGAACAAAATAAAGCAAGTGCAACTACGCAAGTGAAACAACATCACAAGCAAATAACAAGTCTCAGGAATGTGGATAAACCCACAGATGTACTCAATCTCTGACATATATGATACTAAGATGTCTACGACATCAACGACACCATCAGTATCGTCTTCGGAGTAAGCCGGATAGCGCTATAATAATCATGTGCACATGGCCAGAAAATGCCGCTCTCCGAGCCAGTGGGCGATATTATACACTACTTTGGGGCACGGTGGCCAAATATTATACACCCTCAGCCGGGGTCTCCGTCCGATGTATCATGCCAGAAAGTAAGAGATTGCTAGTACAAAGACCTAACAACATGTATACATGTATATTCAAAGCAGCAACAACTTGAATATATAGTAAACAGTGACCTCATCGAGATCAGAAGCCAATATGTATCTAAGGAGTAAGATCTACTCAAATACGCATAAGAAAAACATGAAAGCGACAACCTCCTCGAGATATAAAGCCGATACATATGAGGAAACCCATCTCGAATATATATTGGGAACCTCTCGAGGAAATAAGAGCACAAAAAATCAAAGCAAAGTAGGATGACGGAATACTCACAAACCTCCCGTGCGAGAGCTTACCTGGCTAGAAGGAAATTCCCTGATCCTCGTCGCGTCTCACGCGTCCGAATCAGGATCTAGCAGATGGATTGAAACTCTCAGTTTCATAATATCTAATTTATTTCATAAATAGATATGAATATGAGTTCATTTCCCATTCTACTAATTAAATAGCTATAATGAACTTCAAGGTTCACGTATTCTCCCAGAATACGGTTACCGTGATCGTACTCCATTAGAATCACAAGCCCTAAATAAAGAAAGGCCGATGAGGCCCCTAACAATCCCTAATCGAGGAGTAACCCAAATTAAAGATGCTTGAAGCATTAAACAATAGTTATAGATGTATGAATTCTAATAGAATTTCGGCGGCACCTCCCCTATTTATTGGGCCCCGCAATTATACAATCATTCACCAACATACCCACTACACATGGGTTTCATAATTCATACATCAATTAAACCACACATACAATCTCATTAACTTCTACTAAGAGTAATCTAGGGCTTCTAATACCCTTAATTAAATATCATGAAGTTCATTAACAAAACGCGTCCGACCGGTCCAGCTAGAAGATAATTCTTACCTTGCAGTTCGAGATTGAGTTGTTGATGTCCAACAACGCGTCTCCCTTCTTAGTCCTGCAGCTCGCCGGAGCTTCACCGGTCGCCAATCACGACTGGGATCTCAACGGGAGCAAGAAGGAGCAAAAGGGCGAAGGTCTGAGCCTGGCCGGAGGCGGCCAGAAGAAAAGGGCAGCCGGGCAATAGGGGCAGTCGGCGGCGAGAGGCGGAGCTGGGTCGACGAGCAAGGAGCGGGCGCTTGCCGGAGCTGGGCGGAGGCCTGGTCGCGAGAGTGGATCTGGTCGGCGGCGGCCAGATCGGGTCGATGGGGTCGCGCGCAAGGGCGGCTGGGACTGTGCGTGGGGGGCTAGGGTCGTGGCCTGCCGGTGGAGCTCGCCAGTGCGTGGCACAGGAAGCCTTGGCCGCGATGCGCAGGCACGCTGCCAGTTGCGATGCGTCACGGGCGCGGGGGGCGTCGGGCGAGGCACGCCGGGACTCGGTGCTAGCCTAGACTCACGCAGAAGGGTGGCCGTAGGCGCATGGATAAAGGCCGCAAATCACACTAGTATGAGGGAGAGGGAGAGATGAAAGAACGAGGGTTGATTTCAATTTAATTGAAATCTCAAACCCTAAGTTATATCATACACATATATGGTTTAAAATATTGGTCACATGATCACTAAAGCCTCACATGTGCACTATACCCTCACAAGATTATTGTTCATCCCCGGGTGAATGAACTTTATTTTCCCTAGGGTTCGCCGCAATGATTCTCTCGTCCACATGCCCGAACCAGATCCGTGAATCTCGGGTCAATGGTCCCAGTGGCATTGGTGCACTATACTATCATTGGGTTTTGTCTCTCGTCAAACCAAGTCCGTAAATGTCGGCTTTTAGTCAAATCCTTTATCACGGGATTATTGTGGCATCACGAGGCTATCTCAGTCCCTGACCAGATCCACCCTTCCCGGGATTTAAATATTTGTCTATTTCCTTTTCTCGATAATTAATCCATATTAATTAATCTATAATTAATTTGGATTAATTAACACATAATTAACCTTGATTAATTAATTCTTAATTAATTTGGATTATTCAGACCTGTGATTTTTCCCAAAATCTCACCGCTCACCATATTAAATTGCTACATAATAACTTTGAGAAAATAAATCTTTATTTATTTTGGGGCGGGTTTTACAAAAGATGCATGGCTATATTGAGAGGTTAGGATCACTAGGTTTTGTGATGGATCAGGAATTAAGTATAGACTTAATTCTACAAAGTTTAACTGACAGTTATGCGCAGTTTGTGCTAAAATATTAGATGAACTAGATTGCATCGACAATACCGGAGTTGATCAACCTGCTCAAATCGGCAGAGCCTGCTGTTAAGAAATAACAAAAGGCTGTGATGCTTGTGGACTCTTCTAAGACCAAGGGCTCTAAGAAGAAGAAGTCCTTAAAAGCCAAAGGGAAGGCCACGAAAAGAAAGGCCAAGAAGGCAGAACAAGTTGCCCCAAAAGGAGCCTGCCATCATTGTGGCAAAGAAAGCCATTGGAGAAGAAACTACAAGGGCTACCTGGAGACTCTGAAGAAAAATAAGGCATCTGATGCCCTATCTACTTCAAGTATCTTCTTTATTAAGATAAATATTGTTTCTTATAAAACATGGGTATTGGATACTGGATGTGGCTCACACATATCCAGCGATATCACGAGGGCCTAAAGAAGGTAGGATATTTGGTCAAGGGAAGAAGCGGACTTACTTGCGGGTTGGAAATGGAGCAAAAGTTGCTCCATTAGCCGTAGGAACTTATGTATTACCACTTCCAAGTAGACTAGTTTTAGAATTAGACAATTGCCTTTATGTTCCTAGTTTGATGAAGAACATTATTTCTATTTCTAGTTTGACTAAGAAAGGTTTTCATTTAACTTTTAGTAACAATTGTTGTTACATAATGTTGGATGGAGTTCTTTATGGTACAGGAATGTTGTGCAATGGTATATACATATTAGATGCGTCAAGTTCTATACTCAATATTGAAAATAATAACAAAGGAGTAAAACAAGATAATCAATTAACCTCTTATTTATGACATTGTCGTCTTGGCCATATAAGCGAGAAACGCATGACTGAGTTTCTCAAAAGAGGCTACTTGGGGTCATTTGATTATGAATCATATGACACATGTGTATCGTGCTTAAAGGGTAAGATGACTAATCACCCTTTACGGGAAAGAGTGAACGTGCAACAGACTTATTAGCCCTAATACATACATATATATGTGGGTCAATGTCTATGCATGCTAGAGGTGGTTATGCTTACTTTATTACCTTTATCGATAATCATTCACGATATGGGTATGTGTATCTAATGGATACAAATCTGAAGCCTTTGAAAAGTTCAAAGAATTCAGAAATGAAGTAGAGAACAACTTGGTAGAAGTATTAAAACACTTAAATCTGATCGAGGTGGTGAATACATGAGCCAAGAGTTTTAAGATTATCTTAGGGATAATGGGATATTATCCCAATGGACTCCACCTTACACGCCACAACACGATGGTGTGGCGGAAAGGAGAAACCGACCCTATTAGATATGGTGAGGTCAATGATGATCCATGCAGAGCTTCCTAGGTTATGCACTTACAACTGTTATTTATCTTTTAAAGAGAGTCCCATCTAAGGCAGTTCAGGTTATTCCATATGAGATGTGGACTATCAAGAAACCCTCACTATCTCACTTGAAGGTATGGGGTTGTCCGGCTTACGTGAAGCGGACAATGTCAGATAAACTTGAGACTAAGTCTGATAGGTGTCTATTTGTAGGATATCCAAAGGAAAACATGGGATATCAGTTTTACCACACTTTGGAACAAAAGGTATTTGTTTCAAAGCATGTTGTCTTCCTAAAGAAAGAGTTTCTCCTAATGGAAGATAGTGGGAACAAAATTGAGCTTGATGAAGTTCGAGATGCTCCAATAGATACAGAGGAACTGCCTAACCCAGATCCACAGCCAGTTACTCATACTGATGAAGTAACAGTTGTACCTTCTGATACACAAGAGCTTGTAGATCTAGTAGGATACATATGGTTCCCGAGAGATATAGATTTCTCATGAGTGAAACTAATGACGTATTACTCATAGAGGATAAGGAACCTACTAATTACGAAGAAATACTGAATTGTTCCGACTCAGATAAATGGCTATGCGCCATGAAATCATAAATGGATTCCATGTATGAAAACCAAGTATGGTGTTTGGTTGATCCACCGGAAGGAATTAATCCTATTGGGTGCAAGTGGGTTTTCAAGAAGAAAACCGACATGGAAGGTAACGTAACTACCTATAAAGCTAGGCTAGTGGCGAAAAGATATCGTCAAAAACAAGGTGTTGACTATGATGAAACCTTTTCACCTATGGCCATAGCCATTGCTGCTTATTATGACTAAAATTTGGCAAATGGATGTGAAAACAACTTTCCTTAATGGAAATCTAACCGAGGATGTGTATATGATGCAACTCAAGGGATTCACATCTAATGATGGCAATAAAGTATGCAAGTTTCAAAGATCCATTTATGGATTGAAGAGAGCATCCAGGAGTTGGAACATCCAATTTAATGAGATGATCAAAGAGTTTGGTTTCTCACAAAATCCGGATGAACCCTGTGTATGAAGGTTAATGGGAGTGTAGTCGTGTTCCTTGTGTTATATGTGGATGACATACTACTAATAGGAAATGACATATCTTTCCTTCAATCAGTCAAAATTTGGTTATCCAAGAATTTCTCCATGAAGGACCTTGGAGAGGTGACCTACATCTTGGAGATAAATATTTATAGAGATAGATCTAAAAGGTTGCTAGGTCTTTCGCAGTCTACATACATAGACAAGATGCTAAAGAGGTTTAGCATGAAGGAGTCTAAGAGAGGGTACATCCCCATGTGACATGGGATTATACTCTCGAAGTCTATGTATCCAAATATACAAGATGAGAGGACTCGCATGAATAAGATCCCATACGCTTTAGCCATAGGATCTATCACGTATGTTATGTTATGTACGAGGCCCGACGTATTATATGCTCTGAGTGTCACAAGCAGATACCAGTCTGATCCCGGTGAGGGTCATTGGGTGGCTTTCAAGAATATCTTTAAGTACTTGAGACGAACTAAGGATTTATTCTTGGTATATGGGGAAAATGATCTCGTAGTAAGTGGGTATACTGATGCCAGCTTTCAGACCGACAAGGATGATTCCAAATCCCAGTCCGTTTATATTTTATCTTTGAATGGAGGAGCAGTCAGTTGGAAAAGTTCCAAACAAGAGACGACTGCTGATTCAACAACTGAAGCAGAGTACATTGCAGTTTCTGAAGAAGCAAAGGAAGTAGTTTGGATAAAGAAGTTCATCATTGAACTAGGAGTGGTTCCCAACATTGTTGATGTGATACCGGTTTATTGCGTCAATAATGAAGCCATTGCAAAGCAATGGAGCCATAGTCTCATCAGAGATCCAAACATATACTTAGGTCATACCATTTGATTAGGGAGATCATTGGTAGGAATGATGTAAATATAGAGAGAGTTTCCACCGATCAGAATCTAGCTGATCCATTGACTAAGGCACTTCAACAGGAAAGGTTTGAGTCTCATGCAAACACCTATGGTATTAGATACAAAGGCGATTGGCTTTAATTCAAGTGGCGATTGTTAAAGAAGTGCTCTAAAGACAATCACCTTTAGCACTTTATGTACAAATTTATTTATTTAATAAAAGACTTCTTCATTATTTGGATGTTCACTACTATCAATATGATATGAGATCTTAAATCTAATTAATGAAGTCCATGATACAACACATAGCATGAAGGAAATTATGATATAAATCATAATGTGGGATTCCTATCATGTGTAATTATGTACGTATCTAAATATCCCTAGTCGAAGGATCAATGAGATGGGACATCATTTATCCATCAAGACTAGCACATGTTATGCTCCTTGATCCGATCAAGCAGTTGTTCTCATAAGTTGTAAGCATGAAGATGTTTTGAGTGAACATGTGGATGCTTGCTAAGGGTAGCAAGTTCATTAGATGACCTACCATGAGTCTTCACACATAGTTATCCTATTAAAATGTCAGTGAAGATCTCATTGCAGCAATGGTGTAAATATCCTCAGACTTAAGGTACAGAAGTTATCTTGGATATGGATCCTGTGCTTTGACGTCATTCCTACGTTTCCCTTTAGGGGTTGCTTACAGGTTGGTGATTGGGTACAACTTTGAAGTATTCGAAGGTATTTGGGTGACCAACAGAGGATTTACCACTCCTGATAGAAGGAGAGTATACCCATGGCCACTTGTCAGGTCATTACTCAAGAATCTTTGGCCAGAGTAACTTGTCATGAAGATGGTCTTCGATGACATAAGTTTTGAGTAATGGATCCCATAGGACGAGGAACTAATACTTGGGCTAGGTGTGACATAGTCAGTCTAGTGGGAGTTGACACATAGACCATACTCCAAACCAAGTTGGTATAAGATGGTAAAGGATAAGTTGTACAATGACATTGGATGCTGAAGGGTTCCATGTCAGACCACTAGACTTTCCGATCAATTGGGGGTCATGATGTATTGCTAGATGCCACTCATGATCTATTTGTAATCAATGGTTGATTATGAATGGCCAACATAACTGGGAACCTAATGGGTCACACGCATAGAAGATATCAATGAGGTATAAAACGGGTTTTTAGGAATAGATCCTCAAATGAGAGAATTAAAGGGAAGAGAAAGATTGTAAGTCAATTTTTATTATAAGTCAAATTTGATTTTAAGTAGAATTTGATTATAAATCAAATTTGATTATATTTCGAATTTGATTATAAGTCAAATTTGCTTGGAAGTCGAATTTGATTATAAATCAAGTTTGATTAGATTGTAAGCCAAATTTGATTTGGGTTTCAATCAAAGACCCAATTCGAAACAAACCCTAATCTGATTAGGGAAGCCTATAAACATATGATATTCTAGGCCTTAAAAATAATACAACTTTTTAGCAATTGATAGAGATCAATAGCCTTTTTTCTTCTCTCACAAATCCTCTCAAGAACTTCCACCATAGCTAGCACCATGCGTGGAAGATCACCCCGTCACCTTTGAGGTTGCTTCTACAGATCTTCCCATGGATCATCGTTAGAGGCACTCCGTCTGCGGACTGCTGTGGTTGACGCAACGTCATCTCCGATTCAGAGAAAGAAATTCGGCACAGATATGAAAAGGTACATGCTCTTCAACTTTACTTGCTTGTGTTTTGATAAACGTAGGGAGATCCGTTTGGGCTAGGATTTAGAAAATTTTAATTTTTTCCCTATGCCATGTATATGATACATGCTTTCGATTTTCTACAAAACCCTACATACTATTCATGTGATTTTAAGTAATTCTTGCCCACTGGTACTTAAATTGTGTTAATTCTCTATTTCAGGGCACTAGAGAGCTTTGAGAGCAAAACAGGAAAAAAAAAAAAACAGATCAAATCGAAGCTTTTGTAGCATTTCTGAAGATATACGGGTAGGCTTACGGCCGTAAGTGCCCGTGTGATGAAGATACGGGCAAGCTCACGAGTGTAAGCGCCATATAGAGGTTCTGAACACACAAGCCCGAAGATACAGGGAGCTACATGGGTGAACTCACGGTCGTATCCCAGACTATGTGACCTGGGGATGAAACATACGGGCATGCTTACAGCCGTAAGACAACCCATATACCGCGCCCTCAGACTCAAGTTAATCTAGTTTTATGCTAACCCAAGTCCGAATCTTAGGGATTGGGTTACTAATCATCTACATTGAGCTGAACCCTATAAATAGCAGATTTAGGGTTTAGAAAAGGGGCTTTTGGATCTTGAACATCATCGCCCTCTTGGAGGCTCCTTACAAGCATTGAAGGGACATCACCAACGGTTATCGCCAACAGTCATCGCCAACGATGGAGGGAAGAGTAGTTTCTATTATGTTTCTTCTCTTTTCATCTTGTTAGATACTTGAGCATGATGAACCTCCTGATTTATGCTTAATCTTGCTTGTATGGATTTCTATATTTGAATGAGTCTTTCAAGTATTTGAGAACCTATTGAATGTTTAGTATGGTATTGATACTTTACGTTGTGACTGCTCTAAGTGTCTATCTAGATCTATAGAAGGTGTAGACGATAACGCTCCCCCTATATACCCTAGATCTACTTGAATAGGTGGGAGTTATGAACACGCCGAGAGATAGGTTGTTTAGGAGAGAGATTTTTTGAAATGGATTATTCCCATAACTCTTGCAAGATTATGTGTTCTCTAGAACTACTCACGAGTGTAGATTAGTAACTCGCCTTGAAAGAGGAGGTAAAAGCGTTGTAGGAATTCTTGGTCCATACCTCATACTCATCGATATGAAATCCATATTTACCCCAATCTATAAGTATCAGGAGGGGATTCAATGCCCGAGTATCTCCCTTCTTTCATTATTGCCACCACAATTTTCTCCAAGTGTTCTTAAGCCAATTTCTCTTTTTAGTAATTAGAATAGAAAATCATCAACCTTTGGATAGACTAGGTAGCTGATAATTAGATAGGATTAGTGGTCAAGGTCCTTGTGGGTTCAACATTCGACTTTCACAAGTCCACTTTATTATTTGATACGACTGGTGCACTTGCAGTTTAAGCATATCACAATACACGCCCATCAATGTCCAAAGTTGGCATCATGATGTGCATACTTAGCTGCTCATTGATGACCTGATTCACAGACAATTCGCTCGATTTAGCCTCTATTAGCACAAAATAGATGGAAAACACGACTAAATCACATGGGATAACTAATTTCAGGCAAGCAATGCATTTCAGGACCAAAATCATGTAATATCTACTCAAAACCATACATCTTGGCCCTAAACATATGACAATTTCATACTAAAATAGCTCTCTTTCGAGAGCTATCAGATTCCCAAGTAGAGATATCAATCGGGACATGCTAAAACAAGACCTGATATTGTAGACCACGGGTAGTTCCCGAACACGGGTCGAGGTAGTATTCGTGGTGGGCTAGCGCCTACGTGGTCCAAGAGCCGTACGGAAGGCGGCAAGCATGCCAATCAAGGCACCATATGAGTGTAGTTGTTCGAGGATATGCAGGCATAACCCAAGACTAGGATTTTTTTTTTAATGTTTTTAAAGGCTTTTAAAGCCCAAGAAAGACCAAAACAACCCTTTTATTAGTTATAAAAATGCTACTTTTAAGGGTTTTTGTGTTTTTTCGTTAAAATGAGATTTTTACCCTACCTAACAAATATAAAGGCTAATTGATGAAGGAATTTTGGGCATTAAAAATTTATGAAAAAAATCTATAAATACCCCGCTAATTCTTTTCATTTCCCTCACACCAACAATAAACTTTTTCTTAATTCTCATTCTAATTTCTCAAGAATTCAAGCAATCAACTTCATCTTCAAGGCTTCAAGATCAATTTCTTCAATTCTTCTAAGTTCAAGTGATGAAGTCCTTAATTGCATTTGAAGAAGACCAACCGGGTATCCTATTGTCCAGGATTCTTCAAATCTCTTAGAAGCAATTGAGATGACTCTTAAAGTGTTTTTTTTTTTTTAATTGCATAATGGCTGGCTAGTTCTTCCAATTTTTAGAATGGTACTTCTCCTTTTTATCTTTTTCATCCCTCCCCCTGAGTATTGGTAAATTTGAAGTTGATACTGATTGTCATATTTATGTAGGGTTTTGTAGAAAATTGAAAGCATGTATCATATACATGGCACAACAAAAAAATTAAAATTTTCTAAACCCTAGCCCAAACTGATCTCCCTATGTTTATCAAAACACAAGCAAGCAAAGTTGAAGGGCATGTACCTTTTGATATTTGTGCCGAATTCTTTTTTCTAAATCGGAGAGACGTTGTGTCAACCACAACAGTCCGCAGACGGAGTGCCTCTAACGGTGATCCAAGCGAAGATCCGTAGAAGCAACCTCAAAGGTGACGCGGTGATCTTCCACGCAAGGTGCTAGCTATGGTGGAAGTTCTTGAAAGGATTTGGGAGAGAAGAGAGAAAGGCTATTGATCTCTATCAATTGCTAAGAAGTTGTATTGTTTTTATGACCTAGAATATCATATATTTATAGGCCTCCCTAATCAGATTAGGGTTTGTTTCGAATCTGACTGAAGCCCAAATCAAATTTGGCTTACAATCTAATCAAATTTGATTTATAATCAAATTCGACTTCCAAGCAAATTTGACTTATAATCAAATTCGACTTACAATCAAATTTGACTTATAATAAAATTCGACTTATAATCTTTCTCTTCCCTTTAATTCTCTTGTTTGAGGATCTATTCCTAAAAACTCATTTTATACGTCATTGATATCATGCATGTAACCCATTAGGTTCCCTATTATGTTGGCCATTCATAATCAACTATTGATTACAAATAGATCATGAGTGGCATCTAGCAATACATCATGATCCCCAATTGACCGGAAAGTCAGGTGGTCTGACTTGGAACCCTTCAGCAGCTAATGTCATCGTACAATTTATCCTTTACCATCTTATACCAACTTGGTTTGGAGTATGGTCTATGTGTCAACTCACACTAGACTGGCTATGTCACACCTAACCAAGTATTAGTTCCCCGTCTTATGGGATCCACTACTCAAAACTTATGTCATCGAAGACCATCTTCATAACAAGTTACTCTGGTCAGAGATTCCTGAGTAATGACCCGACAAGTGGCCATGGGTATACTCTCCTTCTATCAGGAGTGATAAATCCTTTGTTGGCTACCCAAATACCTTCAAATACTTCAAAGCTGTACCCAACCACCCTGTAAGTAACCCCTGAAGAGAAACGTAGGAATGACGTCAAAGCACAAGATCCATATCCAAGATAACTTGTGTACCTCAAGTCTAAGGATATTTGCACCATTGCTACAATGAGATCTTCACTGACATTTTAATAGGATAACCATTTGAAGACTCATGGTAGGTCATCCAATGAACTTGCTACCCTCAGCAAGCATCCACATGTTTACTCAAAACATCTTTATGCTTATAGCTTGTGAGAACAACTGCTTGATCGGATCAAGGAGCATAACATGTGCTAGTCTTGATGGATAAATGATGTCCCGTCTCATTGATCCTTCGACTAGGGATATTTAGATACGTACATAATTACACATGATAGGAATCCCACATTATGATTTCTATCATAATTTCCTTCATGCTATGTGTTGTATCATGGACTTCATTAATTAGATTTAAGATCTCATATCATATTGATAGTAGTGAACATCCAAATAATGAAGAAGTCTTTTATTAAATAAATAAATTTGTACATAAAGTGCCAAAGGTGATTGTCTTTAGAGCACTTCTCCAACATAGTGTACAGTGAATTGATATAAAAATATGATTAATTGAACGCTTATCACAAATATCCCCAAACTTAAGCGTTTGCTTGTCCTCAAGCGAACAAATAAAGAAAAATTAAAAAGATGATAAGCGTTCACCCTCAGGCTAAGGCATTCGCATTTTGTTGTACTCAAAGGATTCACCATTGACAGTTGCATTTTCCTATTTCAACATCTCAGACTTAGATTACTCTCAAGATGTGATTTAAAATTTGCTCTAGATGAGAGTTTCACTCCATTTACCATGTTTCTAAGTTTTAAAGTGGCAACCATACCGTCAGTGGACTCTGGAGATTCCTTGAGGTCCTAAGTGCAAAACAACTGGCCCTTTAATAAAAGTAAGATTTTCTTTTTGTTCTTTTTGTTTTTTTTTTTCACTTTTCAATTTTTCAATTTTTCAATTTTTCAACTAGCCCCGTAAGGAACCACCAGAGGTTTTGTGTCGAATGAAATAGATAATAAATATTATGTTTATTTGAAATTTATTGGTGATATTAATTGTTTTATGTCGTAATTCCATGCAGCTCAACTCTGAGAGATAAAATGTTGTCAAATGTGAATAATGGGTGAAATTAAAGTTTTGTAGATACAGTGGGGGATAATATTAGTCCGGATAAGTTTTCTCGTTGGACCTGTTCCTTTCATATTCTATTGCCACGACACTTCTCATTTAAAATAATGTGATTTATCTATTTTATTACAACTAAATAAAGAAATAAATAAATCTGGTTGTGATTTGAAGAAAAAAAAAACCTTTTTAAAAGGTATAAAAGGGAAAGGAAAAGTTCCATTGTTTTCTAATCAGCCATCTCTTGCTCCACGCACGCACGCACACATACACAAGCACGCGTCATCTTCTTATATAAAACAAATAAATAATAGTAAAAGAGAGCATTACTTCATTGGTGTGTCTTTGTTTGAAATCTTGAGTTTAATTAATTTACAAGTTTTATGGATTCAATTATGGAATGCGTACAGAGTTGCACCAGGTATAAACTTGGTGTTAAGGAAGGTATATTAGATGAGATTCCCAGTAGAAAATTTTGCTTTTTTAAAGGCCACTTTGTTCCCCAGTTTTGATCTCATTATTGTGAATGGCTTCTCCTCCCAGCCAATCCAAGGTCCAGCTTTTGCTGTTCTTTTGGGTGCTCTTCCCACTGCCACATTCTTCAGGTAAACCCTTTTTCCATTTAATTCATTGTGATAATACCGAGTAGTTTTAGTTTTTTTTACCATTGCTTGTGATCAGTGAATGGTTTCTCCAAGGTGAAAGGTGTGAACTTGGGAGGTTGGTTAGTGGTGGAGGGTTGGATCAAGCCTTCTCTGTTTGATGGAATTCCTAATGGAGATATGCTGGTGAATCACCATTGCTCTTCGTTTGGGCTGTTTTAGAGACTTTGTTTGATGCTCTCTTTGTTTTATGTGTTTGAGTGTAGGATGGTACCAAGGTGCAGCTCAGGTCAGTGACACTGGGGAAGTATGTGAGTGCGGTGAATGGCGGTGGAATGAATGTTACAGTGGACCGGGATATCCCTTCTTTGTGGGAGACCTTCAAGGTTAAGCCTTGTTTTCTAGACTTGTAGTTGCATCACAGTGATGTTTGATGAAATGCTTCTGAGATTGCTTTGTTTAACTCTTCTGATTTTAGCCACTCCACTATGATTTTCAGACAATGCTGTATGATCTTTTCTTAGATAGGTATCTCATTTGTTTAGCTTACCTTTGACTTGTAAATATATACTAAGAATGATTACTCTTTGGTCAACCTCAGATAGAACTCAAACTAAAACAGTTATATATATTGTAGATTTTTGGCTGAAGGAAGTCATAAAATCGGTTTAGTGGTTGTATTAGTCTGAGCCAAATTGATGCTTGGGTTTTGGAAAGAGATGAAGCCATTTTAGGCAACCGTAGATAACCGGCAACTTCTTAATAGATTTTTGTTCTTTCTTATGCTAAAGATGATTCGGATTGAACTGCAACTTTCAGATTTTTGTGCATGTTCATTATATATGAAAAACTGATTTTGGCTACAATTTGCTAATAGTAGCTATGGAGAGTTTCAGATACAAAGTTTCAATTCCGAACCTTTGGAGGGCAATTTTTAACATCAAGTAGCACAGAGGGTCTAATCACAGCTTCAGCAGATTCACCATCCACTAGTGAAACATTTTACATTGAAAGGAACAATGGCATGATTCACATTAAACTTTTGAGTGGACCCTATGTACAGGTGATTCTAAATTACTAAATGGATATCGAATTCAAGTCAAGAGGAATGATTGATAAACTCGTAACATTTCAATTAAGATTGTCATATTGAAATTTATCTAGGCGACGATAGAAAATCAACTCACAGCTGATTATTATGGAGTGCCTGGGTGGGATGCTAATGCGGCAACATTCGAAATGTATCTGATTGAAAATAATTTGCATGGAGATTACCAACTTGCAAATGGATATGGGCATAATAAAGCCAAAGAGGTTCTTGCAGTAAGTTCTTATCTGTGTCTTTACTAAAAAGTTCTTTCTCTGCAATTATTTTCCTGCAAGGAACATTGTCCATTATTATCTTTCTAATGTACAGAAACATCGGAACAGCTTTGTCACATACGAAGATTTTTCTTTCCTGTCTCACCATGGAATAAATACAGTTAGAATTCCAGTTGGGTGGTGGATTGTGCAAGATCCTAATCCACCTTCACCTTTTGTTGGAGGATCCTTGGCAGCTCTAGATAGAGCATTCACTTGGGCACAGTAGGTCTTGTTTCTGAACTCACAGTGTTCACAGCATTCATCTAAATTCATTTTAGTCATAAATAATATTACTACTGATTTTTATTGCAGGGAAAATGACATTAAATGCATCATTGATCTCCATGCAGCTCCGGGTTCTCAAAATGGAATGGAACATAGTGCTAGTAGAGATGGATCAGTGGATTGGGCATTGTCACCTGAATACATCTCACAAAGTTTAGATGTCATAGACTTCTTGTCTGCAAGGTAATTCTTAGGTTATATCTTTTCTATTTGAAAATGTCATGTGGATAAGTGACCCTAATATACTCGAAGTCTGTTCTTATTATGTCCAACAATAAAAATAACATGATTACTAAGAATTCTAGTTTTAGACTCTTGGTCATATTTATTTATGCCTTGTATTTCTGTTTAGTTTTCCTGTGTTGTTTGTCAAATTATTTGTAAGGAATTGATGTTAAGTTAATGTTTGGCTAGTCCAATTCTCATATTAGATTCTCTCTAGCAGGTCTTGCGTAAACATTCTCTAAGATCTCACTGGTGATCATTCTGTTTCTCAATTGCAGGTATGCAAAGCATCCTGCACTCTTGGGGATTGAGCTTTTGAATGAGCCTTCTGCAGCTGCTGTTCCATTAGAAGTTTTAGTTTCATACTACCAAAGAGGTTACCAAGTTGTTAGGACTTATTCTTCCACGGCATATGTTATAATCTGCCAAAGAATCGGCAATGCAGATCCAATAGAACTTTATCAAGCAAACATTGGTGACCATAATCTTGTTGTAGACTTGCACTACTATAATCTTTTCGATCCATATTTTACCCAGTTGAGTACCGTTGATAATATTCAGTTCATATACAAGAGCAGGCAACAGCAGTTGGAGGCGCTAAACATTTTAAATGGGCCATTTACCTTCATAGGTGAGGACATCCAGTTCATTTGCTTGTCATCAATTTAGCATTATATCAAAACTTCAAGATAAAAATCATTTCGAGAAAACAAAATGATTTTCAATTACTCTTTTATATATTAAAAAAAAGGATTGATCTGATTTATTTATTTATTTTTTTAAATCATGCAGGAGAGTGGGTGAACGAGTGGAATGTGACAAATGCTTCACTGATTGATTATCAAATGTTTGGGAAGGCTCAGTTAGAAGTTTACAATGCGGCATCTTTTGGTTGGTCCTATTGGACACTCAAGAATGACAGAGTGCACTGGGATTTTGAATGGAGCATCAGGAACAATTACCTTCTATTAGGTTAGTATATGTTTATCATCACTGTTTTCCTTTAGTATTCAGACTTTTCCATGTTCCAACACAACACACATAACCATGTTTGTCTTGTTCCTGCAGAAATATTTTCCATGTTCTTCAATATCAGTTTATGATGTGCTTTTCCTTCTATTACTGTTTGCTTGGAGAATTCTTTGCATTTAAGGCTGTAATCTCTCATCATATCTGGTTCATTTTTGAAATTCCATCTCAGGTAGTTCATTGTCGAAAAATCCCAACATCCTTCTGCTGCTTACGTTGACATGTACAATAATTCTCTTGCAGTAACTGGTATGACAAATCAACTCAACAAGCATCTCAATATTCATAAGAAGAATTTTCTTTCTGTTTTGATTACATCTTACTTGATGCTTCTTTGATTAATCACTGGACAGTTTAGATACAGCAGAATATAGAATCTCAAATGGGAAACAAGAAGGTGATGCTTTTATGAACAATTGATGTTCATTGGAAGACCATTATATGAGACATTCAGTAAAATTTTCCTTTCTTTTATTGAAAATTTTCCCAATCAGAACTGCAATCTTGCTGAACTTGTATTGAAATTATTGCACTGCAAAACAATTACAGTCAGATGTCTGTGTCCTTCATTGTGTTTGTGCTTTGAGTTTATTTTGTTTATTTATTTAAGTCCATGTAACCGATGTAAGAGTGTCCTTGATGTTGTTTTTGTCAAAGCCATTTTAAAATAAAGATTTTTAAAAATAGAGCTAATATTTTGGTGTTCAGTTATAAAAATATAAAATAACTTCTGCTATTATAATTTACTAAAAAATTATAAACTATTTGTTTTCTATTTGAACAATAAATAAATTTTAAAGATATCAAGGTACATATATATTAAATAAAATATTTTTTGATTTATCATATAATGTAAAAATAATAATTAAATAAACAAAAAATTGATTTTTTTTTTAACTAACAGATCATTTTCATTCAAACCAATGAATTATATATTCTTAAACTAATAATACTTGTTGATGAGTGAATTCAGCTCTTCCTCAGGATCATAGTCGATCCCAATCAACTAGTGAGATTTGGTGGAGATGGCGGCTTTTTCAATTGGAGACGGGAAAGATGATCAATCACCGGTGATGACTCTGGTGAGAAGAACTACTACCGTTGCTGGAGTTGGACGTTGAACATGATCTGTAAGAGGATGTTCAAGGTCTATCCTCGGACTCTCTGATGATTGAGTTAGACCAAGAGATCTAGGAGAGGAAGAGAGAGATCAAAGTTCTCTATAAAGAGAAGAAATCAGAATAAAGAATGAGAAATTTAGTGAGAGAGAGGGCTGAGAGAGTGTTGCTTCTCTTGGCCACCCAAGAAGAGTTGAAGTTGTGAGAGTCCATATGAAGTCTTATCTCCCCCTTTTATATCTTTCCCCCCAAGGCCGTTGGACGGTTAGAGGAGACTTGGATACCAAGCAAGCCATTGCTTGGGCAGCAAGTGCCAGCTAGCTCCAGTGAGAACGGAGCCTTCTACAGACTTGGAGAAGCTCTTTAGAAGTTCTCCCGGCACCTTCTTGAGGCTATGCTGATAGTTGCATAGTTGCATGGTCGTTGCGATAGTTTTTATCTTTCAACAGTTGGGATCATGCCACGTGTATGGAGAGATATGCCACATAACACTTGTCCCTAGACTAGTTAGGTCAGCAAGTCTTCAGCTTAAGGCAACCTAAGAAGCCATGCTGCTTCTTAGTGGCGTGATCCGACTCGAGGACGTGCTTATCTCTTAGGACGAGTGGGCTTTGCTGAGAAGGATTAAGTTGACCAGTAAACAATCAGACTTGGGAGTCTTCTCTTCGCGACCTATTCAAACTTGTTTTTTGAACAGGTAGTGGCCACCATCATTAATATCCATATCTTCAAACTGGTGACGTTTCGGGGCACATTATGCTCTTTACGGCGCGTCCCCCCCTCCCTCAATAGGATTTCAACAACCGTCATCAGGAGGATTGTCTTCATGGTCGTTTACTTGAGGGGTCGAAAGTGTCAAGAGCTATGCGTTGCCCATCCAAGATATACCCTTTTGGTAGGATGCCTTGATTCATCGAATTGTAACTTTTGTGATTAGAGAGGATACATCACATGCCTTTTCCTTTAAATATTCCCCTAAGAGCCTTCAATTTTCGGACTATCCCCCTTGACAATGCTTTTGGAGGAATTTTTGGAGAAAAAACTATCTCTTTCCCTCGTCCTTCCCTCAGGAGTGTAGTGTTCTCTACAGCAATGGGTAAAATGACTTCCTTTTACGCGTAATCCATCAACTATTAACTTGGATTTGATTGACCCTTCTGACTCTTACATAGGGTCCAATAGATCACAAGCATCTGAGACAAGCCTTGAGGAATCTTGTTAGTGATTCCCATCCAACATCCTCCTCTCATCAAAAGAGAAAAAGTGCTATGGCGATTAGCATTGGGTTGAACAGAGAGATTCACGCTCAATTCAAGTCTTTGGATGCTCAGGATCCTTCCTTCACCGTAGAGGGAGATGTCGGGAAGGGCTTAGTCCACGTGCCTTGCGATGTTCATGAAACCGTACTCGAGAGGCATTGCACAGTGATGCTCAACTTGGTTTCTTGTGCAGAATCAAAGATGTTGGCTTCTAAGGCTTCGACTTCTCAATTAATGGCCTATGTGGCCCTGACTCACAAGTTGTCTCGACTAGGAGACTCCCTTGAAGGGAGAGAGGAGTCTTCTGCTCTAAGAGGGAAGCAATCAAAATCTATGTTTTCCAACCCAGTAGCGGCTGCCGAGGCATTACAAGCCATATCCTTAAACTCCAACCTCAAAGGGTTGGGGAGACTTAATGAGGAGCAACTTTCTTCATGGCTAAACTTAGTCGGCGTTAGAGTGACTTTTCATTTTCCCACATCTTTCCAACCTCCTTTACCCCTTTGCTTACCTGTTACTTGTGAATGTTGTCGACTATCTTAATAGGATTCATGGCAACCCTCTTACGAGTGAAGGTAGTGTTTGGCGACCTCAAGGACATATTGGAAAAGACAGAGACCAAGTTGTCAAAGGCCGAGGAGGACCTTTAGAAAGCAAAGGCTTAGTTGGTCCAGCAAGATAACACGATCCACTAGCTGGATGAGTTGCGCTCCAAGAGACTTGAGGTGGCTAAGAGGGAGAGAGAGAGGTTGCAGGGCTGAACTAGCACTGTCTTAGAATACTGTGAAGTCGATCCAAGAGAGCTAAAAGAGGGTATTGCAGGAGCGCTCTACTGACCTTTAGGAAGCTCACGAGTAAGTCATGGACAATTCAAGATGTCCGATGAATACAAAGCTCACTATCGGGAAGTGGTTGCTTGTATTGTGGATAACTTCAAGCCTTCTGCCAAGTTCCAGGAATCAGTTTGTGCGAAGGTGAGTCGAGGGGTTGAAGAATGTTTTAAGATTTTCCAAGAGATCCTTCGTAACAATCCTGAGTTAGACCTTACCTCCCTCGGGTTCAGAGAGGCTCTTAGATATCTTCCTTCTTCAGCTCTGACAGAGAGACAGGTATTCATACATTAGATGCCCACGTCAAAACACTCGACCTCGCCATTGTAGAATGTGGGGTTATCACTTTTGTGGGGGAAAATCTTGGCAGTAGGGTGCCTAAGGAAGTCGGGTCCCAAGGAGCCGCCTCCGTCTAGCCTTCTGGGCTCACTCCTTAGGCTCCCCTTTTATGACTTACACATGTTCTTTTCTTCTCACACCTATTTGCTTGCTTGTACTAGTTTTGCCAACAATGAAACTAATTTTCTTTCGATAATGAATAGCCTCACCTATCTCCTCTTTTGAACGCTGCGTGCTATTTTTCTTCTGACTCGCTTCTGAGTTGCTGACGATCTCACTATCTTTTTAAAGAAGTTTGAAGATGGACAACTTTTTTTTCTTTGATGGTTTGGACCACTTACCCTAAATGGAATTCTTACCCTTTTGTTCTTTCTCTATATTGCACTATAGTTTAGGGTACCTGATGAATGATTTTCCAAGATATCCTTGATAAGTGTTCATTTGAGCATAATTTTATATCATATTCTTATATGCTTGGCATGTAATTTTGAAGATTCTTTGCCCACCAATACTTAAATGTATTCATTCTGATCAACATGGCAGAATACCAGGACCCCCGGAGGAAAGAAAGCATTTCGAGAGAAACCGGGATCTCAGAGCACCTAGAAGGGTCCATACGGGCATTTATACGGGCTGACATACGGCCGTATACTGGCACCTAAGGGAATACGGGCCAATATACGGCCCGTATGATAAACCGTATAGATGTGGCTGACACATATACGGGCTGATATACAGCCCGTATGGAGGTGGCTGGCTCGTATACAGGCTGATATACGCCCGTATACAAGCCTGTATATCGTCAAGTTCAGCGAACCTGCAGACCTAGGAAGGGGGCAAATTGGTAAATCTCACACCTAAAACCCTAGAGGTATAAAAGCCGACTAATGAGGGTTTAGAGGGGAGGAGGCAGCTTGGGGAAAGAGGCTAATCTTGGGGAAAACTTGGAGATTGTCATCTTGAAGCTATTGGAGCAAGAAGAAGGGGAATCATTGGAAGAAGATCAAGGAACCATCAACGGTGCATTCATTAGTGTCATTTATTATGATTTCCTTGTTTGCTTTCATCTTTGTTTTATATTGTTGCCCCCCTTTCATGGAGGGCTAATCTTATAGATGCTTGAATGATTGATGAACCCTTGGACATGTTTTAATTAATGTTATCTCTCCATCTTTGATTGTTTGATTGAATCTTATTGAGTCTATTGGATGTTTTAAGTAAGTTAATTCCTCTACGTTGCGAGAGCCCGGAGGTATTTTCGTAGTCCATATGGGGGAAAAAAACGAACCCCTCCCCGTGTGTAGACCATCTCCAATAGAGGGGATTGTGAGTATACCGGGAACCCGGGTACTAAGGAGAACGAGTCCTTTAGATGTATTATTCTCATAATCCCTCCAAGAATTAGTTTCCCTAGAAAATCATCGGTAAGGGCACTAGGATTAGTAACTCGCCTCGAGAGAGGGAGTGAAAGCACCATAGGAACCCTTGGCCAAGGATCAACAAAATGTCGGGATAGAGAGTAGCATTCACCCTTTAGAAGTCCAAGGGGGATTCGATTGTCCAAGCATCCTCCTTTTATGATTGTTCAACCTTAAGATCAACTCGATTCCTTTGTTTGTGTTTTGAATTGAGAAGTTTAGAATTAGTATAATCAACTACTTTGGATGGACTAGATAGTAGACGAATAGTGGGTACTAGTACTTCCGTCTCCCTGAGGATCGATAACCCGAATTTCAAGTCCACTCTATTACTTGTTAAGAGCCGTACACTTGTGGTTGTATCTCATCAAGTTTTTGGCGTCGCTGCCGGGGAGTATTGGATTACTAGGAAAGCTAGAAATTTACTACTTTAGTCATTTTTTTTAATTTTATTTCTTTACTTTGTTTCTTTGTTTTGCTTTTCATTCCATTGAAATTTTGGATACTAATTTTCACTTTTTGAACATCTTGCGAGGTATCGATTGCATGACCCGCAAGAACTCTAAAGGATTGCTTGAAGTTGATAGTGAGATTGAGAGAACCTTACACCAGAGATTGAGAGAGATTGAAGGAGCACTTCCGGGATCCTCTTTGGAGTCAGAAAATTTCATTCATACCGAAGTTATTGGTAAAGCAAGGGAAGTACCAATTATGGCTGAGAGAAGTCAAACATTGGCCGAATATGAGAGGTCTCATTACACTGGGGAGGAGTTCAGTGTTCATCCTCCCAATGTCAACATGAACAATTTTGAGATCAAGCCAAGCACGATGAGCATGATTCAGAACACAGCTCAATTTGATGGGAGACCCGATGCGCATCTAGCAAAGTTTATCCAAATTTGCAACATGTTCAAGATTAATGGGGCTTCTGATGATGCAATTCGGTTGAGACTTTTTCCATTCAGTTTGCCGGAAGGTGCATATAGGTGGCTTACTTCATTACCAGCTGGTTCCATGTACTTGGGCCAAAATGCTAGACAAATTCTTGGGCCTCTACTTTCCACCAAGCAAGGCCGCAAAGTTAAGGTTGGACATCTCCGCCTTTAAACAAGGCCCCGTCGAAACATTCTTTGAAGCCTATGAGAGATACAAAGATTTGCTCCGGCGTTGTCCACAACATGGTCTAGACCCCTGTGCCAAGGTGAGAACATTCTACAATGGGTTGGATAATTCGACTAGACAATTATTGGATGCTGGCGTCGGTGGGTCATTGGGGAACAAATACCTAGAGGATGTTGAACAAATTTTTGAAGACATGGCTAGTAACGAAGCCCATTGGTCTACAAGAGATAAACAAGTGAAAAAGGTTGGGTCCATGGATGAAGCCATAATTTCTAATCCAATTCTTGGTGAAAGTTGGATATGCTGACAAGGAAAATTGAGCTATTAACAACCGATAATAGCTCAAGGTCGGCCACGGTGATGTATTGCAATACTTGTGGGGGAGGGCATGAAACATCAAATTGTTCCATAACAAGCATTGAAATGATTCCCATAGAGCAAGTATAATATATGGGGAATGCTCCAAGGCAACCGGATGGTAAATATTGACCATATGCTCCTAAATAGACCTATCCAGCTTTATCTTATGGAAATCCACAAGAAGGACAATACCCTCCCGGTTTCCAACACCCTCCAAAGCCTCAAGAGAAGAAGTTTAACTTGGAGGAGATGATCGTGAAGTTTATGCAAAACAATGACACTACAATTCGGAATCTACAAGCCACAGTTCACAACTTGGAGAATCAAATTAGGAAAATTGCAAAATCTCTAGCCGAGAGACCTCAAGGTAGTTTTCCGGGCAACACGGAGGAGAACCCTCAGGGAGAGCAAGGCAAGGCCATCACTTTGAGAAGTGGAAAGGAGGTGGAACTCCCGGTTCCAAAGCATCAAGTAAACACTCCCATAGAGATCGATGATTCAGAACCCGTCGTTAACTCTGAAGAAGTGAAGAAGGGAAATGAGAAACCCTTGGAGACATCACCCGTACCTCCATACCAACCTCAAGCCCCTTACCCGACGAGGTTGAAGAAAGACAAGGAGGATGCACAATTGATGAAGTTTAAGGGTATGTTGAGACAACTACACATAAATATGCCATTGGTAGAGGTTCTAGCCCAAATGCCTAAATATGCGAAAATCATGAAGGATCTCCTCTCCAACAAGAAGAAATTGGAAGATGTGGGTGCAGTAACACTCAATGTCCAATGCTTGGTCGTTATCCAACAAGCTATACCAAAGAAGTTGAAGGATCCGGGTAGCTTTGTGGTCCCGTGCATCCTTGGAGAAGGGGTCACAAAGAAGGCATTGGCGGATTTTTGGGCAAGTATTAATGTGATACCCTATAAATTATACATGAAGCTCGGCCTCGAAGAGCCTAAGCCTACAGGGATGACACTACAGTTGGCCGACCGATTTGTGAGAAGACCGAAAGGAATAGCTGAAGATGTGCTTCTTCAGATCAACCAATTTGTTTTCCCGGCCGATTTTGTGCTTTTAGATGTTGATGATGAGGTCGACGTGCCTATCATTCTTGGGCGAACTTTCCTCGCCACTGCTCAAGCCCTGGAAGATCATGCACAAGGTAAGCTTGCTTTGAGGGTGGGAGATCAAGAGGTCATATTTCAATTGCCCGATGCAATGCGACACTCAATGGCCTAAGACGACACCTCATATTGCATTGACGAGGTGGATGAAATCACTTCCGAGTGTATAGAAGATTTATTAATGGTGGATCCACTATACCCCTATTTGGGGAAACAAGAGGGACACTCGAAAGAAGTGCAAGAGAGTTCCACTCCATCAAGGCTAGAAACAGTGAAGGTCAAGAAAAAGAAGCAAAAATTCATTTCACCTACAATATGCTGGAGGAAAGTGCAAGAGAAGGTAAGCATAAAACCATCGGCTCAGAGCACTTCCAAGGGAAGCCCAGGTATGGAGAATAACAATAGATCAATTTATGCCAACTTGGGAATGTTTTTATTCGGACAATGCTTTAAGGGAGGAGCTAATGAAAGCTTCAAGGTATTTGAACCCCCATGAGGTAAGGTGGAGGTACATCAAGCTAGTGACGTTAAACAAGCACTTCTTGGGAGGCAACCCAAGTCCTAGAAATTTTCTTTAGCTACAATTTCTTTTGATTAGTTAGATTGTATGTGTTTGGATTAAATGAATGAGATATTTCATGTTCGTTTTCATAGTACATTGTACCATCTTGTTGGTTGTCGATCCATTCATTGCCCTAGATTCATAATTGTCATTAGGTAGCGAGGAGGATTCAAATGGTGTCCTGGATTGGCTGCATAAGCCAAACCCAGGCCCATACGGGGTGTCATACGGCCTATCAGTATGGACCCTCCGGTTGGGTATACGGGCTGTCATAGGACCCGTATACACCCCCAGAGCAGCACCCGAGGCACCAACAGATGACCCGGCCGCTTGAAGACTTAGACATTTCTTTTCATTGTGTTGATGAGACTTTATTTCCTTGTGCATTTTTTCTTTCTTGTTGTTGAACTTATGACTTTATTTTCTGCACCGTGTATAGCTAGCAAGGGCATCGCCCTGCTACACATATCCTTCTGTTTATTTTCCATGGGCTCCTTTACTTTCCAATTCTTTTTATGGAGTCATGATGATCTTTTCCTTGATTTGCAGAGATGGAACTTGTATCAACATTCCCCGATAGCCGCCAAGCACTAACTTCATGTGAACCGATTGGCGCACCAAATTAACCAGGGAAGTTTTAGTTCACCTTTCTCTATGCATATTTAATTTTGGAATTATTGCGTACATTGAGGATAATGTACAATTTTAAGTGTGGAGATGGGTAGCTACCTATCCTTTATCTTTGTACATCTATAGCAAAACTTTACTTGTGGAGATAGTAGCTATTAGTGAAATTCATTGCAAATTTTTAAATTTTTCATGACTAGCATGCCTCGACAAAGGCCTTAAGGAAACATGTTGGCACACTTTATTTCTAGGGCACCACCTTGGCACATAATTTTGTTAAACTCTCCTATGAAACGCCATGGGCATTTAAAGAACATCTCTGTGACACTTATGATCTTTAGAGACAATAGATAACCAATTGTCATGTTCTTTGTACTTTAATAGCTAACACATTTTTCAATGGCTCCAAGAGATCTCGTGGCACTAACCCAATTCATTAACCCCTCATAATATGACCTAGTGGAGAAGTAGGGAGAGAATAAAATAGTTGTACATAATAGTCGCGAAGAAATAAAGACAGTGTTCCGCTGCTCATTTTGATGAAGTAATTTGGGGTTCCGGCTCCCTATAAGAGTGTCCCTCAATTCAAAAAATCATTACTTAGCATGAACACAACTATGCGGAGTTGTAACCACCTTGGTAGCTAAGTGCCCCGGTGTCTGATCAGCATGAGCACTTTGCGAAGAGGAGGAATTACACTCTACATTGGTCTTTAATACAGGAAAGTTGGATCCATTAGGGATGCCCTACCAAAAAAAAAATTTTGTGTCTTCCTATTTGTCCGCCACTTATCTAATCTGAGTGGATCTCACTGATCTTAGGGCCTAAAGAACCCTCTAGAGTCCATTGAGGATGTATTTGTCTTGCAAAGTTTTTTTTAGAACATGGCATGTGGAGTGAATAAGCTTTGTCTAGAACTATAATGACATCTTGCATGAGATCTATTTAAGCCCTGGCGTGGAAATGGGAGAACAAAACATATGGGTGATGAACTTGAAAAGAGTTGAGCCATACATTTCATGGCCAAGAGGATGAACACTTATATTTTCTTTTGTTGATTTCTTCTCTTTGCTTGAGGACAAGCAAACCTTTAAGTGTGGAGATATTTGATAAGTGTTCATTGAGCATAATTTTATATCATATTCTTATATGCTTGGCATATAATTTTGAAGATTCTTTGCCCACCGATACTTAAAATGTATTCATTCTGATCAACAGGGCAGAATACCAGGACCCCGGAGGAAAGAAATCATTTCGAGAGAAACTGGGACCTCAGCGCACCCAGAAGAGCCCATACAGGCATTTATACGGGCTGACATATGACCGTATACTGGCACTTGAAGGGAATACGGGCCAGTATACGACCTGTATGATAGACCGTGTGGATGTGGCTGACACGTATACGGGCTGATATACAACCCATGTGATAGACCGTATGGAGGTGGCTGGCTCATATACGGGCTGATATACGCCCGTATACGGGCCCGTATATCATCAAGTTCAGCGAATCTGCAGACCTAGGAAGGGGGCAAATTGGTAAATCTCACCCCTAAAACCCTAGAGGTATAAAAGCCAACTAATGAGGGTTTAGAGGGAAGAAGGCAGCTTGGGGAAAGTGGCTAATCTTGGGGAAAGCTTGAAGATTGTCATCTTGAAGCTATTGGAGCAAGAAGAAGGGGAATCATTGGAAGAAGATCAAGGAAACCATCAACGGTACATTCACTAGTGTCATTTATTATGATTTCCTTGTTTGCTTTCATCTTTTTTTTGTATTGTTTCCCCCCTTTCATGGAGGGCTACTCTTATAGATGCTTGGATGATTGATGAACCCTTGGACATATTTTAATTAATGTTATCTCTCCATCTTTGATTGTTTGGTTGAATCTCATTGAGTCTATCGGATGTTTTAATGTAAGTTGATCCCTCTACGTTGCGAGAGCCTGGAGGGATTTTCGTAGTCCATGTGGGGGAAGAAGTGAATGCCTCCCCGTGTGTAGACCATCTCCAATAGAGGGGATTGTGAGTATACCGGGAACCCTGGTACTAAGGAGAGCGAGTCCTTTAGATATATTATTCCCATAATCCCTCAAAGAATTAGGTTCCCTAGAACATCATCGGTAAGGGCACTAAGATTAGTAACTCGCCTCGAGAGAGGGAGTGAAAGCACCATAGGAACCCTTGGCAAAGGATCAACCAAATGTCGGGATAGAGAGTAGCATTCACCCTTTAGAAGTCTAAGGGGGATTCAATTATCCAAGCATCCCATTTTTATGATTGTTCAACCTTAAGAGCAACTCGATTCCTTTGTTTGTGTTTTCAATTGAGAAGTTTAGAATTAGTATAATCAACCACCTTTGGATGGACTAGATAGTAGATGAATAGTGGGTACTAGTACTTCCGTCTCCCTGAGGATCGATAACCCGACTTTCAAGTCCACTCTATTACTTGTTACGACCCATACACTTGCGGTTGTATCGCATCAATCCTTATGACCCCTGAGAAAGTTTTGCTATCCTTTTCCGCGCAATAGTCTTGTCGCCCATCTTTTGGCCTACTCGCCATGAATCACTCGGAATCGTCAAATCCTTTGTTGAAAAATTCTATAAGTAGGCTTCAGTGGCATTAGGACTTTTCATCTCTCTTTGGCGAGTCTTACGTGAACCTTTTGGAGATATCATTCCTGTCTTCAAAGGACCAGAGTCTTGTTATTAGGGTAGTAGCCTTTGTTCATACTTCGTCCCGACATGAGTTATCTCATTTCATGTTCTTCCGCCATCTAGTCATCTCTATAGACTTCATTCAGCTTCATGGAGAGTGTCATGTACGTCCTTGATCTAGTGGGTACCCACCGTTTAGGCGCTATACCGGTGGAGAAAGAGCAGTGGCTCGCTGCACCTGATCAATGTAGCGTGGAGGCTTGGCTCCAATGGCCTTCGGGCTACTCGTGATCTCATGACTCTGAGTAGAGCCTCCACCCCGGCCGTCGACTCTTCGCCTTGTCTCTTTTCCAGTAGGGTTGGTTGCATGGATAAAAGATCTTAAGCAACCAGTTTGGGGCAAGACCTGTGTGTCCAGTACTTGTCTAGGTCCCCCTGTTTGCTCTTCTTCTGTGGCTACAGACCTTATTGAGTTGTCCCAAGACTACCTTCCCTTCTCCATTCGTCCTTCAACCCTATAACTAACTCTTGCCCCCCTCTTCCCCAAGTTCTCCATATCAGAGAACATGTACAAGACCCGCGTGATTCCGACTTCAACTGCTTGTATATTCAGCTTTGTTTTTTGATGACTCTTCATCTAAATTTTCTGTGCACTCAATTAAAGTTACTATGTCTTGAATTCCGAAACTCTTACAATAATAAGTATGACTTAGCCAACTAGAGGATGGTCTGATTTCTTCCTTTCTACACCTGAGAGCGGGTGTGAACTTGAGATTTCCAAACTAGATTCCCTGCAGGTTTTACTGATCATATTTCTACTCTCAACAAGAGTGACGACCTGACTACGAAGGGCAGACTATTTTGCGGGTTTTACTGATCATCATTTCTACTATCATTAAGGCAGGCAATCTGGCCACAACAGGTTGACCTAATTCCCACGAGCTTGTTTGATTATCCTTTCTACTCTTATCAAGATGACGATCCGACCTTATCGGGTTAGTCTCAAATCCCACAATTCTTTATGATTGTCATTTCTACTCTTGTCGAGAGTGATGATACAACCATGATGGGTTGGCACATCGCCCAGAGACAACTGAAAAAGATCTCTGACGATACGATGTCGCAGTTGGCTAATCCTTGGAAAGATAGCTGAGCTCTTTTCCGTCACTTGGAAGGTCACGAGATCATCCCTAAAGAGATGATAATGACTGGCTCGTCCCTGAAAAGGTGACAGAGTCCACGTTCGTTGTTTCGGGGTATGGAGACCGTGCTCACATGCAAGTGAGCATGCCATACAGTAATATTTCAATAAGTATCGGGTCAAATCCACATGTACTAGTGAGGACTCTAACTAAGTACCAACTACTCTTAAGTCATAGTTCAATCAATCGATTCAAGGAAGTTTAACTAAAACTAATCCTAAGCTAGAAAACATGTAAGATAAATACCTGAGGTTGGGAGATCAAGCCCTAATACTAGTGCTTGTATGTCCTTTTTAGCACAATAAAGATACTCAATCTTGATTCTTTATTTGGATTGTTGTTGTTGTTGTTGTTGCGAATGTAGGTGTGTGAAGAGTAGGCTTCAGGATCTTAATGCTAGGCAATAATTATAATTCATGTCATCACATGAATACCCCTAATGTCACTATATCTCTATGCATGCCACTAAGAGTTAATGGACCCTATTTCCTATCACTACCATGGACTTCTACACTTATCACCTCATCTACCCAGTTCGGCCATCATCCCACTCTCGTGGTAACGGGGGTTAAGGTTGCCATTTCGTCTTGGATAATAGGTAATATCCTTAAGTAGATAAGACATAGACTCCACCTTATGAACATATATTGACCTGTCTCCCGCTCTCACTCAGAGAGAGGTATGATACGATTCTCCCAAGTAACAGATTTCCCAAATCTTAATGCAACAAGGTAGTTATATATTAGTCACCTCGAGAGAGGGATTCAATATACCCTAGGAAACCTTGGTCCAATCCCATGTGATTATCAATATAAAAGACTTTGTCAATTTCCTTTAGTAAGAACCCGAGAGAGATTCATTGCCCGAGGATCTCTCCTCTTGGTTGACTACCCAGCATATTCACTCTATCCTTCGCTCAGATTTGATCTCAGCTCTCTTCTTTAAATTTAGTAATTAGATTAGTTGAAAATCCCAAATCTTTGATTAGGTTAGATAGTAGATAAATAGTAAGTACTAGTACTTGTTATACTCCTTGAGGATTTGATACCTGACTTCTTAGTCCACTTTACTACTTGTCCGACCCGTGCACTTGCGATAACATTGGCGACGATCAATTGGCGGATTGCTCCGTCCTATTCCCAAAGGTCAGTCAAAGGCTCATAATGTCCAAACCCTAGAAACTAGCAACAGTTATATAGGGACAACGAGCATTGTGACACTCTAAATGTGGCGTCACTGCATCAAAGCCAAGATCTACTCTTCCTGGGTTCCGTCATGACGTTGGGAGTCACTGTCGCGACGTCATAACGTTGCTCCCGTAGAGAGTATTTAGAATGCCTTCATTCTTTTCAGTGATCCACCGCTCCTATTCCATCAACCTTAACTTGAATTAGTGCTTGTATAACATAACATGTACAAAAAATGCACTAAATCAAGTGGAGTTACTCCACTAACACATTTTTAAGATCTAGAACCAAAAAGCTTAAAATGTGCTCAATTCAGCATCCTATTTGGTTCTAATCTGCCATGTTTACACCACTAAATTAGCTCTCTTCTGAAATCTAACATTCTTCCCTTGAGAGGTAATGAAATCATCCCTGAAAAGGTGATGATGCAGTTAGCTTATCCCTAAAACGGTGAAAGAGTCCGTGTTTCGCCCCTGAAAAAGGTGGTGAGGTCCCCATGAACAATTAAGGCTTATTTGTCAGGTTTTGGGCTCAGGATGCTCAGGGACGATCCAGATTTTGAATTTTCTAACAAGAATCTCTAGATGCTCAAGATACTTCCTTCACCAGAGAAGGAGATAGTGAGAGGGGCCTAGTCTGTGTTTCTTACATGTTTGCTTATTGTCAAATCTAAACCTGGCGTTTCGTGGTTGTTGGATCAAATTATTCGATTATGAGCACAATTTCTATATCATGCCATTAAAACAATTCAGCTTGATAATGTCGATGAATTTACATCTCAAACTGTCACACCCTGCATCTCGCCTCGGGCGATCGACATGCACCGACGCATTACAAGGTGGATGAGCATCACCTTGATGAAAGACCTCAGAACCTGGTAAATATAATATTACAAAACTAACACAACGGAAATATTAATGATAATAGGGTTTACACAACCCTACAATAGATACTACATATAAGGGTTTACACAACCCTACAGAACAGTATATCACCCCAGGGTCCTACAACAGGTACATGCTAACACAAACACATAAGTCTCTCATAATACATAAATGTAAGGTACACAAACCTCAGCTACACTCAAAACCACAGATCAATAGTTATACAAGGAATCTTCTCCTACGCCCAGATCCTAGCTACTCATCGTGATCTAAAATAGAGGGAAAAATAGGGGGTGAGATAGAAAGCTTAGTAAGCTCCCACATAAAATCATAGGCATCATGCCAAATATTTTAGTATATAAAAATGTACAGAATATACAGAAAAGCAATATGTAAACAGACAATATTCTCAAAAAATCCCCACATAAATCTTATAAGTCGAGGAATACATGATAATTCATAGAAACATATAACACAGAATAATAGTAAAGTAGACAGAATAGGAAACCTGAATAGTCAGATAAAACTCAGGATACATCTCCCTGGCTAAAAATATAATATAATAAAAATAACAGGACAGATGTATCAACGCCAATAGTCGGGTCATCGGCTATAGTCGGCATTGACCGAAGTTAGGGCAGACACGCATGTCCAATAGCGCTACTATCAGGGAACATGTCGACATGACTAGGGCTTACTCCCCCTAGCTGGGTAACAGAATAGGTATAAATGCCTGGATGGGAGATGTATAAAATATATAATATAGATAAAATGCAAGAAAACCCAGAATTCATCTAGGCAGAAAACATGCATAATGAAATGCAAGGTTTGCAAGATTTTCAGGCTTTTATTAAAAGTAAGCGAGATTAAATTTATTTAAGAAGGACAAATATACCTTTTTAAAAATCAGGTATTTGTGAGAAAAATACTCATAGTGGTTTATAGCGAGAGATACTTACTATTTAGTACAGTGAAGGATTAATTCCCTCGTCCCGACTCAAGACTTTATACAAGATCTAGAAAAACACCAATACAGTCTCAAATTTCCAACACACATAGTTAACTTGACTCATGAGTGCAGATTAATGAAAATAAAGAGTATAGTACTCTCGCATGATGGGAGGGTCGATCTCTAGAGTTTAGTGCCAATCTCGGGGTCATTAGACAAAAACTTAGCTTACTAAACATTTCTGATTCAGAGTTGATATTTGAGCAAGATTACACATAACATTACTCAAGAGTATATTTCTGATTTCACCACGTTAAATGTGAGAGAAATTTTGACAGAGAGGTTGCCTATTTCCGCAAGTGTACGCATCATAACAAGTAATAAAGTCAACTAAATGCTAAACCCACAGGGACCAAGAAGTACCAGTACTAACTATCTATCTATTATCTAGTCTAATTCGATATTGGTGGTGTCTTAAACTAATCTAATCACTAAAATTGTAAAGAAAGAGAATCAGATCTCACTAATGACACGGTGAAATAGTATGGGCAATCAATCATAGAAAGTGGGTATTCAGGCAATAAATCCCCCTCAGGTTTTCATAAAGATATAGACGAAGAATATTAAGGTTAATGGTTGTAGCAATTTGGACTAAGGATTCCTATAGTATATTTGATCCCTCTCTCGAGATGATTAATACCTAATACCCTCACTGCGTTAGCATTCTAGGGAGTCTAATTCTTGGAAAGATTATAGGAATAAGATATATTAAATACTCTCTTTTCGTAGTACATGATCTCTCGGCGTACTCACAATCCTCTCTATTAGGGTATGCCTGCATACGGGGAGGGGTTCGCTTCTTCCCCTAGTGAGTCGGATTAGAAATCTGGGTTGTCGCTATATAGAAATCCAATGCAATGAATAACACTCAATAAATCCCAAATTAAAAGCAACTAATTAACCATAAAAATTCAATGTCAAGAATCAACATTAACCTGAGGTCATCATGCCTAAATACCTAGAAAGTTAGTTCCCCATTAAAGAGGAACACAAATCCAATACAATGTAAATAAAGAAGGAAAACATAATAAGATACGTTGTTCCCTCCATTATTAGGGCGGTATATTTACTGTTGATGAATCTCCCTCCAAACCTCGCAGTCAAAGAGAGCTTGAGGATGATATTCGATGCCCTCTGCTGTCAAGCAATGCTCTCCAATGCTAAGATATGCCCAATATGATTGTAGATGCCTCCAAAACCTAAGATGGGTCTATTTATAGGCCCCCTCTCTTATGGAGAATATTAGACGCGTTTTCCAACGAGTTTGGGCTCAATCAACTTCAAAACTGGGTTTGGGTTCGGTGTAGTCATACTGGCCCATGGTGAGCCCGTTTGGCTTCCTAGATCGCGTCCTGGTAGGCAGACAAGGTGGCAGACGAGCTCATGCTTGCCCATCTTCTCCCCTGGCGAATAAGATATTGGGCCTTTATACACCAGACGGGTGTGTACTTCTTCCATGCGCTTGTCTGAGCCTTTAATACTGAAATTTTGGCTTGAAATAGCTATAAAAACACCTATCACCCTTGGAACACCCCCAATGTGTCCTGTAAATCAAAATTATCAAAAAAAAGTATCGGTGGGCCATATTTCATCTAAATAACATGCTAAGTGTATTCTTCAATTTTAACCCCGGAGTCGATATGTGTATTGATAAGTGTTTAACCTTCGGCTAAAGAATAAGTAGTTTTACTCTACTCAAAGTTCACCATTGATATGTGTATTCTCTTATTTCAACCTCGGATTCAAATCAATCCCGTGACATTTGTCAATATGGCTCTAGATGAAAATTTTCACTCCACATACCATGTTCCCAAGTCTCAAGGTGATAAGCATACCCTCAGTGGACTCTAGAGGCTCCTTGGGACTCTATGTACAAAGCAAGTAGCCTATTATGAAAAAAAAACTCTCAATTTACTTTACCCTCTTTTTTTCACTCCTGTAGAGCATCCCTAATGGATCCAACTTTCCGGGTACCCGAAGATTAACATAGAGTATAGATCTTCCTTTCTGAGGAATGCACATGTTGATTAGACACAAGAACATCTAACTACTCGGAAAATTATAACTCTAAATAAACGCGCTCATGCTCATAAAAGACTTTTCGGCTTGAGGAGCACTCTGATTAGTTGCCGCTCTTGGTTCTTCTTTTTATAAATTCTATATACACTACTTATTCATTTCGTTATTTGTCCACTACAACTATAATTTGTATGGGCTAGAAGTTTGAACTAGTGTCATGAAACTAGTGTCACGAAACCACTTGGAGCCATTGAAAATAATACTTAGCAGTTTAAGTCAAAAGAACATGGAAATGAGTTATCTAATATTACTAGAGAATATGATTGCCACGAGGATTTTCTCTAAGTATCAATGATGTTTCATAAGAGAATCCGAAAAAAAAATGAATAAATTGTGCTCAAATGTTGCAAACTAACACTAGAGCAAAACTGAAAAGAAATTTCAACAAAGCCATCATAGGTTTACAGTAAGCAAGTATTTCACAAAAAGAAATTCAATAAAAACTGATGCTATTTATAGCTACCCATCTCCACACATAGAGTTGTGCATTGTCCTCAATGCACACAATTAAGCATAAGCATGATAAGGAAATAATAAAAACAAGGAGAACGGCAAACTGAAACTTCCTTGATTACATAAAGATGATTGCCAATATTTGCACGTGCTTGTGGTGAATATTCAATTGGGCCAAATGCACACTCTCTCTCAAACCTACGAGGTAAGAATGGATCAATGTAGCTCAAGCATGATAAACATAAAATCTAAAAGTTATAAACATAAAATGTAAAAGTCATTGACACAAAATGAAATGATTACAAGCAGAGCAGTGATAAGCCCTTGCTCACTAATGCAAAGAATGATAACAAGTCCTTATCCTCAAAATAAGAGCTACTCCACATCAGTGGATGCAATTAGGGTGACAAGTGGAGATTCTAGCATTGGTGCCTGTGTTGCGGTAGGTGGTGGAGGTGCCAAAACTGATGCTGATGATGGTGCAGGCGCTGGAGAGGGGGCTCGGTTACGAAGCAGGGATAAGATCTATAGGATATCCTCATGCATTTGCTACTACCCCTCGTGCATCGGTTGCTGCTCTTTAATGATATGATACTGGTCCACTCTTAGCTCCACCATCTGCTGCTCAAGATCTTAACTGGTAGAAGAAGGTGGTGATGCTACTAGAGAAGAGTCATATGATCTTGAGGATGTTGTGGCTGGACTCTCTTCCTTAATCCTGACTAGTTCCTCTCTGGATGACTGTTGGATGATATTGTATCCATGGGTGGTATGCGTGATCTGGCCTATCAGTCATAATATATTAAATCACAGCGGCTGCATTGTGCGGATCTGGGTCATATTCCATGTCCCACCGAGCATGCCCATGTCAGTGACTAATCTCATAATATATCACCCTGAGTTTGGGGTACAGGCCCTAGCGAGCAATGTAGTCTGTGAGAATGTGGCCGAGGTGGATGGGGTACCGGTGTATAATGTTGTATAGCATGTAAAGATTAGTATATGTGATCACCCCTATATTGTCATCTCTGTCAGCCACTGATCGGCTAATGATAGTGTGCATATACTGATGAACTGGGTTAGCGATGAATGAAGTCTTCCAGGAATCCATACTCCCTCAATGTGTAATCAACTGCCAAAATCGGGAGTGTGTCATGTCCCCAGGAAGCTCTTCTGCCAACTCGTCATACTCGCTCGTCGTGGTGAAGGGTTGGCCGTATAATCCAATGGCTATGGAGAACTTTGTATAACTCATCCTCTACATCTCATTGCTGAGCAGAAATCAGATGGCATCTAGGTTCCACATGGTGAAATGGGAATCATTGGTCTCAAAACTGCACAAGACCTCCAATGCCAACTTTCTATAAACTGGGGCCTCGATCCCAAACATCATATCCCATCCTCCGAATGATATAAGCTCTTATATACTAGTGTTGATGCCTAACTCCTACAGCACTGTCTAATCTATTACCCAAGTTTTGCAAAAAATTTTCATAACTAATAACTTATAGCGCTCCTTGAAGCGCCGTCTATAGGAACTTTTGTGTGGAAGAGGAAGCATCCTCGCCGCGCTTGCATTTGGGAGGTACGTTGCTGGCATTCTTCATCCTCAGAGCCATCTGAAAAATAGTTATAGAGAAGAAAATATGAGTCGCGAGTAGAGTAACTCCAATGAAATTTCCTCAGATTTTTCCATAATTTGGCTACTAGACGGGCGCATGCCCCCGTCTGGTTTGCCCATCTGGTTCGCAGGTTGAGCCAGATGGGGTTTATTCAAAACAATTAGACGGTCGTCTAAAATGATTCTTCGTTTAAATAAAGGCAGGAAATCTTCAACTCATTCTTTAAGAAGAGGGTAAGCAACAAATTGGTTCAACCATGCCTTAAACTCATTCATATATACGTTCAAAGATCAATTCAAACCCTCCAAACCCTAATTGTTCAAGAAATCAAAGGAATCTGCAAATAATCAAGTTGGAAGAGCATACCTCAGATTTTCTTTTTGGGTTGAATGCCAAAAACAAAGTCCAAACGGTGAATGGGTACAAGAAAGATCCCACGGGGTATAGGGATGAGAAGGGAAATGAAAAGAAAGGGGTGGTTTAGGGTTTAAAATATGAGATGAAGAGGAAGGTGAACAATCGCGCCCTAGTAAATTAAGAAAGACTAGTCAGATAGGCTCATGTGCCCATCTGACTTTGCCCGTCTGGATCCTCAAGTCGAGTCATATGAGTTAGAAGAGTCTGTCTGAGAGTTTTCTCCCTTCTAATTTCAAGAACTGGGGACCAGAAGAGCACAGATGCACCCATCTGGACCCCCGTGTGGCCTGCAGACAGTTAAAATTGATGGGATTTCAAAGCTTCCAAGTGATCTCTATGTATTCTAAAAATGAAAACCCTAATTTGGGCTTTAAAATTTATCCCATTGATTTTGAATTGAGGAGTTTAACAAATAGTGAAGGATCAAGATTGTATCAATTTATTGACCCCTAGAACTATTCTAATGAATGATGAACATAAATAATTTTTTTTACTAAACATTGGGTTGCCTCCCAAGAAGCGCTTGTTTAATATCACTAGCTTGACATACCTTTTTTATACCTCGTGGTGGTTCAAAGACATGAAGGCCCTCTCCGAGTTTGCCTCTTAAACAATCACCGAATAAAGAAAATCCTAAACCGGAGTATATAGGAGACTAACCATGATGGACACTTGCGCATTGTCCTATCTTATCTTTGACTGAAGTATCTTTGTTGTTCTTGCTTTTACCTTTCTTACTTGAGAAGTGGGCTTTTCCTTCTTCCTTGCTTTCTCTGCCAGCTTCTCTTTTCCTTTCAACTCAACACAAACCTTCTTAGTTCCATCTGGTCCTTCATCCAACTCTCCAAGATATTCTTTTCGTGGGTTGACAGCCAGCAGCTCTTGCATATAGTCAAGAGTAATAAGGTCAGTATCATCAATATACTAAGAAGTATCATCATGAGCCATGGTGTGTTGCATTACTTCTGGTAATCTGAATACCACTTTGTTTTCGCTGACGCAAAGTGCCAACTTTTATTCATGATGATCTGTTAGGGCCCGAGCAGTGGCTAGGAATGGTAGACCAAGTATAATGAGCACCTCAACGTTATCATCCACATCTAGCAAGACGAAATCCTCTGTAATACAAACTTGTCTACTCAAACCAACACATCTTCCAGAATTCCTCTAGGATGCTTTACGGATCGGCCAGCCAAATACAATGTCATACTCGTCGGTTTTGGTTCTCCAAGCCCCAATTTCATAAATAGTTTGTAGGGCATCACATTAATACTTGCCTCAGAGTTTGCTTGTCCACTCTCACAAATCCCATCTCCAATGACACAAGGAACTATAAAGCTACCCGGATCCTTCAACTTCTTAGGCAGTTTAGACGGAACAAATTGCCAAGCATTGTACGTTTAAAATGGCAGCTGCAATCTCTTCTAATTTCTGCTTGTTAGAGAGTAACTCCTTCTTGTACTTTGCATATTTGGGCATGTAGGAGAGTACCTCAACTAACGGTAAATTGATATGCAACTGTTTTAGCATCTCTAAGAATTTCTTGAAATGGGTGTCCTCTTTGTCCTTCTTCAACCTCTCAGGATATGGAACGCGAGGTTTGTATTCATGTATGGGTGGCTTCTCTACCTCTTTCTACTTCTCTTGCAATCTTCTTTAAGAAATCTATTTCTCCCTAGGTTTGTCAGCGTCTACCTGATGCTCATTAATTGGATAATTCCACACCTGCAACTCCACTTCTCTTCCACTCCTCAAAGTAATTGCCTTTAACTGTTCACGAGGATTGGCTTCATTTTACTAGGGAGGCTGCCTTAGGGTCTCTCTAATATACCTCTAGAAATCTATCCCACTTGGAGCTCAAGGTTCTGAATCGATGCTTGAACATTCCTCAATGTTGTATTAATTATGTCGAACTTTGCATTGGTAGTCATCATGAATCTTGCTAGGATATCCTCTACTGTGTATTTCTTTTCTTAAGGCTTTGGTGGGTGTTGAAATCCTGGAGGAAACTGTTCTCCTTATGGTTTGCTATATGATAGTGCTGGATTGTTCCAATTTGGAATATAGGGGAAAAACTGATTTCCCCGGGGCCTTGGAGCATTCCCCATACATTGCACTTGTTCTATGGGGGAAATTTCTGCACTAGAGATGGAGCATTGTGAAACTTCATACCCTTCACCACAAGTACTGCAAAACATGACTGAAGATGAATTCGAACTACCGATGGTCAGGAGCTCAAGCTTCTTAGATACCTCTTCCACTTTAGCGGCAAGGCCTGATTCCGAGCTCACTACACAAGCTCCAACACTTGTGGACTGTTTCCCCCTTGATGACCAATATGAATCATTGTCGGCTATATCTTCAAACAGTTGCTTGGCTTCTTCTGGGTATTTGTTACTCAATGACCCACCAGTTGTGGCATCAATGGGTTGCCTCATGTGATCATTCAGTCCATTATAGAATGTGTGGATTTTTGTCCATGGGGCAAGGCCATGGTGAGGGCAATGCCGGAATAAATCCTTGTATCTTTCATAGGCCTCAAAAAGTGATTCTGACTCTCCATGTTTGAAGGCTGAAATTTCCTTCCTGATTTTTGCAGCCTTGCTTGGAGTAAAATATCGGCCAAAGAACTTATCCAACATGTCTCTCCAAGTTCTAATAGATCCGGCGGGAAGTGTGGTGAGCCATCGTAGGCTGCCTCTCTCAAACTGAATGGGAATAGCCTCAATCTAATTGCATCGTCGGATACCTAATTAATCTCAAACATATTACAGATTTGAACAAACTGGGCCATGTGCGCATGTAGGTCTTCATCCAGCCGGCCATCAAACTGAGCAGAATTTTGGATCATGTTGATTGCATTGGCCTTTATTTCGAAGTTGTTCATATTTATGGCCGGTGGGTGAATACTGAACCCTCACCTATATACTCAGGTCTCTCATATTCAGATAGTGTCCTTCGTCGCTCAGCCATTACTGGGAATTCTCGGATCTCAATTTTAACTTCTGAAGAGGTTGAGGTCCCTGCTTCTGAGGATGCACCCGGTAGGTCTTCTAGAGATGGTTCTTGAACTTACTCTAATTCTCAGAGCCTGTGATACAAGGTTCTTTCAATTTCGCTATCCTCTTCAACTAGACCCGTTGGATTTTCTCCGGTCGTATACCAGTTCCTCGCAAAATAAGATGAAGAATATGATCAGTACAAAGGAACAAGAGTATCTAAAAAAAAGAAAAATAAAATTCTAAAGCTAATGACTAAATTAATAGACTTTTCGCACTCCTAGTAGACTTAGTCCTCGGCAACGGCGTCAAAAACTTGGTTACGTAATTCTGATATTGTACGGATCATAACAAATAATAAAGTGGACCAAAAATTTGATTGTCGAAACCATAGGGACCAATAAGTACCATTACTAAATATCTATCTATTATCTAGTCTAATCAGAGATTGGTGGTATATTAAACTAATCTAATCTGTAAATCTAGGAAAAAAGAGAATCAGATCTCACTAATGACACGGTGAAATAGTATGGGCAATCAATCATAGAAATGGGGTATTCAAGAAATGAATCCTCCTCTGGTTTTCATAAAGACATAGACAAAGAATCTTAAGGTTAATAGCTGCAGAAATCTGACCCAGGATTCCTATAGTGTATTTGATCTCTTTCTTGAGGGGATTAATACCTAGTACCCTTACTGTGTTAGCGTTCTAGGGAATCTAATTCTTGGAAGGATTATGGGAATAAGATGCATTAAAGACTTGCTCTCCTTAGCACCCGATCTCTCGGCGTACTCATAATCCTCTCTATTGAGGTATGCCTGCACACGGGGAGGCATTCGCTTCTTCCTTGGTAAGTAGGATTGGAAATCCGGGTTGTCGCTATATAAAAATCCAATGCAATGAATAACGTTGAATAGATCTCAAATTAAAAGCAACTAATTAACCATAAAAATTTAATTTCAAGAATCAACATTAACCCAAAGGTTCATCATGCCTAAATACCTAAAAAGTTAGTTCCCTATTAGAGGGGAACACAAATCCACTACAATGTAAAAGATGAAGGAAAATATAATAAGATACATTGTTCCCTCCACTATAGGAACGGTTTATAGACTATTAATGAATCTCCCTCCAAGCCTCGTCGTCAGAGTGAGCTTGATGATGATGCTCGATGTCCTCTGCTGTCAAGCGATGCTCTCCAATGCTAAGATATGCCCAATAAAATCAAAGATGCCTTCAAAACCCTAAGATGTGGCTATTTATAAGCCTCGTTGCTTCTGGAGAATATTAGACGCGTTTTCCATTGTGTTTGGGCTTAATAAAATTTATTTGGGTTCGGTACAGACGGGGTTTGACGAACCCATGGCGCGCTCATTTGGCTTCCTAGATAGCGTCCTGGTAGGCAGACGGGGTTGTAGATGGGCGCATGCTCGCCCGTTTGCTCCCCTAGTGAATCAGATGTTGGGTCTTCACGTACCAGACCAGTGCGCACTTCTTCCATGCGCCCGTCTGAGCCTTTAATAATGGGATTTTGGCTTGAAATAGCTTCGAAAAAAATTCCTATCACCCTTGGAAAGCTCCAGATGTATCATGTTAATCAAAATTATCAAAAATTAAGTACCGGTGGGCACATTTCATCTAAATAACATGCTAAGTGTATGTGAAAATGATATAAAATTATGACTAGTTAAACACTTATCACAGAGTTGTGGTCAATATATCTAACCTTATTGTAGTCCATAGCATGCATAATCTCATAATATCGGAATATTATGCATAAACAAACTAAAAAACTTCACTTATAACGTTAAACAGGAGTATAATTGATCTAGGTTTTTGCTGCTGCCATTCATAAAATTGGGGTGTTGACTACACATAAACTTCATCTTCATCCTTATCACCATCATTATTCACAAAAACAACCTTTAAAGTAATACAAACTAAACTAAATTATAAAAAAACCAATAGCTTGATGGAACACACCCACAAGATCCTCAACAAGTTTAGATGCAAGAATTCACTCTGATCTGTTATAACAAGCACCACAAATGGAGGTCAACAATTCCACTCTTGGAAGGACTCCCAAAGATCCTATAATCCAAAGTACGGTCGGCGCTCTACGTCACTCGTTCTCCACCCTCTCATATTTGTTGCCAATCCAACCCAAGATCAAAACAAATCAAATAAACCCCAAATAAAACCTAAGGATCAACAAAAACCAGCAAGGCAGAGATTGAGAGACCTTGGAGAGATTTTTCTAGTGACATTGGGGAGAGGGATGCCATTCTCGGCGTAGTTATCCTTGATCATGTGCTTGATCATTCGATACTATATGGCCACTGCCTCCTCTACCTTGAAGTGCTCGCAGTCCGAGCTCTTCAAGACGATCATCCGCTTCGCATTGCCCCTCGCTGTTGCGGATACCATGGATCAAGATTCAAAGATGATCCCCTGAAGAGCAAACTCTAGCTAGCTGGCTTTGTTCACATGGCTTGAAGAAGTGTCGATGGGAGGGCTGGTGTTGCTTCTCAAGCTGAGTGGTGGTGCCATGAGTACCAGAGCTCAGGGAACCCAAGGAAGAGCAGCACCATTGGACCTTTTCCATTCTCCTCTCCTTGGAATCTAAGCACTTCCCGCTCCAGCTTTGAGAAAGAAATAGACACATCTGATGGTTTACTCCTTCGGCCACCCATGCTCCTTTTTTTGCTTTTCTAACTAAAATATTTATAAAAGGTGGATAACCAGTAAAAGATAGAGGAAGTGTAAACAAGAATGAGAGTGAGAGATAGAATATAGAGAGAGAAAGGGTTCAGGAGTTAATTCAATGGAAGTCAAAGAATGAGCAGAACGTATCCAAGTGGAATTAGATATGTTATAGGGGAAAAAAACCCAAACCGTACACGTGACATGATCTCTAGGCCAACAGTCCTGCACCTTCGCCCTGGCAAGAGGCGCGCCTGTCAAGGGATCTCCAATCCTTTCCTGTAGAGAGACGCGGGAGGTGGCGAACTTATTCCCCAAGATCTAATAGCAAAGAGACGCGCTAGTATCAGACGTGCCCTCCATAACTCGTCTGCAAGGGGGACACACGCCTGCGAGAATGTCACAGACAACACTCCACTACCAATGTTCAAATCGTGGCCTGCTAGGTATAAAGGTACCTGGGGGCAAAGAGAGAGGGGGATATTATTTTTTCCTCTTTTGAAGATTCCTTCGTGCTCTTAGGGGGCAGACGAGAAACCCATCCTCAACCTCCAGCTCTCAAACACCCCGTGCAATATATTCTTCCCTCTCTCTTCTTCATGATTTTACTCACCCTCCACTTACTAGAGCTTCGTCCTCCCTTCTCCTCCTCCTCCTTCTTCAATTGACTTGATCGTCGGAGAGCCAGTGGGTGAAAACCTCGGGCTTCGCTCGTAGGGACTGAAGACTCGTCTAGAACTAGTTCTTCGCCTCTCGTCAGTTGAGACAACCTCGAGGTTCAGTACCAGCTACACTTACTTTCCCAATCTCTTGCTACTCTCCAGGTGAAGTCGGGCGTTTTCAACCCAGTCTCAATCCTTCCGACTCTAAGTTGATCTCACCGGAGCGCGTATCTCGAGGACCCCCTGGTTTTGAGCATCAACAGTTTTACATCGTCTGTGGGGATTACTAAGCAAAAAGCTTTGCAAACAGGCCAATGGTGAGAGATAAGTAGAACCAGGCGAGACGGCGTCGTGGCAGCTGGCGTGACTCCCACAGTCACCGCCGTCCCTCAAGGAACTCCAGCAACCCCGGAGATGGACCCGAGAGATGCACAGATCCAGCTGCACCAAAAGCATCTTGAGGTACTCACCAAAGACCTAAAGGAAAAAAGATCAAGTTCGCCTGTCTCCTGAGCAACACAAGGAGTGAATCCCTGAGTCGCTCGGAATCGGAAAGAAGTCCACAACCCAGACCCAAGAGCACCGACCGCGTGATGAAGAGAGCATCAAGATGTCTCACAACACTGAGTCCCTTGGACTCAATCTCTTTCAGGAGAAGCACCCCAACCTCGTTGCAAGGCGGCCTCCCACCTCACAAAGAGAAAACCCAAGTACACGCTCCATTCAGGTTCGCCCTTTGTCCCCAAGATCTTGGTAGTCCCCATACCCCAGAAGTTCCGCATACCATTGGTTGACATGTATGACGGCTCTTTGGACCCGACGGACCACTTAACGTCATTCAAGGCCAAGATGCTGCTACACGGGGCCTACGATAAAGTCCTTTGCCGAGCTTTTCAAGCAACACTAAGTGGCATAGTGCAGATTTGGTACTACAACCTACCACAAAGGTCTGTGTCATCATTTGAGGAATTATCCCAGCCGAGAAATACATCAATGTTGAAGAAATCCATAAACTCCTTTGGGGGAATGCTAAGCCTAACAAACCGAGAAGAGAATGCCCTCAAGTCCATTTATTGCGGGGACCATACAAGCGGCAGAGATCTACGGCCAGAGAAAGCGTAGTGGGGCTAAACACCCCCAGTATCGGAACTACACTCCTCTCAATGAGCTCATGACCAACATTCTGATGAACATCGAAAACGGAAAGCCCCTAGCGAAGCCCACCAAGGCAAAGATCCCTTACCGTTGAAGAGACAACAAGAAGTATTGTCGCTACCACAAACAGCGCGAACATGACATTAAGGAGTGCGTCCAGCTCAAAGACGAGATAAAGAGGCTAATCCGCCGGGGGGGGGGGGGGGCTCACTCAATACATGAAGGAAGACAAGTAAAGGGAAGGTCCGCCAGTCCCTTAAGATGACCTTGTGCCTAGAGGGGTCATTAACATCATCGCTGGTGGACTAGCCAGTGGAGGAGAAAGTAACTCGGCTAGAAAGTGTTACGTGCGAGCAGACCTATGGATCAGTTCAGGCCTTCCTCCGAGTCTCCCATCACCTTCTCTGATGATGACCTAGAGGGAGTCAACCTTCGAGTCTCCCATCACCTTCTCTAATTGGTAACTACGCTGAACCTGGGAGCTCCACCTTGTCTTATATGTGCTTAATTATAATGCTTGGTTTATATGTAGATATGTGGGAATCCACCACTAATTCTAACTGTAAATAGGATGTGAACCTGGGCACTCCACTTGCTATCATTCTGCCTCAAAAAATCTTATATAAAATAATACTTGAACTATGCTTGATCAGTGTGGTCTCTAAAAAATCCCATGCTGTTATTAGTGTAAGGAGTCTGGAATTAATTGGCCTCCTATGAAGGTTGAAGAGATCACTCCTAGTGAAGCTTGGTTCACTTTGTTCTCCCCCCAACAGTATGGTGTATAAAAAATCCCCTACTGCAGAGATGAGGAAAGCTCATCAACGCTTACGCCAGCTTCCTGTGACTCCATTGTCTGCAGGGTATTCACCTTCGTATCTAGTGCATCGACCTTTGATCGAAGAACTCTTAGCTCATTTAGGATGAACGCTAGCTTGTCCTCTCCCGCTTTTGGTGCCTCCAACCGAACAGTCTTCCATGGGACCTCTTCCTCAGGTTCCTCCTCCTCAGTCTTCATCTTCCTCCCACGCTTTGAGGGGCATGGCTTCTTTTTGAAGGAACCCAAACTTCCCCGCCAGGGTGCTTTTCTCGATGGGTGGGCTTCTGCGAACCCGATCAACTCAGCCTCGGCTGAGTTAGAGGGGATGTGTGAGGACAACTGAAATACATGCCGATGAACTATAAATAAAGACTTCAGTAAACCGATGTGTTTAAGAAAAACAATAAACACTGTTTGAAAATAATAAGCACTTATGTAAAATAATAAACACTTCATTGAAAAAAAAAGTGCTTTACAAAAATAATAAACACTTTACTAGGAAAAAATAAGAGTTCAAGCAAAACAATAAACATTTTATGAAAAAACCAAATGCTTACAAAAAAAAAAACAACAAAAAAAACAACAATAAACATGGCCCATCTCATTTCCCTCCTATGTTTTCAGTAGTTCGGAAACTGATTTCTGCTTCTTGAAGTTTTTCTCGTCGTAGCACATAATGTGTTATGTCTTCTTGAAGAATACCTTCTGCTTGTCGAACCCGGTTACCTTAGAACCACAAATTAAGTTTGAGGACGCACCCTCACAGATTGCCTGACGTTTTGAGTTTCCCTGCGACACGGGCCCTCATAAGACTTGTTGCATTGAGGATCTTCTCCATCAGCTACTTATGGGTGGCCTACACCCACACGTAGTCCCCGAGCATGGCAAGGTCGTCGGCGTACAATGCAACCCAACACGGGGCTGCATACGAGGTGCTAGAAATAGAAAAGTCCTAAGGAAGTAGACCACGTGCATCTTGACAAAATTCTCCTCCTTGTCCTTGCCCTTTCTAACAAGGTCAATGAGAGTCTTCTTGATAGTATAGTAGTCTTGGTCAGCAACCTTGCTCAGGAACCTACTCAAGAGCATTCTTCGTAGCCTTCGGCTTGAAGGTTACCGCAATACTGTAGCATTGGAGGCCGAGGATCATGGAGACATCCTTTGTCCATAACTCCAACTAAGTAGAACCTAATCTAGGATCCAGCTCCATAAAATTGGCAAAGGGAATCCAAGATCTCCCTCTTTTAGAGAATGGGCTCCAGCTCCATAAAATGGGAAAAGGGAATCCAAGATCCACCTCTCCTGGATAATAGGCTCCACCTCCAAAAAATGGGCAAAGGGAGTTCTCTCAAACAACTCCCAATACCGAGCTGTAATCAACACCTTCAGCTATCTCAACATCATCACAATCGAAACAAAGTAGCACTTGGAGTTGATGCAAAGGCAGTTTTTCTTTCCCATCCTATAGAGAACTGCATATTAAAGGAAACAAGTTAAGTGCTTGAACAAGTAATCGAAACACACTTTTACAACCAGACCAATAAACGCTTTAGCTTTAAAATAAACGCAATGCCCCAGAAAGTAAACAATTTAGCCAAATAATAAACACACACCATTACAACCAGAAACGCTTTTGGATAAAAAAAACACACAACCCCAAAAAAATAAATCATAAACACCAAATAATACATGCACACTCTCACAGTTAGTTAGGAACGCCAAGCCCTAAAATATAAATCCTAAACCCCAAAGAACAAATACAGAATCATAATCATGCACATTGTTACAAGTTGTGCCCTAAACCCGAAAACAAACATCAACCGCTGAATCACACACCCTAAACCCCCCAAACCAAAGTGCTTTTCTTTGGGAGATGCTCGCCTTGGAGATGATCACCGGAAGCTTCGGAGAGATGGTCTCCTCGATGGCCGGAGGAGACTGGACGTTGCGAAGATAAAGAGAAGAGCAATGGAAACTAGGGATTTTGGGAGACTAATAAGTGACTAACTTGTGGAGTTTGGGAGAAAAGCAACGGTGTATGTCACATCAGTGAGCACTTCAAAGAGTTTATTTCTCTAGTGATTGACATTCTCATAATTTCCAGGGGTTTTAAACACCGTCAATTAGCTCCCAGACTGATATGATGTTTGATCATAATAGAGGGGCTTTATAAAGATAAGAAAAATATCATGAGTTTTTTTTAAGGATTTCCAAAATTCCTAGGATTTTCCTGAAGTAAATATTAAAATTGAAATTGTGCATGATATACGAATTTAAAAAAAAAAAAAGAAAAAACGAAAAATTCTCTTGCAACGCAGATTCTCAGCACATTAAAAACTAGTGTCAAAGTCCTCTCGTGCGATCATACATTTCATGAAGTCATTTCATGAACATATAGACTTGTTAAGGTCTTCGTTAGACTCGGAAAGATTGTATATGATAACGTAATCTTCTTGAATCCATCACTTCGATTGATTGAACATCTAATTCCACTGAGAATATCTAGAATGATTGTAGTGAAGTAATTAATAGAGGAAAGTAATGAAAAGTCCCCCAAAACTTCTGAAATCCATAAAAAATCCCTGTAAGTTTGAGTATTCCTATTTAGTCCCTCCTTTATCAAGGGACTTACTTTTTAGTCCAAACAGTACCAAACGGTGTTTAAAATGGGACAAAAAGATGATGTTGCCCTTGGGAGTAAATGAGTTGTTCAGCGCCTTCTGCCACGCCCGTACAGTCACATCCCTTGGTGAAATGACGCAAATGCCCCTCTAATTGACTTCTCCTCTTCCCTCCTTTGTGTCCACAGTCGGCTAAGGCTTTAGTATCTTATCGTAAGTGTTTATTATCGGGACAAACCCTTTAAGATTTTGAGTGCTTGCTATTTTTGACCCGGTGTTTACTATCATTCATGTGAACATTTTATAAATATATATATCACATTTTGTATTGTCAAAAATGGTTAGAATCCACGGATATTTACATTCAACACCCAACTATTCATCAATCCACGAGATATTTACATTCAACACCCAACTATTCATTAATCGGCTATTCTTTGCGTTGCAAGTCCTCGATTTGTGGCTAGTGTTTTTGGCTGACTCTGGTAGCAACTCAAGATATACAGTTGTCATTGTATGCGTCTTTGCTCGCTCCTAACAAGATGCCACCGTATTTCCCAAACAAATGTGTTCCATCAATGAACAACGACTGCAACTTGAGCCGACAACACAAGCATGGAAACAAAAATAATTTTTATGTGCTCTGTAAAATATCCGTTGAATGTCCATTGATACAAGGGGCGATCCTTGAGCTTACGGATCAACGATTGCAAACCCATTTTTGGATGCTTCGGGTGAGAACTTCGTCCGATACAGCCACCACACACATGTGTGAAATTGCAATGTCTTTATTCCAAAGGTATGCATATTTCCCTCTCGAGAAGCATGAACCCTCAATTGCGATGCGCCTTGGCACATCACAGCCCGTCACCCTTTCTCTGTCATTTTATGAAAGTAAAATCAAACTTCCTTTTGATAGCAAGGTCACGGGCGCATTCTGAAGTGTTCCACGTTACGAAATGCGTTGGTCGGCGTACGAAAGCTGCAATCTCGTGAGTTTGAGGAAAGAACTCTCGATGTTTAAGGCGTACTCTCTCGGCTAGAGGATCCTGTTGATTGATAAGAGACTCTAAGTGAGACAATACTAAACCCGAAGAGCGTGATACTAAGCGGATAAGTCAGTTTTAAACACTTCTGAGAAGATACTAAAGGGATAAGCATAATATTAAGAGTTTGAGTCTATAATAAAGAGATAAGATCAATACTAAAGACTTTAAGAAAGTCATTAAAAGTCCAACGTGTTTGTAATACGATTCACGGGGAAATAATAAACACATACTAACAAAGAAAGTAATTTACGTTGGAAGCGAAGACCTATGAGTAGATCTCTTTGTCGCTTCATCCTGTGTCCACAATAAAGATTCGACCATATTTTTGTTGAATGAGTGAAAAATGTTGCACATTCACAAAAGTAGGTAGAATTGTCAATGGTACAAGTTGTTCTACGATGCAAGTCGGTACTATATAACTCACTCTCCGCCCGAGGTCAAGGTCCCACCGTTTACATATATCACCTAATCTTCGACTCCCAACAAGTAAGCAACTTGTGAGCTCCAAGGCTAGAACCTTCTCCCCATATTGCGTGGCAGCGAAAATGGTTTCCGTCAAAATCCTACTGACAGAAGCACTGCAAGAAGCCGGGTAGCCACCGAAGAAGCCCCCATAGAAGCCCCCCAGAAGAAGCCCCCAGACAAGCCCCGAAGGCCCAGACAAGCCCCAGAAGCTCCCCCTTGAAGAAGCCCCGACTAAAGAAGGCCCCTCTCTGCAAGCATGATTGATGCAGAGGCGTCCATCTGACGAGAGAAAATGTAGAACACAGCGAGGACAAATTTCATTCCTAAGAACAAGCATCCTCTGAGGGTTCGTGATGAACAAGGAGAAGCAATCACACTTAGTTTCTTCACGAGGCTGTGATGGGCCGGTGAGAACAATCTTCATAGTATTTCTCTTAAGCATTTAGTATTGCACTTAAGCTTAGTATTTCTCTTAAGCTGCTTAGTATTTGGCTTGTTGCTTAATATTTAAAACTTATTTAGTATTCCTCTTAACAGCTTAGTATTTCTCTTATTTTGCTTAGTATTTATCACATTTGTTTATTTATCTTCTAGTACTGATTGTTTGGAAGAATGAATGAGCATTCTGACAACTGGCGCAATTATACCCATTGGTGGGAAAGATCTTGTGGTGACGATGTCATGGGCGTCTTTGTCATGATCTTCTTTGGACGATCACGAAGAGACAGGTCAGTACAAGAGGCGTGGATCCATCACCGGGCCTTTTGCAATACATCTTTGTCGAAGCGCAGCCCAGCACCATGCATGACTTCCCTCAAACTAATGACCCACGTCGCATTAACATCTTTCCAAAATTTGGAAGTTGTTCTTATGCTTATCATTACGAACAAACATTTCCGCCCTACTCGTTTTGGATAAAGAAACGAGACACTACACTCACTACTCATCTCGATAGCGGACATAGCCGAACAGCGGGAAATGGAAATGGTAAGTCAATCACTTCCATATTCATTATTCTCCCCTTAGCGCCCGCTTAACCATCTTTGTTCATCACGAGAGGGTTCTTTTGAAACCGCTTACCATCGAGCGTAGGAGCGCTTTGAAAGCAGAGCGATACATTCTCGTTCATGTCACATGGCCAGCCTCACCTGTGAGAGAGGGCGGTGTGGGTATTAGTGTTAGATAAATGCGGTTTATGGGCGGATATTGGATAGTGAGAAGCTTACGCCTGAATAGCTCGAAGTTCCTCGTCTCGCTTGGAGTATGTATGTCGCGTACTTTCGGATTGATTCGGTCGAACAACTCCGTAGGAAATGGAAGGAACTCTAAAGACTTTACAATCATATTCTAATGGTTTTAATATCAGTTACTAATTGTTTACTAAGTGTTGAGGTGCTTTGTATTTCTCTTAAAGCGCTTAGTATTTTTCCTAATAGGTTAGTATTTTTTCTTAGCTGCAGTATTTCTCTAAAGGTGCTTAGTATTTCTATTAACTACTTAGTATTTCTCCAAGCAAAGTAATATTTCCCTTAAGCTACTTAGTATTTCTCCTAAGCTTAGTATTGCTATTAGCTGCTTGGTATTTCTCCAAACCGCACTATTAGTATTGCTATTAGTATTTCTCCAAAGCTTAGTATTTCTCTACATCTTTACTAGTTCAACCAAATTTTTACCATCTTTGACTACTCATGTAAACATGTTATAAGCATTATATTGTCAAAACTTACGTAAAATGCATATATTTACATTAAGGCAATCTATGCATCACAACAAGTAAACCTTATGGCCTAGGCAGACAAGCTAATCCGGCTATTACATCGTTCTGAGTCTTGCGATTGCGGCAGATGTTTTTCGGTACATTGCTTGGCATAACTCTCTCCAAATAAAGCACAGCGACTCAATTACACCTTGGCGAAAATGGTTTCCATCAAAATCCTGCAACAAGAGCGTAAACGCGAGAATTATACTATGCATGATATGAAACCACGTCACGGGAAATCTATTACGCTGCGGTTCTCGTTGAGCAGGTCTCCCGCTGACCTGCGCGGGCCTTCTCTACAACACTAAAAAAACCACAGGAGTTCTACTTGCGAAAGAACGAAAGAAAGGAGACCGAGAAGGGAGAAGAAGAAGACTGAGTTGCTTACGCTTTACAAGAATGAAAGTACACAACATGTTTTGAACCAAAAAGGCTGCTTCACATGCGTATACATGTCGGCCAAAATGTGGTTTTGGGGGGAAAAGGGAGGAGTATTTTGGGGTTTTTTCTTAAAATGTGAGTGGGTCATGAGGGACTAAAAAGTCGAAATTTAAAAAGAAGGAATTTAGAATAGTATAGTTTTTGGTCGAGGAGGACTAAAATTGAGAAAATGAGCAGTCGGGGGATGCTTCTGATAATTTTCCTAATTAATATATGTATTAAGGAAAAAGAAAAAATTGTTGGACACTTTGGATTATTTCCCTTCTAATTTATATATATGTATTAAGCATGCTACATGTGTTCATCTTGAATTTCATTTGCATGGAAAGTACTTCTTAATAAGTAATTAAATAATAAAAAAGAAAAAGAAAATAGATTGATAAATGTTCCAACATTCTCAATTTAAAATAAATAATTTAACATTTCTGTATTTAATTATCTGCCCTAGTACAAGGAAGCATCTTGGCTTTCCAACACTTGGAATTGTCCAAACCAAGCTACCAACCAAACCTTATTCTAAATTAAATGAAGCATTAATGAGAAATATTTGCAGTCCTAATGCCTTGATTTCAACATGTTTGATTTGAACATTTTGTGCTTGTTTGAACTCCCGACATTGAAAGCGTAGCAGAGAATGAATTCGTGAAAAAAATTTACAGAAAAGAAAAAATAAATAAATAAAGAAATAATAAAAAATAAAAATCCATGCATGTCTATTTTGAAAAAAAAAAAGGAAAAAAAAACCTCCAGGATGAAATCTCCAAAGGGTAAAACAGTAGTTTTTTTTTTAATTATTGCAGTTTAACATATAACTATATAAGCTTTTTATATGTTATTATCAATTTTTTTAATAATATAGTAGATTTTTAATACATTAAGTCAACCATGGACAATTAAATTCTCAGATATATATATATATATATATATATATATATATATATATATATATAAGAATTCTTATTAATTAGATTCAATCCAATTTTAGAATATAAAACGGGACGATAAACTTCAATTATATATTTATATAAATAATTTATATTACATATTTGATTAAAAAAATGAAAACAATAACATACATTAGTTATTTGCCACGGAAGACATTCAATTTGAACTCCATGTAAGAAAGCAAAACACAAAGTTCTTTTGGAAGCATTATAATCTAATTGTTCATTAAATTTATCAAGGGATGAGGGATTAGCAAACACTAGCCGCCCTTTTACCAAAAACAAAAGAAAAAAAGACACATTCATGTTGGGATTCGGCTAAGAGAATCTTGAACCATAGCCAACCCTTTTCAAAGGGGAACAAATAATATGGTAATGCTAGCTCATATCCATTACAAGAAAAGAATTAAAGTCTCCCACTTGATTGGATTCCCACATGACAATGTTTCGATGTTTTATTTACTTTATCTATGATTATTGTTTTTAATATATCAGTTGACATGTGTTCCTTTTCTGATATTAGTATTATGTGGCAAAAAAATTTATAAAAAAAAACAGAATTAAATTTACAAATTTACCCTTCCAAGGGTGTGGTTGTTTAAAATTAATTGTAGACATGCTACACGATCAAGACCGACAAGATGAAAGTCTGATTGCAAAATCAACTGCCCGACCATCAAACCGTGGAGGATGAATTCCTATGGGTGAAAACCAGGCAGATAAGTTTTGTTGGATTAAGGCATGGATATGCTTCATGCTATAGGACCTGCAGGAGTGCACGTGTCTTGTTGTGAACTTGACATAGGGGTATAAAATGATGTCGTCTGTTCAAAAAGACGACAATTCCAATTCCAATTCCATTCTCCCACTCTGAATTCTAGTATCTCCTCTCTTTCTCTCTCTCTCTCTCTCTCTCTCTCTCTCTCTCTCTCTCTCTCTCTGACTTGATCCCCAAAGGTTGACGTCTGGAGAAGGCATTGATCCGGTAGAATGAAGAAAGAGGAAGAAGATTGTTGATCTCGACCGACCTCTCCATTGAAATCTCTTGAAGCATTCTCATCTTTTTCGATCAATCTCCCTCGTTGATTGATATTTGCTCTGATCCAAAGGAAAAGTTGATCCTTACATCAACAATTTGGCGCCATCTATAGGGAACTTATCATCTTCTTAATCAAGAAGCTGTGAAACTCTTAACAATGGCTAAAGGCAAGCGAGGTTAGATCCCTGACCCGATCAATGACAACACCACAGGACGCAATGAAATCAAAAAAGCTGAAGGCACTCGCTAGGATCAGCCTACGGTCCTGGGAGGAGAGGGTCAAGACTCGAGATATCGAGCCCTTGAGGAGAAGATGAAAGCGCTCACTCGAGATCTTCGAATCATGGAGCAGTAAACATCACACCTCCCACCACCGCAAAGAAAAGCCATGGCATACTCATTTGAGGCGGAGCGACGCTCGGTTACAAGAGTTTTGGAACTCAAAGGCAAAGCCCACGTAATAAAGGACGAGGAGAGTGCTCCATCATCAAGAAGCACCGAATCATCTTAACCCCAACCTAAGAACTCCCTAAGAGTCTGGTTTAAGGTCGTCTCCCAAGAAACCAAGGAACGACCGAGGTACGTCACTTGTACGTACGATCTCTTCCTTCATTTATGAGATTCTTGATGCCCCGCTCCATGCGGGATTTTGGATGTCATCAATCCAGACATACAATGGTACCTCGGATCCGATCAACCACCTAGAGCCTTTAAAACCATGGTGTTGTTTTAGGGAGCTCCAAATGACATCATATGCCAAGCATTCCTCGTCACCTTATGGATCGCGTCCCAGATGTGGTTCACCAGCCTCCCCCCGGAGTCCGTCTCCTACTTTGAAGAGTTGAACAAGGTCTTCCTTGCCCATTTTATTAGCAACAGGAAATAGAGAACGACTCCAACTATGCAAATCAGGGTAAAGCAGCACAAAGAAGAGAAACATCAAAGTTACCTATGTCATTTAACATAGAAACACTCAAGGTTCCCAGCCTCAACCAGACCTTTATCGTCGTTGCGTTAATGGAAGGGTTCTACCGATCTTTCTTTCAATTTTCTCTGTTCAAGAAATAGCCAAAAGAATTGGATGAGTTCCTACCGAGAGCTAAGAAATACATCAATATTGAAGAGATCTAGGCAGCTCGACGAGAATAGGTTAAGTAAGAAAAGCCCAAGAGGGAGCAAAACCAAAACCAAGAACTTCTGAAACATGCTAAGAAACCGAGGTTCCAACTCCAAGAAGGCAACCAGAAAGGGGAAGTTGCTCAGTTTCACAACTATGCAGTGTTGAATGCTAGTAAGGGAGAGATCCTCATGCAAATAAAGAATGAGAGGAATGTCAAATGGCTACCCAAAATGAAGTACACCAAAGGCCAGAAGGATGCGAAGAAGTACTGTATGTTCCACCAAGATCGGGGCCATGATACCCAAGGACTACATACAGCTTAAGGATGAGAATGAGGATTTGATTCAATGAGGATACCTCTCTTAGTACCTTCGAAGAGACCTTCAGAGAGACAGTCCATCTTCCTTGGAAAGAGACCGAGCTTCTGTTGGAGTCATTTATTAAACTGCTGGAAGTCTGGCTAGTAGAGGCGAGAATGGCTCAAGGCGGAAAACTCATGTTTGGATGTCTACCCGAGCAAGTCAACCAAGGAAGAAGCCCCGGGCCACGACACCTATTGCTTTCTCCAACAATGACCTCAAGGAGAACCCATCACCCCTGTGATAAGACTCCGGTGGTTATTGCCACCAATTCCGAGGTTAGATGTGTCCTCATTAACAGAAACTCTGCCAACATCATACTTTGAGAAAGACCCTATACTATTACAGGGATTATCCAACCTGATACATACAGGTTAATGGACTTAGGGGGCAGATTGCTTAAAAGGTTATTCTATGCTGAGCACCAGAGGAGATATTATTAATGATTGTTGTGGAACTTTTTCTGAAATAAATTGACCATCATTTTGCATGTGTGATCTAATAATCATTGACTGGAGCTCGACCTCAAGAGTCTCCTCTTGTTTCAAAGATGAGCATACAGATCGTAAGCGCCTGTATGGACCCCTCACTCTTTTTAAGGCATGGATTCAGTCATGATGGATCAAATTGCCCACATCCCCTTTCAAGGCACGCAAAGATTGATTGCTAAAACCCTCAGAACTTCGACACAGATTCATTCACCAAGGATCAGGTCACACCCGTCCTTTTTCAGGGCATGCAAAGGTTACCTGCTAAAATCGTGCCAACCTTGACATGGACGACCCTTTTTAGGACTCGACCATACGACCCTTTTGAAGGTACCGATTCAATCTTGAGAGATCATATCATCCTTGACCCCTTTTAGGGCATCCAGAGATTGATTGTTAAAACCCTCAAGACTTCGACCCATATTCATTCGCTAGAGATCAGGTCAACCCCATCCCCTTTCAGGGCACTTAGAGGTTAACTGCTAAAACCCTGTCTATCTCGACCAAGATAACCCTTTTAAGGGTACCGGTTTCAGGGTTCGACCATACGACCTTGACTCGGACAACCCATTTTAGGGCGACCATACGACCTTTTTCATGACACTCTTTTCAAGGCACAGATTTAACCCTGAGGAATCAGATCGTCTTTGTCCCCTTTCAGGGCACGCATAGATTGATTGCTAAAACTTATAGGATTTCAACAAGGATTTCTTCATTAGGGATCAGATCACTCTCGCCCCCTTTTAGGCACGCAGAGGGTGATTGCTAAAACTCTACTGACATTGACTGGGACGGTCCTTTTCAGGGTGCCTTTTTAGGGCTCGACTATACAACCCTTTTATGGGAGCCCTTTTAGGGCACAATACTAACAAAGGTCGGATCATCTTCACCCTTTAAGAGTTAGACCAAATGATCAGTAAATCCCATTGGATCTATTTGTTTTGGTCTTTTTCATTAATCAAGGATATGACCGAAAAGAGCAAATTGCCCCTCTCTCACATGATGCAAGCCATTATACCCAAGCATGGAGACATATACTTCTCATTCATATCAACCCTGGTCGAGCTCGGAAATATGAACTATGAAATCTTGGAAGACTATATATTGTGTTCTAGGTCAAAGCTGGCGACCAAAGAAGTTTAACACTTAATCTCTCTATAAGTCAAATGAAATCAACTTGGAGAAGAGAACAACAAAACATTTATTTATCTACTCAAATAAGAAAGAATGTGACAAGTAAGTAGAAAAAGTTCTTCCTTTATTAATGGATCTTTTGAAAAAGTAAAAGTATAAAAGGAAAAATGTATAAAGTCTATTCAAGAGATGCCTCAACCTCTGCTGGAGTTGAAAGCTCAGACTCATTTTCAACCTCAGCTTTGGCTCGACCAATGTCGTAATAAAGAGGAAAGAGTTCCCTATCCATTCTCCCATTGAGCTTGGCAATCTGGTGTTATTGTAAAGATACACGAATGACGAAAATTTATTCCCAGGGAGCTGTGAGAGGAACCTCGGCCTTGGCTAAAGCTAAGACCTCGGGTTTACCTGCAACCACGACATCGGTTTGACTAGCATCATCCTCGAGAGTCGAAGAAAGATATTGTAGGGCACCCTCAAAATCTAGGGAGACAATGTCCAATTGTAGATGTCCAAGGACAATCTCCTCGAATATTTTGAAACTCTTCTCTGTTCCTTTGGCGACACGGTTGGTGACTTGTCCTTCAAACTCTTTCGAGTTCTTAAATTATGTCATCTTCTTCGTAGCATAGGCCTTGAGGTCTTCCGAGAACTCTCGCGAGTTATTGAATTACTCCATGTCTTCTTACTGAACGCATGGAGCTCTTCGTAGTACTCGTAGGTCTCCTTGAACTCGGCTATCAACTTCTTCATGGCCTCCTCAGCAGACCGACGTGTCGTGACCTTTAGCTCGTCCTCTAGGTGCTGGGTGTACACCTTTGAACTACTAGAAGGTCATGGATATACTTTATTTTGCCGAGAACTTGGACCTTCCCATTCTTCTCAACCTCAACATCCCTCTAAAGATCAGTAATTTGAAGTCAAATCTCTGAGTTCTCTGCCCTCATATGGGCCAAGTCGACCTCGACCTTCTTCAACAATTCTTTCTAGGGTTCCCTGAGTATGACCTCCTCTCTTATCTGTTTGGCTATGTGTGCCATGAAAAGACCACACTATATAATGGAAAAGTGTTATATTACTAATCAAGCAGAAGATATTAAAAACCAGAAATAGAAAAGTTGAAATACCTTCATCCATGACAATGTCAGCCACGAGGCCATCTCCTCTTTGCCAAAGCCCTCGCAAGGTCGCAAAGTCCGACTCCAAAGAATCTACCTCGAAGGCCTCAGTTGCAGTTACGTCATCAATTAAAAGGGATTTCACCTCTCCAGTGCTTGAGATCGGGAGGCAACGCTTGGAGGAAGAGGCTGACGCCTTTAACCTCTAGAGCGATCGGAGATAGCCTAATGGAGGGTTGTTAGCCTTAGTGTCCAACTCCATCGGTAGACTACTCACCGATACCGTGCCCTGGGAGCCAAATCCACAGAGGTGTCTCCACCTCCTCAGCTGCCAGAGTTGCCAACACTACCAAGGCCTCTGGTTGGGCTTGAGAATTCTTTGTTGGACACGGCTACTCCTCAGAAGGGCTCTTGACCCGACGAGGAGCAGGAAAGCTTAATGAACTCCCAAATTTCTTCTTTAGTCCCTGCAGAAGTAGCTACCTGTCCATCAGATCCTCTGTAGAAAAAAGTTAGGTGAAGGAAGTTAGTTGTGTTTAAGCCAAAGAACTTGATAAATTCTATAAGAAGGAGGGCATCCTAACCACTGGAAGGAAGAACCCGGCTTTGCGAAGATTTTCTACGGTGACAAAGTTGGCTAAAGAAGGAGACTATCCGATTTAGAGGAAGGCTAGTTGTTCCTCCTTCGCAAGCGACATCTCCGCCTTAAAAGCTAAATCGATATTTGGGGGATCCCAAGAGGTTGAAATCACCGACCTCGTTTCGCAAGAAACAGAGAAAACCCCCGACTTCTAATTATGAATAAAAGACATGGCCTTCCCTAATAACGATCTACAGGACCTGACAACAAAATAGTATTAGTGACCAAAGTGAGGATGTTTCTTCAAAGAGAAAAGGATGCGAAACAAGTAAAAGAAGACTCGAGACTGAGCCTTAGAAATTGGATGACAAACTCTCAAAGGATTCTCCATGAGTTCAGAACAAGTTGTGCGGGTGTCAAGTTATGAAAAATTAAGACTACGTAGAACAAAGGTGGAAGATGAAGATGAAGATTGGCCTGGAAGGATTCTGTGTATAAAATCAGTTCCTCGGATCGAGGAGGATTGGCTTGCTCCTTAGGATTTGGAAGCCTAACTCTAAAAGGGATTAGAATAGAGAAGCCATCACATGCTTGGATGAGCTCAGAAAAGTTCAAAGTGCAGGCTACTAACTCAATGTCGGTGTGTTGTTCCTAAGAGGCTAAGGGGAGGACTTCCATTACCTAGGTTCGAGAAAGCGAAGAAGAATCGCTCGCCTTCTGCAGGCCTATTTACAAATGATACTTGTAGATGTGCTTCCCTAAAGATAATCAATTAATATCCTACAACCCGAACAACTAGCTGAACAAACACACCCACGGATGGGCGACACGTAGGCTAGTGTATTTGGCATGCTTCGAGATGCTTTTGTAGGTAGTCGCGCCCATGATCTCTTTCGCTGATTTCTACCATTACTTTTCAGCTGAAGACGCTTCGAGAGTTGAAACGTTGTATCCATTGAAAGTCATGACCCCTCAATCGATATCGCTACAAAGCGACGACCTCATCAACTTGGTTTTGTCCTCAAAAAGCAACTCGTAGTCAAGTAACCGAAGACACCCTAATGGTCTGATTATAACCCACCGATGACCGAACTCCCTAGGTCGTATCGAGCTAAAAAAAAAGTAGGCCAGGAGTAGAGTTGGGGGCATGTGTTATGGGACAAAAACAATAGTAAACACGTGACATGATCGAGAAAGTCGAGATGAAGGGCCAACTGCCAAATCAACTGTCCGGTCATCTAATAGTGGAGGTTGAATTCCCAAGGGAGCTGAAAGCTAGCAAATAAGGTTCATAGGGATATAAAATGAGGTTGTTTGAAGATGGCAATTTGAATTCGAATTTGAATTTCAATTCTGTTACGGATATATTTGGTGAAGACAGATGTTATTGACCTAAAGGACCACTTGTTCCTCTGGCCACATGGCAATATCACCACCTTTGCACAATTCCGTCCGGCAAATAACGTGAGGACTCAATCCTGTGAACAAGTCCGTCAGAATTGTAGCAACCCTCTTATACAGGGCCTGAGGTGGGGAGAGAGGGATAAATATCTAACGCCTGTACAGTGAGTAGGCCTTATCCACTTGCTACAATGGGCAGATATTTATCCTATTTTACCTATGTGGCATCTACGTGCTAGGCGGCAGATATTTTCCTACCGTCTTAGGAGATATTTACCTAACTCACCGCCTTATTCCACCGCCTTTCCTGAACCGCCTTTAAGGTGCTATAAAAGAAGAGCGTTAATAGAAGAAAGGGGAGCCGGAAAAAACTGATCACACAAAGAACTGCCTAAATCCAAGACTCTTTACTCAAGTTTTTTGACTTAAGCATCAGAGCTGAATCCGGGCAGAGAGGCCCAATTCCGATCATTGCCCTCTCCTTTTTACAGGTTCACCTATGGATAATTCCGGTCGGAATTTCAGGATGTCCTCTGCGCTCGCTCGTGTAAGCGTCCACACCAACTATAAATTTTAACCGTTGGTCGAAAGCTGAGGCCAGATCTCGAGGCAACAGTAGCCGAAGCGGGGCGTGGACCAGTTTTTGGCATCAACAGTTTGGCGCCGTCTGTGGGGACCCTTACGAAAAGCCAAATGACCACTACCAGAAGATCAAAACGAATCCAAGAATAGGGAGCCCCAAATAATCCCGAAGGGCCTGGCGAGGTCCGAAGACATGAGGAAATCCGGCCAGATAATCCACCCATCTTACCTCCATCAGAAAATCCTTCCGTCCAACCCCAAGAATCTGTTCCGGAGTTTTATCTTAACATACAGCAATAATTGGAGCTGTTGACTCAGGCCGTTCATACTTTGACCCACCCTCCGCCTCCTCCTACACAAGTTCCAACACCGAACATACCAACAGCCCCACTGGATAATTCTGAAAGTAGAGGGTGGACAAGAACCCGCACCCATAAAGAGAGGAAAGAAAGGACCGCCTTTTCCGCTAGTTCAGAACCCCCCTCTGTTCGACGCAAACAGCAGGCCACTACAAGAACCGAGCGGACAAGGACAGAGCGGAATAGTCCATCTGTTCAAACGGTTGATAGAAGAACTCAACAACAGGACCTCCCTCAAGGAAACAGGAAGTCTGAGCGACATATTCTCAGTATGTGTTCGCCTTTTGTCAAGGAAATATTGGGAGAATAAGTTCCTGATAACTTCAGGCCACCAGTTATGACCGCATATGAAGGCAAAACCGATCCGTCTCGTCACCTGAAGTCTTTCCGGTCGAAAATACTCCTCACCGGAATCACAGACGCTCGCATGTGCCGAGCTTTTCCCACCACCTTAGAGGGGAAAGTGCAAGACTGGTTTGTCGATCTCCCATCTAGCACAATTACTTTTTTTCAGATTTTAGCAGATCGCTTTCTAGCCTATTTTGCCAATTACTCAAAGCAGAAGAAAACTCCATCTGCCCTTCTGCATGTTAAACAACGAAAGGGAGAAATGCTCCAGGCTTATTTCAATCTTTACATAGACGAAACAGCGAATGTCGCAGACCTCCTTCCGCGAATGGCCGTAACCTTCTTAATGGAGGGACTGTTAGAATCCCCCTTTCGTTTTTCCCTCACTTTGGATCCACCAAAAACCATTCCCGCCCTTATGATCCATGCCCAAAAATATATCAATTCTGAGGAAATTTATACGGGTTGGGAAGAGGAGGCTAGGCGTGGACCTGTGGACACCCAGAAGGAAAAAACCCACCACGGTGTCAACAGAAGGCCTCCGGATCTACGAAAGGAAAGAGGATCGCATAAGGACAACAAGGGCGCAAACAGAGGTCCGGAAACCGCAACGCGGCCCCAACGACATGTGCTGCAGCCCAGAGAACCTTCAAAGGAAGGAAAAATTGTCAGATATGATCACCATACCCCACTAAACCAAACCAGAAGCCATATCCTCATGCAGATCAAAGAACAAAAACTTCTGACATGGCCAGAACCCACGAGAAATACCGAACGATAAAAGAATAGTAAGAGATATTGCCAGTTTCATCAGTCTAGAGGACATGATACAAAAAAGTGTACCCACTTGATGAACGCAATAGAAGATGTCGTTCGGAAAGGACAATTGGAGCAATACATCAACTTTGAGATTGAAGAGGAACCTGAAGCTTCACAACCTGCAGAAGAACAAGGAGAAATGGTGGGGTTTATTAGTGGAGGTCCTGGTTGCGGTGGTGAAAGTTCAGCCTCTCGGAAAAGTTACGCCCGAATGGTGGGAACCACACAGGAAATGAACGCCCTGAGAGGCGATCTCACCACGGCTCTAATCATCTTTTACGATAATGACGTCAGCGGAGTTCGCCACCCTCATGATGACGCACTGGTTGTTGCTATCAAAGTTTCTAGTTTCCAGATGAAGAGGGTTCTGATAGACAGTGGGAGTTCAGGTTATATCCTCTTTTGGAGTGCTTTCGAAGAATAAGATATGACGCGGATGACTTGCTTCCGGTAAAATCATCCTTAGTAGGATTCTCCGGAGGGGTAGTACAGCCAGAAGGAATGATCTCCTTACCAGTTACGGTAGGAAACTCGCCAAGATCATCAACAGTGACAACAAATTTCTTGGTTGTGCGTTGTGCTTCAAGTTACAACATGATCCTTGGCAGGCCAACTCTCAACGCCTTGAAAGCCATAATCTCTACTTACCATCTTCTCCTCAAATTCCCGACTGAGAGTGGTAGTGGAGAAGTGATAGGAGATCAACCCCTTGCACGGCAATGTTATGTCTCAACCCTCAAAGGGAAAGCCCTCAACAGCAGCAAGACAAAGGTTTCAGAAGCCATGCTAGTCAGCAGAATGGCCGAACGGGAAAATGAAGAGCTTCGACCTACACCTGTTGAAGAATTGCTATGATCCCCCGACACAACCAGGACGGACCGCCGCGGATTGGGGCGGATTTGGCAGTGAGCGTGAGAAGACCTCATGAGAGTATTGAAAGCAAATTCCGACCTCTTCGCTTGGTCTTCAGAAGATATGCCGGGCGTAAAACGCGATGTCATCGAGCACCGTCTCAATATTGATCAATCGTTTAAACCTACGAAACAGAAAATGAGAAATTCCGCACCAGAAAGGCAGAAAGCCACAGAGGAAGAAGTATCAAACCTCCTAAAGGCTAGGTTTATCCGAGAAGTGCATTACCCAGATTGGTTGGCTAATGTGGTTCTAGTAAAAAAGTCGTCCAGAAAGTGGAGGATGTGCGTTGATTTCACGGACTTAAACAAAGCTTGTCCGAAAGATTCGTTTCCCTTACCATCAATTGATGGTTTGGTTGACTCTACAACGGGGCATGAGATGCTAAGTTTCTTAGACGCCTTCTCAGGTTACAACCAAATCCGAATGGCCAAAGGCGAAGAAAAACGTCCTTCATTATGAGCACGGAACTTACCGCTATAAGGTGATGCCGTTCGCCTAAAAATGCCGGAGCCACCTTCCGTGAGGCTCATAAATACAGTCTTCGAGAGAACAAATTGGCGTAAACGTTGATGCCTATGTGGATGATATCACGGTGAAGAGCCGAAGGCCAATGAACACTGTGACTTACAAGAAGCTTTTCACTCTTGGATTTATGCCATGCTTTGTTAAACCCGAATAAATGTTCTTTTGGCGTTGATCGGGAAATTCACAGGATTTATCTTGACACAAAGAGGATAGAAGCAAATCCAAAAAATCGAGCTATTCTTGACATGGGGTCGCCAAGAGTCTTCAAGAAATTCAGCGGCTTAATGGACGCCACAAGACTTGGCGATTCATCTCCAAAGCCGAGAGAAAAATCTCCCACTCTTTCAAGCCCTACTGAAAAGCAATCAAAATGGAGTGGATGTAAGAATGTGAAAAGCCTTCGTGGGCTTAAAGATTATCTCCGATCGCCTCAGCTACTAGCTAAGCCACAAGTGGGAGAAGAACTCTACATCTACTTAGCAGTCGCCCCGCATGCAGTCAGCGCAGTCCTTTTGAGAGAAGATAGCGGAATTCAAAAACCAGTCTACTACACAAGTAAAATCCTTATCGAAGCGGAGTCAAGATATCTGCCGCATGAAAAGTTGGCTTTCACTCTTGTCACATCCGCACGGCGATTGAGGCCGTACTTTCAAGCCCACAAGATCACAGTGTTGACTGATCAACCGTTAAAGCAAATTCTTCATAAGCCTGAAAACTCCGGATGCTTAGCCAAGTGGGTGATAGAATTAGGCGAGTTCGATCTCACCTATAAACCCCGAACGGCAATCAAGGCTCAAGTACTGGCGGATTTCGTCGCGGAGTTAACTTTTCCCGCAAATAGGGGCGAACCCCCGTCACAGAATTCAGAAGAAAGCCCTAGCGTCCCATGGTCCTTATATGTTGACAGATCAAGAATCTAAGAGAAGTCGAGCGTGTTTCGCCCCTTTATTCTCCTTCTAAGTGGAAAATTGCGACAGTACTGAAGTTCCAATTCCGAGCAACCAACAATGAGGCCGAATACGAAGCCCTCATCGCAGGATTACATCTGGCCCGGGGGCTCGGAATTCAACATCTGCACGTATATTCCGACTCGCAGTTAGTTGTGAGCCACACCTTGGGCAGCTTTGAAGCGAAGGAAGATAACATGGTCAAATACCAAGCAGTGGTGAAGAAAATAGTTCCATACTTCGCTTACTTCCAAATTGAGAAAATCTGTCGAGCGCAAAACGAAGAGGCGGACGCCCTGTCTAAAAAAGCCACAGCACCGAACGGAGGTACAGAGTCTTCCTTTAACCTACAGTACCTTCCCGCAAAGACCATCGACAGATTGGAGGGAGAGGTACAAAGTGCAACCAAAGAGTCAAGTTGGATGGACCCCATCAGAAACTATCTACTAGGTGGGCCTGCACTACCGAACAAAGCAGAGGCCAGACGGATTTCTTACAAATCCGCTCAGTACACCATCATCAATGAGAACCTATACAAAAGGTCTTATACGCAGCCTTTCTTGCGATGCTTACGTCCTACAGAAGCTAACTACATCCTTCAAGAGATTCACGAAGGCATTGGAGGAGGACACATAGGGGGCAAGGCCTTGAGTTACAAAGTCCTACGACAAGGTATTACTGGCTAACACTAACTCAAGATGCAATGGCGTTCGCTCGGAAATGTGATGCCTGCCAGAGGCATTCCAAAATTCAGAGGCGACCACCGGCGCAGCTTACACCAATTGTTAGCCCTCGACCATTTGCCATCTGGGGAGTTGATCTTCTGGGACCATTCCCTACGTCAGTTCGACAAATGAAGTTTCTAATAGTCGCTATTGACTACTTCACCAAATGGGTGGAAGTTGAACCCTTAGCCAAAATCACAGAGAAGGCTTATCAGGGATTCTTGTGGCGAACGGTTATCCTCGATTCGAATTCGGCTTTCATTTCGATAATGGGCGACAATTTGATAACAAGGCTTTCAAAGCTTTTGTTCGAGTTCGGAATTGAATCTGCACTAACGCCTCGTGACACATCCCCAAGCCAAGGGCCAAGTAGAAGTGACGAACCGCACCACAGCTTCAAACATTGAAAACTCGGGTATCCGTAAATGGGACTAACTGGGTAGAAGAAATCCCGAAAGCCTTTTGAGCCTACAGACAACAACAAGAACTCCTACAGAGAAACCCCATTCTCTCTCACTTATGGGGCGGCCATCCCCGCAGTAAATAGGAATGCCTACCTTACTTAACACAACAAACCTTCTCATGTAAGAGAATGAGAAAAACTCCGAAAGCGTAACTTGATCTACTCGAAGAACGGAGAGAAGCTGTGGAAACAAAGGCAGCCATCTATCGTCAGAGAATAAAAAGGTTCTATGACACAAGGGTAAAAAGAGTCTTCTTCCAAATCGGCGATCTAGTCCTACGGGAAAATGAGTTTCATGGAAATAAAAGCCGAACGGGGAAGCTAACTCCTAACTGGGAAGGCCCTTACGTCATACAAAGAATCGTCCGAGCGGACACCTATTATCTAGTAAGTATGGACGGAAAAACGCTCAAGCGTCCATTCCATGTTGAACACTTACGACACTACTATCAGTAAATTCTGTAGCCGTCTCTTAAATTTCATGGAATAAAGCTCAAGCCTTTCCCATTCTACAAAGATGCGGTGAAATTCCCATCCTACAAAGATGCGGTGAAATTCACATCCTACAAAAATGCGGTGAAATTCCCATTCTTGGAAGATGAGTCAGAATTATCCTGTAAGGATAAACGACAACTCTTATCCAAAAAACAAGGGGCGAAAATCCCGATCGAAATATGAGGCAACAATCTCATTTATAAAGACGAGTACCTCACTCAACAGCTTAAAGTCCCATGATTGGACTAAGAACTCGTTACGAAGCTTGACAAGCCAAATAAAGAAGGAAGAAGTTTACAAAAGACTTCAGAAAATACTTCTCACGGTTAAGGATAACCATCACTCGGAAATAAATCTTCACCAAAATAAAGGTTTGCTTTTCATTCATATGAAAAGAAATTACATTCCAGAAGATTACGAATTTACAAGAACATTTCTCAAATATGCTAAAAACATCCTAAGAACTAGGAGGGCCCTCAGGGCAGCCAGCCGCTTCTGAAGGAGCTTGGGTTGAAGGCTCCGAGGGGGCGGGGGCAGAAGCCTCTAGAGTCTTAATAGTCTGTTGCTCTTTTAGCTCCGTGAACTTCTTCAAAACTCCCGCCAGCCCCATGGACAAAACCTCTGTAGGAGGGATATGACGGCCCACCTGTTGTACCACCGAATAAATGCGGGTGGCCCCTTCTTTAGCTTTCGCCCTAAGCCGGGCGACCTCCTTCTCTAATTTATCCGCTCGCTCTATTAAATCCTTGATTTCTTGCGAGTCGGATTTAGGAGTTGTCAGTCGGGAAGCTAAGTCTTCTTTAAGTGTGTCGCGCTCCCCCTTTAGCTCCTCCAACTCCGCCTGAACAGCAGCGAGTTCAGCGTTTTTCAGCTTCAGCCCCCATCGGGCTTCAGCTTGCCCCTCTCGGGCAGATTTGAGCTCCTTCTCCAAACTGCTAGAGTTCTCCTGCAACTTTTTAACATTCTCCTCAGCAGTAAGGAGGGAACCCTCAGAAATAGACAACTTGGCTGCCAAATCGTCCTTCTCCTTTCCCACAACAGCCAGTTGTTGAAGCCGCTCAGCCTTATCCTTCTCAAAAGCATGGATAATGGCGAGCTGCTCTTTGTCTTTCCCCTCCAGGGCCGCCACCCTAGAGTTCAGTTGGGCGATTTTCGCCATGCACGCTTCCATCTTTGCCGAATCGTCTTGGCAAAGATTGCCGACTCGGTCCGCCCAGTGCGCAGTCTACGAAATAACAAACAAATAAGTTAGTAGCATTAATACCGAGCCAAAAAGTAAAATTAATACGAGGATAATCCTCACCAGCATGACCGAACGGAATAGTTGAGAAATGGCTTCTTCTCTCCCAGCTCTATGAAGTTTGGAGGAGAGTTGTTCAGGCCTCATTGCCATCAAAACAGCCTTCACGGAAGCGGCATCCCGAAAAGGGACGTCTTCGGAGGACACCCCCTTCTCTTGAGGAGCCGGTCCCCTTAAGACCGAGTCCGCCACTCGCAGCTTATCCAGGAGAGCCGCTTCTCCTGCCACCGCCTATAAAATAGCTTAAGTTAAGGGTTCTGAACGAAGCACGAAGCACCCATAGAAAATATGTGTGTAGAAATTCTCACCTCTATAAGAAGGATATCCTCCGGCCGGCTGAAAGAAGGACCCTCGGAAATTGGGGACAAGGCCGGGCGGACTTCTTCCGCGCGAACCTCTTCCTGAGGCACCTTCGCTTGTTCTTCTACAATTCCGAGAACTGATGCGTCCTCGAAATTCTTTCTCTTTGTCCTCCTCTCCCTTGAGGACCCGGCACCAGGGTCACTTTTAACCCCTTTCTTGGAAGAGTCAGTCTCTTTTCTCTTCCTTTTCTTCTTCTCCTCTTTGGAGGTATCAGCACCTTGGCTAGGTACCACTTCTTTCTTTTTCCGCCCACGAGCCAAGGGCGGATGAACCTCACCTTCGAAAGAAGCGTAAGACACTTAACATAGCTCAAGTCTTCGTCTTCCATCGGATTTTCTGCAAAACAAATTCCGAATAAGGTTAGACATCACAAGCCAAAATCAAACCAAATTAGGTACGCGAACGAGTCCTACCAGTAGACACTATTAAATGACACTTAATGAGGTTTTCCTTGGTCAAAAACCTATCCATATGAACTTTGGATAGCCCCGTCATTGACTTAAGAAGATTTCCCTCTTCTTCCGACATCTCCTCACAAGTGATGTCCGCACGGGGAACCTCCCACCTTGTTCGGATATCCCACTCGGACTTACATCTAACAAAGAAAAACTTGCTCTTCCATCGCTTAATGGAAGAGGGAACTTTCCCTAGAAACTTTCTCCCAGGGCGAGCCGAGAAATAATACTAATCGGCATTAGACTCCAAACAAAGACTAAACAGCAGACGGAACCAGCGGACAGTCGGGTTTACCCCGTAATTCTTAAAAACCATGACAAATCCGTTGAGCAGCCTCCAAGAGTTCGGAGTTAACTGCGAAGGACACAAACGATATTCCTCTAGGATCGCCCTAGTAAAATCAGCAAAAGGAAGCCTAAGTCCGCCTAGCAACTCATCCTGATAGATAGCTATCTCCCCCTCCCTGGGAGCACTCACCCTCTCCCCTGAACAAGGAACCCTAACCTCGAATAGAGAGAGGTCTATCTCATATCTCTCTACTAGGTCATCTACATCCTTCTGCCCTAGAAGGCTTATAAACGTATCCGACCCTCTACCCATTGCCCTAGAGGCAGGGTGAACCCGCGAACCCTGAACTGGAACGCCCCCAAGTTCACCCGGAATCGCGACAGAAACCGTAGGGTTGGACGGAGAAGGAATCGAGGGCTCATGAGAAGAACTAGAGGAGGAAGATGCAGCACTAGCCATTACCTTAGGAAAGGAAAAAGACAAGAAAAACGCAAAACCAGGGCTCGCCGGAGAAGAGGAAACCTGAAGAAGAAGACGCGATTCGATTTTCGAAAAAACCTTTTTTCTGCCTGTACGATTTCGCTTATATACAAAGGCAACGAATCCGTGGCCGTTAGATCTTAGGATTATATTCCGATCAGAACCGTTAAACCAAGGGTCCACAAATCTGGACCGTTCAAATAACCATCATTACACCTCCTCAAAACAGTTCAAAATTCTGCCCACGTCAGCAATACCAAGCGCCGCCTGACACACATGGAAAGCCACGCTCATCACCCATCATGACGTTGACAAACGCGCACGCCGCGCACGTCGCGCCACTATTCCCCTTTAATGCTAATAGTAGAGGGGACACGTGTCATCCTAGGGAGTAATGAGCGTTACGTGGAAGGTAGAGCCTGTACCGTATGAGACAAAGCACACACTCCAACATAGGATCGCCAGTGAAGGCCTCATAAAAATGCCAAAGGATTTAGAAGCAAAACGACAAACGCCATTTATTCAAGTTACATGACGAACGCAAACAAAACAAACATAACAAAAACATATTGTCCGACGGATTAAAGCTAAATATCCGCAGACCCGTCCGAGGATACGCTCGGAAAAGACTCAGAAGAGACGCACGGACTTCCGCAACCGTCACTGTCCCCATTATTACTAGGGGAACTGGGTTCGGCACGGGGGCGAAGGTAGGGGCCCACCTCTCTGCGGCAGGAGTCGTCTCCGAACATCTCAACTTCGAAACACATGCCCCCTGCATAGGTAAAAATTAAGAGGTCCCCCGCTTCCACGTCGTGATCGACATGAAAAGCTTCCCACCCAGCGTCGATGCTCATCTCACCTACCCCCCTGTCGATCAACAGAATAGCCGGCCATACACAGCCGTTCGGACTTACTAAGTGGATCACTCCAGTCCTTAGTTCCGATAGATGCTCGTGAAAAGAGCTGGGGATTCGTAAGTGTCGAGAACATTGAGAAAAAGTAAAAAACTTATAAAAAGACAAGCGCTGAGCCATGATACAAAGATACAAGAGTGCAAAAGATTTCTGCCCAAACTCGCCATCCATACAAGCCCTTAAATAGGAGAACCTATCGACACTATAGACGAGAATTCCGGAGCAAAAATCCACCTCGATAACAGCGAAAGGATAACACAGTAAACGTCGATCGCCTATTAAAACACGTGTATTTTAGACATAAGTAACCGTACACGAAGCCTACGCCTACGTAGACATGCCAACTAAGGACAATACTTGTTCTCGAACCAAGCGAAACGTGCGGTTAGCTCACCCCTCGCTCAGATTTTTCGAACAAGTACACTTTAGGGGGGACTAGTGTTACGGATATATTTGGTGAAGACAGGTGTCATTGACCTAAAGGACCACTTGTTCCTCTGGCCACATGGCAATATCACCACCTTTCCACAATTCCGTCCGGCAAATAACGTGAGGACTCAATCCTGCGAACAAGTCCGTCGGAATTGTAGCAACCCTCTTATACAGGGCCTGAGGTGGGGAAAGAGGGATAAATATCTAACGCCTGTACAGTGAGTAGGCCTTATCCACTTGCTACAATGGGCAGATATTTATCCTATTTTACCTACGTGGCATCTACGCGCTAGGCGGCAGATATTTTCCTACCGCCTTAGGAGATATTTACCTAACTCACCGCCTTTCCTGAACCGCCTTTAAGGTGCTATAAAAGAAGAGCGTTAATAGAAGAAAGGGGAGCCGGAAAAAACTGATCACACAAAGAACTGCCTAAATCCAAGACTCTTTACTCAAGCTTTTTGACTTAAGCATCAGAGCTGAATCCGGGCAGAGAGGCCCAATTCTGATCATTGCCCTCTCCTTTTTACAGGTTCACCTATGGATAATTCCTACGGAATTTCGTGGATGTCCTCTCAAGGCTCCCTCGCTCAGAAACGTAAGTAAGCGTCCACACCAACTATAAATTTTAACCGTTGGTGAAAGTAATCTCGAACAACTTGATGGCCGGCGTGGACCAATTTTTGGCATCAACAAATTCCATTCTCCCACTCTGAATTCTAGTATCTTTATAGAGTTCTCTCTCTCTCTCTCTCTCTCTCTCTCTCTTTTCCTAGATCTTGACATGAAAATTAGAGGCTCCCCTAAGCACCAGTGCTCGAATCTCTTCTCATCCATAATTCTCTCTTTCGTGAGGCTCTATTCTTGAAGGCCGATCTCTGGAGTAGGCTTTGATATGCAGAATAAAGAAAAATGAAGAAAATTGTTGATTGTGACCGACCTATCCATCGAAATCTCATAAAGAATTTTCATCTTTTTCAATCAATCTTTCTCTTTTGACAAGATCTACGCTGAAGAGCAAATGTTTGCATCAATATAACTTTGAGAGTGATGGATATATATATGTAATTATGGAATATTGTGTAGGCCTAGATGTAAACAAGTCTAGAGAAACCACCGAGAAGATGTATATAATTTGAAAGCATAATATTGGGGGAATCAATGACTTGGTTTGCAATGATGCTCTGTCGAGCTTGATGCTTTCTTCTTGCTCGACTTTGAGAATGACCAAAAGTACACACACGCGGTGGGGCGTAGTGTGTCCAAAGCCGTCGGCGGCCACAACAATGTTTTAGTTTATCGAACCGTTCGCCCTTTATAATCAATTATTTGCTCCATGGTTTTATTCTTATATGTCTTTGCATTAATGCCGTCTTACTTTACCTAATTAATTACTTTCCTTAATTTAAAAACCCTCAAAATCTATCCTTGTATATATTACTAGAATATGTTAAATACATACTTATCTAATAATATTCCCCGGGTAAGAGATCCAGAACGGATTCCTCCGTTTTATGTACTTTAATTATAACCGTTTTTTTAATAAATAAATAAATATAATTTATCTATTTAATAAAAAAAAAGAGAAGTTAAACAGTTAGTATATTGAAATTGAACAACTAACAACAGCACTAAACCACACACTGTTTAGAATTAAAATCTCAAATTATAACTTTAAAATTTTTTTTTTTTAACTTTATGCAGATTTCGCAAACAAAGATGAAGTCAATATTTGAAAACTAATATAAAAAGTTTTTCAAAATATGAATAGTATACTATTAATCTAACGAATCTATCCAAATTCTAGTATCTAGGCAATGAGACCGAAATTTCTTTGCAAGAATATTGTTATTGTTTATTATATTTTATGATAAAAAGTCTATGAATGGGTTATAAAAAATATTAAGTGCTGGGCTTTGTGATTTGTGATAATGATTAACCTTAGTTATCAACCGTTCCTCCCACGTGTGGAATCCAGACCACACACGTGACACTCACTAGCCAAGAAGTCAAACTACGCTCTAAGCTCGTTCATCATACTCCACAGCCTGCCTATCTTGACAGTCACGCCACCTCCTTTTCCTCCTTTATAATCACCTCCCCACACTCCACTCCTCCGCCTCCATCTCTCACCGTCCTCCAGCGATGCCTCTCCGCCGTCAGACCCCTTTCCGGCGATCCGGTCCACCAATCCCGATGCTCCTCCTGCTTATCCTCACCGTTCGGTCCACCTCTGCCCAACCCTCACCCCCTGAAGAGACCCCTCCTCCCTACAACGGCCTGTCTACGAGCTTCAACCCTTCAATGGCGATCATCATCGTCGTCCTCATCTCCGCCTTCTTTTTCCTTGGCTTCTTCTCCATTTACGTTCGCCAGTGCGGCGGCGGCGCCGCTCCCGCCGCCGCCTCAGGTACCGGCCGCGCTCGCGGCGGGATTACGCAGCGGGGGCTGGAACCGGAGGTGCTGGACACTTTCCCGACTCTCGCTTACTCCGAGGCGAAGAACCTCAAGGTCGGGAAGGGATCTCTAGAGTGCGCCGTTTGTTTGAGCGAGTTCGAGGACGACGAAACCCTTCGTCTCCTTCCCAAGTGCAGCCACGTCTTCCATCCCGATTGCATCGATGCTTGGCTCGCGTCTCACGTTACTTGCCCTGTTTGCCGATCTAATCTCGTCCCCGATCCATTCCCACCTTCGGAATCGACGGATGGTGCCGATCGCGAGGCGGTCGTGGTGGCTCCTGAGTCGTTTGATCAGGTGGCGGTCACGGTGGATGAAAGGGATCGGGGAGAGGAGTTGGCGGAGCTGGCGAGGATCGGGAGCCAGCGGCGCGCGTTCGCGGCGGCGACGAGGTCGAAGTCGATGCCTCGGGTGCAGCGATTCCCGCGGTCGAACTCAACCGGGCACTCTGTTCTGACACGGCCGGGCGAGAACTTCGACCGGTTCACACTGCGGTTGCCGGAGTACATTCATCGGGAGATCGTCATCTCGGCAGCGGAGGCGGCCGGTCGGTTCCAGCGCACCAAGAGCTGCGTCGCCTTCCCCGCCTCCGAAGAGGCGAGTTCTCGCCGGGGTTATCGGTCAGGCGAGGTCAGCAGCCGGCTCGGCCGTTCGCTCCGGCTCGGCCGCTCCGATCGATGGCCATCGTTTCTCGCGCGGACTCTCTCGACCCGATTCCCCGGTTGGGGAAACGGCAAGAAGGGGGAGACGGAGGGATCTTTTAAAAAGAGTGACGGTGGTGACGTTTCCCTCAAGGGGAGGATGCCGTCCGTCAGGAATCCGTTTGAGTGCCTCGGAAGCGGGGCTAAGGACAACGATTCGAATGAGTCGCCAAGCGTGGCTCTGAATCGGGTTTGACTCGCAGCTTAATTTTAATATTCAATATACATAATACTTTAAATGATTTTTTTTGTGGGATGACGTAGCGAGGGTTTGGCGTTTGGATGGCGGAAATGTAAATAACTGGTTAAAGTGTTATTTGTATAGTTCTGTACAATTAGATCTGGGCCAAAAATACAATGGACGGCGGATATTCAGAGGATACTTTGTTTAGCGAGTTTATGTATGAGTTTCTACTTTCCATTTATTTATTTTTTATGTTTAAGTGGAGATTTTGATTAAACTAACTGCAATCAATAGATGCTTATTGGGTAAATTTTTTCAAAATCTAAAAATAAAACAAAATTGTGAGATGACTCCTCCTAATAAATTTAACTGTAGCCAAAGGCTTCACGGTCGAGCGGCAGAGGTCCTCCGCACACGAGAAGAGAACCCAGGTTCGATTCTCCTCTGTGACGGAGTGCAGTGCACATTGTGTGGGTCACCCAGTGGGTGTGGCCCACATGCACACAGTTAAGCTTGTGTGGGATTGGTAGTCTCGGGCGGATAACAGAGGCGGTAAAGAAGGGGCGGACTGTAGCCCTGTAGTGGTCAGTCATGCCCTGGAGTGAAACCCTGTTGAAACCCGTGATAATCCGATCCGTGTGTATGTCCTATCTTAGATTATAATGGGGTTTATCCCCTTAATTCTAAAAAAAAATAAATTTAACTGTAAAACCGGTCTTATTTTCATCCATGTAGGATGGTGATTTCTATATGGGTGTTGAACCTTGGTGTTAACTGATTTGGTCCGCCACTTCACATAATTTGTGAAAGTTCCAATCTAGGACATGTACGGACCTGTAAATTATTTTACGCACCTAATCAATAATCTAATCCATCATTCACCCCACATTGTTTGTTGTCAACCAAACTATTGGGGGAGAAACCCAATTTTACATGTGTCATCACCTGAGCAACATAGAGTGCGAGGACCATGGAGATCCCCTTAACGGTCTCGTAAAGGTTCAAAGGGAATCAGTCGCGATTACCTGACAAGGCAACGTGCGCATCCCAATGGGACATTCTCTGCCCAGGAGCGCTCTCCCGTACGGTTACAGCCGCCTGACAAGACGGGCCGACGGGTCTCCTAATAGGAACCTACTCGGTAGGACAGAAAAGACACCCCAGACCATTGGCTAGGAAGTTAGCCATTGAGGTATAAGGGGGGCTCTCCTTCGATCAGATCATTTATCTTCTTCTCTACAACCAAACCCTCTGCCCGACTAATTTGAGCATCGGAGAGTTTGGGGGGACAGACCCCCTGAATTTCTTTGTTTTACAAGAGTAAGTAGGTCACCAAGCGGGAGTCCTCCACCTCTGCAGGCCATCGGACAGTCACCAGCCACAGAAAGTTCGTGTCTTTAATCACCTTCAACTCCCATAACTCTATTTTTCTAAGTTGAACACCTATCGAGAAGTGGTCTGGCAGGTCGTGACCGATTTGAGCAATAATACAAACAAATCTTGAATGCACCTAATATTTACTTTAAAGCTCACTATACATGCGGACCAAGTCTTATTTAATTTTATATGTTCTAAATAGTGAATAAGAGTCAGACGTTAGCAGTTCTTACTAGTTTATTATCCATGTAGGCTTTATTTTGTAATCATTTTTCCTAAGATCAATTGTATCATTGGTTAATGTGCCTCAAAACAATAATATCTTTTTCAAATTTATATTTAAGATTGTTAATGAATAAAAAATTAGTAAAATTAATATATCTTAAAATTCAGTATCTAATCATACACATAAAATAAGATGTGTACAATATTACTAATTTTAAAATTAGTAAAATATAATTATGAAATATTTATAAAATATTTTGATAAGATAATAAGAATTTAAATTAATCATGAGAAGTTGAGTAGGATTTATTTTGTGGCTTCAAAAAAATCAATTTTGTTTTTTTTTTTAAAGAACACGGAACAAAATTTAGAGGCTACATGTTTTTCTTTCTTATAAATAAGGTGATAAACACCCCTCGGGACTTCAGAAGACGTGTACAGGGGTGGCTACTCAACCAGGCGGATTTTTAGCTAGTGTGTATCATCTTATGAGAATACAATATGGTATAGATAACGTGGAAGAGGTATGCCTAAAAGTATTTGTTCCTGCGGACTTGTTCCCGAGAGAACAACGCCACACCCAACCCTTGGCTTGCAAGAGTGGGGAGTCGATCATGAGAATCTCATTCTTAATAAGCGTCTCGGATACCAATAGACCCTTGGTTTCTTCTCTATATAGGCTACATGTTTGAATTCATTAATGAAAACACTAAAATCATCCATGAAAACACTAACATTTGAGGAGTGCAAAAGCTAAAGGTCTTAATTCATCAATAAAAAGATTCATACGTAACTAAGTCAGATCATATGTAAGGTATGCGGGTCTAAAAAATAATTTCAGGTGCATTCATGTACTAATTAGTTTTAGATTTACCCAAATTAGGAGCGCGAAATTGTGGACCTAAAATGAACTAAGATGGAACTAATCTAAGATTTACGGACTTAAAAAATAATTTTTGGGTATATTCATGTTCTAATTAGTTCCAAATAGCACAGATTAAGTACAAGAAATTATGAACCTAAAATGAACTAAGCTAGACACAATCTAAGGCATGTGAGACTAAAAATAACTTTCTAGATGCATTCATGTGCTAATTAGGTCCCAACTTTCACATATTAGGTGCACAAAATTTTGGACCTAAAAAAAACTTTGTTGGACCCAATCTAAAGATATGTGGACCTAAAAATAATTTTTAGGCACTTTAATATACTAATTAGGTCTAGATTTTCACAAATTAAATGTATGAAATTTAGACATAAAATAAATTATGTTAGACCCAACAAGAAGGTATACGGACCTAAAAAATAAATTCTAGGTTGTTGACGTAGAAATTGGTCCTTCCCCGAGATGGAGCCTGATCTCCGATCAATAGTTGAATTTATTTGATTATCGGGACCATGTCGTTCGCTGGAGAAGATACTAACGTGCACAAGGAAAGAGGATGAGCGTGGGGGGGCTCTTCGGCCGGGGATAGCTCTGACGCTCAAGTCAGTGTAGAGGATGGTGAGTGGAGAAGATGACTTCTGGTTCTCAGAATGACATACCTTTATCGTGTTCTCCTTCTCCTTTTATCCTAGTTTATAGAGTCGTTTCCCAATCTCGGGTTCCACTGTCAGTGCCTAATCGTTTGCCTCGAATCCCTCCGCCATTTCCCTCACGTTGATTGACGCCACCAACAATATTGCCTAGTTTGGGTTTGACGCCTAGGGATCGATATCACATGATATGTGCCTCGGATTCTTCCACGTGTATGCCTAGTTTGGAGGTCATGTGCTTATCCGATTTTACCCCTATCATCAGACACCCCCCTCCCCCCCCAAGTATGATTGCGTTCGAGGCCGAATGATAGACGAGTGGTTCTCAGACTTCGGTTGGCTCGGAGAGCTAAGCATTGGTTTGGTTACAAACTTTGGATGAGTGGGTGGAGTGACGGACTTAAAGTAGGATTCCAAGGCTCGACACTCGTGTTAATGGAAGGATCTATGAGGCCTGGGGTCGGAGCCTTCTTAGGCCTGGGCCAGGGGTGAGTTTGTGGGGCCTGGGATTGGTCGGTATGGTGTGACCTTCAGTCGTGGACAAATGTCTGGGGGTTGAAATGTATCCAGGGGTAGGATCAATCCTTGTTCTGTTTGTTATTGAGTGCTGAGGCAGTTGTTTACTAGACACCAAGGGCCGCCCAAGATCTTGTTATTAAGGCTTCGTTGAAGTCAAACTTCTTGGTAGCCACTGAATCGCTGGACCATGTCTATAAATCCATGAAAGCGAGGTTGATGCTTTTATCCAACATAGTTTAGTCTCGAATGGCTTCTCCTCTTCACCTGTCCTTCTTCAAGGTGTTCCTCCTAGAGAGCTCCACCCATTGTCTTAAGATTCCACATGCGTTCTATAGATAAATGGAGCAAATAAACATCAGGATTGTAAACCTCAAGGGTCTACGCGGTTGCGTGTGGAGCGTAGTATTGGCTAGAGACAAAGCCTTAGGAGAAGTGCAGTTCGAAGAAGGGTGGCAGGAGTTTCTGGTGGACCATCATGTGGCTGTGGGGGACTTCCTGGTTTTTACGTACATTGAGGGCGTGAACTTTAAGGTAAAGGTCTTCAGGTGGACTTCATGTCAAAAAAAGAGGCAGCCTTCGCCGTCAGGCTATACCATAGAGTGGCGATCCTCAATAAAGGTGAGGATGGGGAAGAAGGAACACGGCCAGACAACACCTCGGAGTCATCGGATTAATAAGTGTAATGTGGCTTTGTTGTAGCAGTAGTCACACTCTCTCTTTCCTATGTCAAGTGTCATGTAATTATTCTGTTGTTATTAAACATAATCCCCTAACATATGTCTCTCGTGCATACTTTTTCTTTAACCTTGGTTGGTTGAATGGTTGTTGTTCTTTTATATATGGCTCATGGCTAAGCCTTATTAACTCGGATTAACAGACACTCGAACTGATACCCCATGGTGTTTACTCTTCACTCACGCATCGCGATAGGTGGTGACCAAGTGAAAAATTGGGCGAGGTCGGTCTCGGATCGGGGTGGGGTGTGTGTGTGTGTGTGTGTGTGGGTGGGTGGGTGGGTGGGTGGGTAGGTGGGGGTGGGGAGGGGTGGTCAAAGGTCACCCACCGGTTGTGAAACTGTCGGAGATGACTGGTCAAGGTCATGCACATAGGACCCACAGGGTGACGTTTAGGCTGAGATGGGCATTTAATACGAGTTGTCAGTTTGTCTATCCATCGTGTTGTTCGAGAGGCAATGGTATAGGGTGGTTGGCATGATGGGTGCGAATTTCATGGCCTACGTGCTACACACTCGTTATGCTCCGTTACATGGGACGATCCGAGCCTTTGGAAGTGATTCGGCCGTTCAGGGGATTTTATATTGTTGTTTCAATAGGGGGAAGTCTTACCATTTCTCGTCTCTTCACCCTATTCTCGATTTTCCCTGTTCTGAGAGCATCCTTGTGCGATATCATCTTCTCTGGTTTCCACTCCAGCTTTTCATCTGTTGAGGTAATGGTTGTCAAACTTATGGCTTCTGAAGCTTCTTCATTTTCCTCCGAAGGGCTTCCTCCCTCGGTAGAGTCTACGAAACCATCCTCATCTTCTAGCTTGAGCAAGAAGGGATCGCAAGCTTTCTCAATTATCCTTAAGTTAGATTACGTCGAGGCAACCATTGATGTTTATGTCATCTCTTCTCCCCCCTGTGTCTACAGGGTCCCTTCCCTGTCTGGTCGAGCTTGCAAACCTAGGGTTAGGTCTGCGGCTGAACCCCAACTCGTGGAGGCTGCTCTAATGATAGTTCTGAACCATTTCTGTATCGAACCAACCCTACGTTGGTTTCGCTACCTCTTTCACTTGAGGCCACTTTCCGGTTCAGACTGGTATTTTTTCACATCTCGTAAGACGTGACATTTGGTCATGTTCCTTCTTCCATCAAGAACTGGAAGAAGAAATTTGTTTTTGTTGCCCATAAACCCGCGTGGAATGTCCGAACCAAATGGAACGTTCCTAAGGAAAACGCTAGCCACGAGGAAAGGATGACCTCCGAGGAGGAAAACCAATTTAAAGTTTTTGGAGGCTTCTCCGAGGTTCTCATCGATAGATATTTGATGAAGAAGAATCTTATGAAGTGCGTCCTGTAGCCATAGGTAGGGTTCGCTCATTTTTGCATTTGCGGCGAGCCGACGAATTAAATATTGGCTTATAACTTCTATTAGAGATAGATAATAATTTCTCGCATCTAATAATAAATAAATATTGGTCAAGTTAAAATAGCTTTCTTCTCTAATAGTCTTGTTAAATATTAGTGAACTTATTTTTTTATCACATATAATATATATATATATATATATATATATATATATATATATATATATATATATATATATAATATATATAAATATATATATATGAGAATGATAGAGTGAGGCCGACCGCATTTGCGGTTAGCCCACTCTATCACTCAACCGGTGATGGGTTTTGGGTTTGGGCTTTTGTTTTTTTTTTTTCTTAATTTTTAGTTGGGTTTTGGGTGTTAGAGTGTAAAAGTGGGCCGGCCGCATTTGCGGCCGGCCTCACTCTAACATGACTATATATATATATATATATATATCCATTTCATACTAAAAGGGCAAAATGGTCAAATGCCCATTACACTTCTCCTCACTTCTCCTCACTCCATTCAACCCCCAAAAAAAAATAAATAAATAAATAAAAAATAAAAAAAATACTCCTTCCCACTTCTCCATTGAACCAAACACAATATTTTTTTCAAACCCTCCATCCTCGCCCCTCCTAACTCCCCCTCACTCTCCACCCCCTCCCCCTTTGAACCAAACAAGGACTAATGGATCTGACTTTCTGGCCAGTAGAGCATCCCTAATGGATCTGACTTTCCGGATTTATAAATTTTATTTCTCACAAGAACAAATCGACTAATGAGCAAATTAGCTAGAGTTCAAACCTAAACAGACAGGAGACAAAAAAGTTAGGATTTGTGCTAAAAAATTTGTGGGGTGTCGAGTAATAATGAAACTACGTGATATATATATTTTGAAAAATAACATTCAACACTAATGTTCGCCTAGACTCAAAGAGGACTCCCAATCAATAACTATCATAGATCATCATAAGTCAACACTCATCAAAGTATAATTACTAACTAATCCCTACCCTACATTTGAATTATACATTGTCCCCAACATACATACTGCATGCAAATAGGAGAATATGCCATGTAAAATAAAAGGGGAAAAGATTCTTGGTACTATCCTGAATACTCATGATGTGATAGAGTTGTTTTTGACTGATGAGTTCCTGTCCATGTTTGACAATTTCAATTCCTTCTGAGAACCATCAAGAGCACACAGGTGACATAGGAAATCAACTAATATAACCAAATTTGTACACATGAAAATAGAAAAATAAAAAGTACAAAAGTGGTGAAAGAGAAAACTCAGTGATGCTCCTCATGGGTGGAACTACTCATCGTAGCCCTTGTCCTTAAAGTCGTCGTCGTCCTCCCCCATAGCTCTCATGGTCTGTGTTGAGTATGGTGGAGAGGTGGTACCTGGATCCCAGGTGACTAGTGATCTAGACGAGGACTGTCAACACCCAATACTGGAATGCTATTAAGTCGGCTGGGATTGGGGTTAGGGCTAGTGGTGGTGTTATATTGGTCCCGGTAGGTGCTGTTGGTGTAACGCCCCCAAATCCGGAAGATCCAAATTAGGTTCGTTAATTCCAAAACATAACTTAGACATACGTAACCCTTACATAATTTATTACATCCCAAGATCATAATGAACAAAAGCTTAGGAGTTTATGAGTTTAGGAGTTTAGGAGTTTAAGAGTTTAGGATACCATATACAATAATACAAACCCTTATACGCAAACCAAATCCTAAAATACAAAAACTCAAATTCTCGAGCATTGTCACGAGTCCTATTACTCAACTCCCTTCCTTAGTAACGTCGGGTGAGGTAGTGATTAACCCGCGGGCTTGCTGAAACAAAGGGGATCACAAGGAAGACGACAAAGAAACCAGGAAGAACCAGAGAATACCTATGAAGTTCAAATTAATTTCATTCAAACAAAGACCGAAAACTAAAGCTAGTCCACAGGTCAGACTAAATAACCATGAAAACAGTAGAATCTTACTAAATTCAGTATTTTTGTCAAAAATGACAAAAATCCGATATTATTCAAATTTTTAAAATTCAAATCAAACTAAACAGGAAGCAAAAATCCTAAATCAAATTAAAATCAAATCATGCCATAAATCGGCAGATTAATTATTACTAAAAATAGCAAAAACAAAGATTCGAAGGCGAAAACGGCTGAATTTGGGGATGAAAACTGTGTCCTCTAGGTGTAGCCTGGTGGACCCTGGGTGCGCGTTAAAACGAGCTTTCCGAATTGGGTTGAACGTGTGAATCCGATAGCTGTAGCCAAAGTTATGGCCAAAACACCAAATCACATTATTTGGCTCGAATCCTCCTACATCAGTCACCCGGGTTAGAAAGAAGTTGCCCTCGAGTTCACAATTGTGCCTTCAATATCCATGAAAGAAGGACTCACCAGATCCAATCTTCCGATCCTTGAACTTATTATACTCGCCAACAGGAAACGACCAAGAGTTAACATAATCCAAAAAAAATTACCAACATTAAAAAATACCTGCTCAAATGAATGTTGTGTTTCCTTGTTGTAGAGATTCATACTAGATAAAATATCGTCTGTCTTCGCCTTCCACTTGGTCCCATTATAAGTAATATACTGCCGAGCTATAAGCGCCATAACACACTCGTCACCAGACCAGGACATGACTTTCCTTTCAAGCACACTATACACCACTAATTGGCCTGTTAACACAAGTACATTTATGATAAATAGCCTGGCATTTTGAACTTTCTTCCCCTTGAAGTCCCCAACAAGCATTGAACCGTTAGTGATACCTTTCTTGTACATTAACTTTTTTGCTTCAGCAAGTTTCTCCTTGTCATTCTGGCTCTTGATTTTAAGATCAACACAAACTTTCTTCGCAGCTTTGTCAGTAATATGAATGATTGGTATGACCTCCAAAGTCAAAACCCACGCATCCTTAAACCCAAACTTTGAACTGAGATTTGGTTTTGATTTCAAGTCCCGAAAAGGCTTGTAATCATCTGGAGAGTTATTCGTCTGTAATTTCTAGAGAGCCTCCTTGGACACCATGTTCTCATAACTGTTGTTGTCAATGACCACCTTGCAAACTTTATCGGTAACTGTTTAGCTATTGGTAGTCAGTAGACTCTCATGAACGACTAGAGGCTCTTGGCCAGCTCCATACAACACATAGCTAGCCCCGTCAGTATCATAGATGGGCTTGCCAATCTCCTCCTTGGGCTCACTAATTTCCTCCTCATAGTCGTCATAGATGTGAGAGATCTCCTCATCATAATCGTCGTAGATGGGTGAGATCTCTTCCTCCTCATCATTGTCCTAGATGGGCGAGATCTCATCCTCCGCATCATCGTTATAGATGGGCGAGCCCTTCTCCTCATAATCGTCATAGATGGGTTGGCCAAGCCCTTTTTGATCGCAATGATAATTATGATGGACTTCCTCAGCAGGAACCTGCCTATGACAACCATGAGTGAAAAATCGATTGCCGCCAGAAGCCTTGATAACTTCGTGACTTGCCTCTTGAAATCCTTAATCATCAAACGTTGGGTTAACTCCGCGTTTTCCTCCATAGATCCTTGATCATCACGTCCCCCACGTCATGGTCACGGTATTGGACTTCCTCAGCTGGAACCTGTCCACTATGATGACCACGGCTACTATGACCTCCAGCCATTGATGTTGATGCCATAAAAAGAAGACGAGCTCTCTGATACCAACTAACGCCGGGCGGGGGTGATTAACCACAGGCTAGCTAGAACAAACGGGATCACAAGGAAGATGACTAAGAAACTAGGAAGAACCAGAGAATACTTTTGAAGTTCAAACAAATTTCATTCGAGCAAAGACCGAAAACTAAAGCTAGTCCACAGGCCGGACTAAATAACCATGAAAACCCAAGAATGTCACTAAATTTGATATTTAAAAAAAATGACAAAAATCTGAAATTATTCAAAGTTTAAAATTCAAATCAAACTAAATAAGCAGCCAAAATCTAAAATCAAATCAAAACCAAATCATGTCATAAATCGGAAGATTAATTATTACTAAAATTAGCAAAAACAAAGATTCGGTGGGGAAAACAGCTGAATTTGGGTATAAAAACGATGTCCACCAGGTGTAGCATTGGGGATTCCTAGGGCGCGTTGAAATGAGTTTTCCGAATTGGGGTAGAACGTGTGAATCCGACACCTGTAGCCAAAGTTATGGCCAAAACACCAAATCACATCATCTGGCTAGAATCCTCCTACATCACTTAGACTTCTAGCTCCTACATCACTTAGACTTCTAGCTCACCTGGGGTTGGAAATTAAAGAAACAAAGGGGTGAGCTGAAATAGCCCAGTAAGGTATACATGAACTGTGAGAGTAAAGATATTGGAATAATAAAGTCACTGGGGTATTAACCATCAAACATAGAAAAAGATATCATAAACAATCTGGACGTCATAAAAATTTTCAAGGCTAACTGCCATGATATCATACTAACTATTCATAAAATGTGTCAGGGCTAACTGCCATGACACTATACTTATTATCCACTGGATTTACCCATTCTAGGGATATGCTTTACCCAATACATTGGAGGGCTATATAATTCTGGGCCCACCGGTCAACATAACATTCGTCCAGACATAAAAATAAAAAATGATGGATTTAATCACAAAAGGACATAAAGGATTTCAAAAATTACATGATCATAAGTAGCCAAGAAGAACATAGACATAAAAGCATACAACAGAGCACACATAAAGAATCCAATCATGGAAAGGCTTCAACGTTAACCCATAGAATCCAAAAAGGCTGCAAGAATAAGGGTTAACTTCCTTCCTTTCTGGCAAAGCTTTTTGATAATTTCCTATGTCACCGAAATATCCAAAAGTCATTCTTTTGGAAAGGGTTTTAATTTCTTTCTTATTCATTTTTAATAAATTCCATTTTCTTCCATTATCTTATTGAAGTTCTGCTCCGAAGTCCGTAAGAGGTCATACCCTTAAAGGATTTTAATATCACATCCTTTGAGTCCATGTAAGGGTAAAAAAGTGGAAAGTTGCCACTATGAAGTTATTATCCACTCACTGGACGAAATTATATATACACTTAGTATTATGGGAACGCTTAAAAAAAGTTATTATCCATCTAACCATATATGTGTAACCGACCATGAAGGCGAATATCTACACATATATATATGGATACATCATATATGTATAACTGACCATAAAAGCGGACACCTATTTGTTCTAAGCTTTTACTAGACTCAAGTGAGGGAACTAGCTGTACAGTACGCATTTTAAAGGATTTTTATTACAGTTTTGATTTCAGTTTGAAAAGCATGAATTAGAACTTTCTTGAAACTTTCCAAAGTTTTAGAAAACCATTCATGCACAGTAATCAGTAACAGAATAGAGAAACAAATACAGAAATAAATAGACTACACTTTATTGATATACTTGCTTGTACCGGTGGTGGCTCGTAGAGAGCCAGAGAGTACGGCATTAGGTTAGGAAAGGAGTGATTTAAAACTCTGATTTTCACTACCGAATTATCTATTTTTAAAACATTCCATTTTTATGAAATTAAAACCCCCTTTCCATACTCTCGGAGTGCCTAGTGTATGTATATAAGTTTGACCACGTGTAGCGTGGATAGATCTACCTGTTGGTCACTGGTCCTGCAGTATTGAAGTAGATGTATAGTTAGTGATGATAGTATTGTGATGATCAAATGACTCCATATTACCCACCTCCCGGTAGCGATTAGAGATCCACCGTAGAGGCAATTGGTACAGATTATCAAGGGTAATTTTGGCAATCATTCATAGTACAGAGAAACAGATTATGATATATACATACATGAGATTTCTATGCATTTGACATGATTAAAATAGATTGAAGATAATACATTGACCAACATCTCTAGTTGATCAGCATTTCTTTCAGATTTCAGTATTTATTTTCAGTTAATGATATATGCATAGTTTTATGCTTCAGTTTTACAGTTTTATTTTATTATACGGGTATATAACAGTATATTTTTCACTGAGCTATGCTCCTGTGTTTAGTTCATGATTATATTTGTTATGAGTTTATTTGAGATAATTAAGTCTAAGACAGTGTATTTTATTTGGTGATGTATTAAACAGTATCTGGAGTTTGAATTTATGATATGATATAATATGATTTGTTTGCCTTAATAGCTTCCGAAATTACTTGATTATTTTTAATTACCAGTTTTACAGCCTTAGGTTTAGGGTTCATTCCCTTGACCTGGTTGGTGTGATACGTGTTTCTTGATTAGGAGATGGGTGTTACATTTAGTGGTATCAAAGCCGAGTCAATCCTAGGAAGTCCTAGGGTAGTCAGAGCCTTAGGGTGGGAGTATGTGTCAGTAGAGTAAAGCTTGATAATTGCTTTAAGTGCTAAAGAATATTATTGACACATTTCCTTTTTCAGAATGCCTCCCACGAGACGCGGTAGACCCCCCGTGGTTCTACGAGAGAAACCTATAAAGGAGCTAGATATTGAGGCTCAGGAGCAAGAAGAAGTCCATGCGGAAGGATCCCATTCGAAGCATAGACCAGGATATCACCTAGGGATGCAAGCTAGACCGGGATATAACCCTGGAATGCAACAACTTTTCGACCAGATAGCGTAGTCGTTTGCGGCTTTTCCCAATTACTAGCAGCCGAGGCCCAGAGAACAAGACTTCGTCAGCAGAGCCCGGCAGATGGGAGTAGCCCAGTTCATAGGCACCACTGATCCAACGGAGGCAAAAAACTGGATCACACACCTGGAACTAGTTTTCCAGGTATTAAGGTGCCCCGAAGAGGAGAATATAACGATTGTCACATTGTTGCTGGGACAGGGGCCCTACATTGGTAGTTGACAATCATGCAGCGCCGTACATATCCGACGACGTTCACTTGGACCTAGTTCCGAGCAGCATTTGACCGAAAGTTCATGTCCCGAGTCTACAGAGATGAGAAACATCAGGAGTTCTTGCGTCTGGTTCAGGGGAACCTCTCAGTGGCCGATTATGAGGCCAAGTTTACTGACCTGGGAAGGTATGCAACCTCCTATATAAATAAGGAATACGAGAAGTGTCATAGGTTCGAACAAGGACTCCGGGATGAGATCAGAAACATTGTTACAGTATCTGGATTTATTGATTGTACTGCTTTAGTTGAGGGTGCTCTCAGAGTAGAAATGAGCTTCGAGAGACGGAAGAAGCGCCTAGATAAATTCAAGAAGAGGAATACGCCCAGTTTTCAGATGGCGAGAGCATGAGGCTGTCCAAGAAGAGCAACAGTAGCAACGGTGGTGGCTCTTCTTCAGGAGGACAGGGACAGAAGAGGCCGTAGTATCAAACCTGCAAGAAGTATCACTTTGGAGTCTGTAGAGCAGGCATTGGAGCTGGCATCTGTTATCACAGCCAGCAGCCGGGACACCATGTGAAGCAATGTCCCCTACTAACTCAAGGAAGTGATATAGCTCCTCAATTCCAAGCGGGAGGCCAAAGTGCACAACAACCTCCAGGATATTCTGTTGTGGGCAGCATTGGGAGCAACAGAGGAGGATCTTTCGGGGGAAGGTCCAAAGAAGGAGGCAAAGGAGTTCCATCACAGCTGCAGGCCCAGGCTTTCGTATTGACACAGCAGGAGGCTGTGGACCTACCTGACGTGATTGCAGGTATGGCCCGGATTTATGGTATTAATGCATGCATTCTTATTAATCCTAGTTCCACGTATTCCTATATAGCTACCATATTTAATATGCCGGAAGATGTGTATGCTACTAGATTAGCTCAGCTTATGGTTGTAGCATCACCCATAGGTTGTTCCATCTTTTTAAAAGTAGTGTATGAGGGATTCGATGTGAGAATAGACAACAGGAGCTAGCAGCAGATTTGATCCCTATGAGGATCCTAGATTTCGACCCAATCCTAGGGATGGATTGGCTATAGGTCCACCATGCAACCAATGATTGCTATATGAAGATGGTGAGATTCCAGCGACCATGCGAGGTGGAAATTCTCTTCTACGGGAGACGAGCCTAGATGGAGGACACGGAAGAAGCCTGCTTGGCAAACATGGTGGAAGTTGAAGCCCCCAAGGGAGACGTACGGGAGATCGTGGTACCGTGTGAATTTCTAGATGTATTTCCCGACGAGTTACCAGGATTGCTCCACATAGAGGCGTGGAGTTTACTATTGATTTATTCCTAGGAGCAACTCTAATCACCAGAGCGCCATACAGGATGGCTCTAGTAGAACTTAAGGAGCTGAAGGTTCAATTAAATGAACTACTGAAGAAAGGGTTCATCATGAATAGTATCTCTCTCTGAGGTGCGCCCGTACTCTTCGTGAAGAAGAAGGATGGCTACATGAGAATGTGCGTAGATTACCGTATATTGAATAGAGCTACCATACAGAACTAGTACCCATTGCCACGTATAGATGACCTGTTTGATCCTTTAAGAGGAGCGTGCATATTCTGCAAGATCAATTTGAGGTCGAGCTACCATCAATTTCGGGTACAAGAGGAGGATGTACCGAAGACGGCATTTCAGACCCGATACGGGCATTTTGAATTTCTAGTAATACCCCTCGAATTGACGAATAGCCCAGCAATATTTATGGGGATGATGAATAGGGTGTTCGTACCCAACTTGGACCAGTTTGTGGTAGTGTTCATCGAAGATAACCTGGTGTATTCCCGGAGCATGGAGGAGCACATCAACCACCTCAGGATAGTGCTGCAGACGCTGAGGGAACAACAATTGTATGCCAAGCCGAGCAAATGTGAATTCTGGCTAGACCAAGTTAACTTCCTGGGTTATGTCGTTTCAGCGTCAGGGATCTATGTGGATCCCGAGAAAATTGAAGCAGTAGTTAACAGGCAAGCCCCAACCACAGTTAAGGTGATAAGGAGCTTCTTAGGGTTAGCCGATTACTACAGGCGATTCGTGAAAGGGTTTTCTTCAATTGCCCAGCCTATGACCAAGTTGTTGCGCAAGAATGCAAGGTTTGACTGAACTGAGGAATGTGAGTAGAGCTTTCAGGAATTGAAGAACCGACTGGTGTCTGCTCTCATCTTCACCTTACCTACCGCAGGCATAGGTTTTGAAATCTATAGCGACGCTTCGTATAGGGGATTGGGTTGTGTATTGATGCAACATGGTAGAGTTATTGCCTATGCATTTAGGCAGCTCAAGACTCACGAAGTAAACTATCTTGTTCATGATTTGGAGCTAGCAGCGGTGGTCTTCGATTTGAAGATATGGCGACACTATATGTATGGTGAAACTTGTAAAATCTTCACCGACCACAAGAGCCTGAAATACTTGATGTGCCAGTGGGAGCTGAGCATGCGACAAAGACAGTGGATGGAATTACAGAAGGATTATGATTGTACTTTCGAGTACCACCCCTGCAAGGCGAATGTAGTAGCTGACGCCTTGAGCAGGAAGGCTATGGCATGGTTGGGGACCACCAACTTTCCCCAATTTCATGAGTTGAGATCCACTGGGGTCCAATTCTCAGTGGATGAGCTAGGGGTGTTATTGGCAAATTTCAGTCTACAGCCGACGCTGATATCTCAAATCAAGGAAGCGCAGCGGTATGACTACAGACTGATGCGATTAGCTGCAAGGATGCAAAATAGAAGACGTGGCGATTTCTCCTTATCCTCCGATGAAGCGGTAATGCTAGGTACCCGGTTATATGTACCAAACAATGAGGGCCTCAAGTTGCAGATTATGGAGGAAGCTCATTGTTCTGCCTATGCAATGTATCCGGGAAGCACGAAGATGTACCGTAACATCAAAGAAAACTACATCTAGAGGAAGATGAAGTAGATAGTTGAGTATCTGGCTAGGTCCTTGACCTTTCAGCAAATCAAAGCTAAGCACAAGAAGCCACAGGGATTATTGGTACCTCTAGAGATCCAGAAATTGAAGTGGGAAAGGATAGCCATGTATTTGTGGCTGGTCTACCTCGGACCAGTCAAGGCAAGGACGTCATATGGGTTATCATAGATAGGCTGGCCAAGTCAGCCTATTTTCTTCCGATTAAGGCAACTTACTCTCGGGATCGGTTGGCACGGATATACGTGGATCAGATAGTGAGACTACATGGCGTACCCGTGTCTATCATATCAGACAGAGACCCGAGATTCACCTCTCACTTCTGGAAGGGTCTACAGAAGGCCCTAGGAACTGGGTTGACCTTTAGCACAGCATCTCATCCACAGACAGATGGACAATCGGAGAGAACTATTTAAATACTCGAAGATCTACTCTGAGCGTGTGTTATGGAACTTCCTGGGAGCTGGGATGCGATTTTAGGACTGTTGGAGTTTGCTTACAACAACAATTACCAGACCAGCATTGGTATGCCACCGTATAAAGCATTATATGGCAGAAGATGCAGGACTCCATTATGCTTGGATGAGGAAGGTGAAAGAAAGATTCTAGGCCCTGAATTGGTATGGGTCACCTCAAAGAAAATCAAATTCATCAAAGAGCGCCTCGAGAAAGCTCAAGACAGGTAGCGAAGCTACGCTAATACCCGCCTCCGGGATTTGGAGTTTGAAGTAGGAGACGAGGTGTTCCTTAAGGTATCCCACGGAAGGGTGTACTAAGGCTCCACAAGCATGGGAAGCTAAGCCCACGATACATCGGGCCATATAAGATAGTAGACAAGGTAGGTCCTATAGCTTACCGGCTTATTTTACCAGAAGAGCTGTCGAGGATACACGATGTCATTCATGTATCGGTGTTGCGGAAGTGCATCAAGGATCCGAATCAAGTTCTGACGGGACCAACCATAGAACTAGAACCAGACTTGACATACATGGAGGGACCAGTATGTATTCTCGACAAGAAAGAACAAGCATTGAGGAACAAGATAATATCTCTAGTAAAGGTATTGTGGAGTCATCACCAAGTGGAAGAAGCCACTTGGGAAAGAGAGGACCATATGAGGGAACAGTACCCTCATTTATTTTAGTACCTATTGTATGAAAATTTCGGGGATGAAATTTCCGAAGTGTGGGAGAATTGTAACACCCCGGATTTTTCTAAATAAATATTCAGTAAACTTTTCAAATATTAAATGAGGTTAATTAGCAAATAAAACATATTAATTATTTTAACCTCAAATTAAAAGAAAATCGGGAATTTATGAACCCGCAATCTAGCCTCGCAACTATAGGGCCAAGAGAAGGCCTTATTGGGCCAAGTGACTTTTACTTAGAATAGTTGGAGGTGGATAGTTAGCAAAGCCGTACTAATTAAATGAGAACTTATTTAAATATTAATTAATCCAGATTAATTAAGTGAGAAATACCGGACAAAAGTTAGAGTCCCGATAATGTAGATCAAGTCGGGTCAAAGGCCGGTAAGTATGGATTTGGTCTCGTGAGAGACAGAACCCGTGATGCTAGAGTAAACCCGTATCGCTGGGATCGTCTGACTCGGGATTTTCCGATCTAGGTCGGGGATAGAGACGAGCCAGATAATTATTTAGTCGCCCATGTGACGGCACAACAAAAAGATATGATCAAATAAAGTTGTTTGGTTTTTAATCGAAGATATTTATAAAGATAAGATTAATTAATCGAATAGAATAATGTTTAAATAATTATTATTAAATTAAGATATCATTATATGTTTTCGTTATAAAGTAAAGGTGAGAAAGAGAAAGAATAAAAATTTCTCTCCTCTCTCTCTCGAATTCAAACTCAGGCTCGTGCCCTAGTTCACCCACGCCCAAGCCGCCGGCTGATCTCCTTCCGGCCAGCCTTGAGACCAGCCGCCCCAGCCCCCACGCTGCCTGCCACCGCATCGTCGCCGCCCCCGCACCGTCTGGAGTCACGCCGCCCGTAGCCCTGCTCGCGCGCCACCTCCCGCGCCGCCCTGCAACAACCCAAGGCTCCTCTACCCGACCCTCAGCCTGCAGCCGTCCGGCGAGCCGCCACGGCCCCAGCTCCGACCCTGCGCCTCTGGCCAACATCCACGCCATCAGCCCCCTGTTCCGCCCCTATCTGCCTGCGCCCACACACAACTAGGCTGAGCATCCTTCCTTCAGGCGACGCCTGCAATCCCGGCTGCGAGCTCGAGCCGATCTCGATCCAGTCAGGATCGTCTATCAAATTGACCCCCTCCTCCCTCGCGAAAGTGAGATTTCCTAACTATGAATGAATGGAATTAAGTGTGAATTAGGGAATTTCTAGGGCAGTGATATGGGAGGGCCTTATGATGATGTATAAATTGTATGGATGAATGGTAGTTTTAATGTGCGTATATTTGTATTAATTTCTGCTGCCCAATTTTTCATAAAAATTTATAGGAGTTAAGAATCTATTAATTTCTAGTTGCATGCCTTCATGTTTAGTTAATTCTCCCTTCCATGCTTAATATGCTAGATAACAAGTTATGAAGGTGATGATTAAGCATAAGTAAAGAATAGTTAATAATATGGAGAAATACGAGCATGTTGTAGTTCATCGTATTTTTTTATCGTATTCTTAGCGATAGAACTAAAGCAATGAAATGTAATCATAGTATTTATGAATTTTAGAAGCATGTATTATATATTAAGTAAGAATCATGCTTAGAGAGCTTAATGACTCTACCGTACTCTATCGGGTTTAATTTAGAGTACAAGTTAAGAATACGGTCTCCATATTCATGATTTCCCTATTTCAATTACTAGGAAAAAGTAAGGGCAAAGGCAAGGGAAAAGCAGGAGCTGCTGAAGGACTAAGCCAGCCTTCGAGCAAATTAGACTCAGGTGAGGGAACTAGTTGTACAATACATTTTTTATCGTATTTTATTACAATATTGATTTCATATTGAAAAGCATGAGTTAGAAGTTTTTATAAAAATTTCCTAAGTTTTTGGAAATCATTTCATGCAAATTGATAGACTCCAGTTGAGAATAGATTTACCTTTCAGAACTCATGCACAGTAATCAGTAACAAAAAAGAGAAACAGATACTGAAATTAATAGACTAAACTTTATTGATATACTTGACTGAACAAGTGGTGGCTCGTAAAGAGCCAAAGAGTACAGCATTAGGTTAAGAAAGGGGTGATTTAAAACTCTGATTTTCATTACCAAACTATCTATTTTAAAAATATTCCATTTTTATGAAATCAAAACCCCATTTCCATACTCTCTGAGTGCCTAGCGTACGTATAAAAGAATGGCCCCGTGTAGTGTGGATAGATCTACCTATTGGTCGCTGGTCCTACAGTATTGAAGTAGATGTGTAGTTAGTGATGATAGTATTGTGATGATCAAATAACTCCGTATTACCCACTTTCCGGTAGCGATTAGAGATCGACCGTAGAGGCGATTGGTACAGATTACCAAGGGTAATTTCAGAAATCATTCACAGTACAGAGAAACAGATAATGAAATATGCATATATGAGATTTCTATGCATATTGACATGATTAAAACAGATTGAAGATAATGTATTGACCATCATCTTTAGTTGCTCATCATTACCTTCGTATTTCAGTATTTATTTTCAGTTACTTATATATTCATAGTTTTATGCTTCAGCTTTTATAGTTTTATTTGACATACGGGTACAATTTAATACCCGATAGTATTGTTCCCAGATCACTGAGCTCCAGTAGTTAAGCCCATTTTTGTGACATTTTTTATGCAGGCGATATAGAGGAGACCGGATAGAGGGCTTGTCTAATCACGAGTTTATGTGGAGTTTACCTGTAGCTGGCTCTGACTTCCCAGTATCATAGTTCCTATTTATATACTCTTGTACTGTATTTGAGACAATTAAATCTAAGTTAGTTTTTATGTTTGGTGTTGTATAAAACAGTATTTTGAGTTTGGAGTTTATGATATGAGTTGTTTGTCTTTATAGCTTCCGCAATTACTTGATTTACTTTTGATTACTAGTTTTATAACCTTAGGTTCAGAGTTCATTCCCTTGACCTTACTGGTGTGACACGTGTACCCTGATTAGGAGATAGGTATTACAATTGCTTCCAAAGTGCCCAATGAAATTAGATTTTCCTGAAGACCTGGTACATGCCTAACATCACACAACGTTCTAACCACACAATCAAACATCTTAATTATGATATTTCCTATTCTAATAACCTTGCAAGATACATCATTGCCCATCAGAACAGAACCAGAACTTACTGACCTGTAGGTGTCAAACCAACCTTTGTTGGTTGTCAAGTGATAAGAACATGCTGAATCTAAAATCCACAAATCTGATAGGTGATCTAAAGCAAATGAAATAGAAAGCATTTCACTATCACCACTTTTTATGCCTTCTTCTTCCACTATGTTTGCAGACTTTGATAGACCCTCTTTGTTCTCTGCCTTCCCTTTATTCCACTCTGGACATTCACGTTTAATATGCCCCTTTTTCCCGCACTTGTTTCATGTTATGTCCATCCTATTTCTCGATTTAGACCGGCCTTTGTTGTTACCCAATTTGAACCAAGACTTGCTTCTTCCCTATTCTTCGTTACCTCTTACCATAAGCCCTTCTCCTTGTGAACTCTCATCACTTGCTTTTTCCGTTGATGAAAACCTAACAAGGCATCTGTGACACCCTCCAACTCCAGGTTTCTTTCCCCCACATCAGGGTTGTAACCAGGTTCTCATATGTTGGGGACGCCGGTAGAGAATTCAGCATCATCAATGCTAGGTCTTCGCCTTCGAACTTCACATCAACCCACCTCAGATTGCTGATGATCTGATTGAATATGTTGATGTGTTACCCTATATCCGAGCCTTCTGTCTTAAGACCGAACAGCTTCTACTTAAGATACAGCTTGTTCATCAACGACTTTGACATATATCGGCTTTCCAGCTTCAGCCACACTACCGTAGGTGATTCCTCATCCATGACATTATAAATACCTCATCCGCCAGACAAAGCCTGATTGTCGCCACAACCCTAGCTTCCAGTTCCTTTCACTCTGACTTCTCCATGGTCTCCAGTTTCTTCTCGCTCAACACCTTCACGATACCCTGCTGCACTAACAAATCCTTCAACATTCTCTACGATAACCCAAAATTACCACTTCCGTCGAATTTGGTAATGTCAAACATTGTAGATGAACCCCTGGACATCGCAACTTGACTCTAATACCACTTATTGTGAATAGTGAAACAAACAAGCAAAGAAAACCAAGAAGAAATAGCACATAGGGAATTTATGTGGTTCGGCGATGTCCCAACGTCCACGGGAGCAAGCGGAGGAAATTTCACTATATATCAAGTTAGGGTCACATCATAGGTATTTATACTAAACCCTAATATGAAAAAATTACAAAATTGCCATCCTCTCGCTTCGCTCCATTCCGCTACATAATATAAGACCACTATATTATTCATAATAAACTAGAAACTAGCTCCATGGGTTGTAGGTGCCCTACACGTTGTCCCCTGACGGTAGGAATCCCCCACGGCCTGTAGGTCCCCCATCTCCCTCTGGCCCAGGATAGTACATCGTTAGATGATACTCGCTCCTACAACTCAAGCATCTGCAGGGCGAACAAAAACACACCGTCCATTGGTGTCCATGGCCCCCATATCGGAGGCACCTCACAATACTAGTAACCCTGGATGACGAGCCTCCAACTCTGGCTCCTAGCTAAACCCCAAGACTCCTACGGTAGTCTCGGGCTCTGCTCACCGGACGGGGACTCCTCAGATCGGACTCAATCTGCCTCTAGAAGTTCAGTTCTGAAATGGCTTGAACCCTATCCAAGCACCGATTAATCGCTTTGATGGCCATCCGTATCTCAACTCGGAAATCCTCCTTAGTCATCGAGCGATTTTCAGCCCTTGGCGGTAGAGAATTCTCTCTCACGGACTCCACTTCCTCAGATAATGCTGGCTCAAAGTAACGGTGACTGCGATACCCATCTCCTGACATTTTCGCTGCCAAATAGCAAAATGTCAGTCTAAAATTCTCGAGACTCTAACTACCCGACCCAACCCTCAGTTTATCCTATTTGACTAAGTCACTATAGCAACTAAGGTGTCCTTTTATCTGAGTGCTCTGATACCACTTTATTCTGTCACACTCCGACCCGGATCCCAGACCTCGAGCACGTGCACAGATCGGCCATAACCATGTGGAGGTGCACCTCACTAGGATACAAAGCCTAGGTAAATAAGAACATTCTACAGATAATATAAGTATTATCCAAATAACATAAATATAATCTAGAGTACTGCAACGGAACTAAAAATAAGGGTTCAGTCACCCAACATAAATCAAGGCCCTATAAGGGTCCTACAAATAGATCTCACGCTCAAGGAAAATATGAGCTCCTCGAACCTCTGCAAAGATGCCACGATCCCTCGCGCAATTCCAGAGTCCGAATCGGCTACTCCTAAGTATCTGAAAGAGAATAAGACAAGTGTATGAGCTTTCGGAATGAAAGCCCAGTAAGTACCCCTGCAGGGATCACAATGAAGTTATGTAATATCAAAAGATAAGCTAACAACAAGCAAATCAAAGAAACATGACCGAACAATCAAGTGGGGACCACGTCACGTACCATCAACCATCTAGGAGTCTCAGACCTACCACAAGACTAGCAACTGTAGGGACCCCCAACACATCTACAATCTCAAGATTTGGAAGAGAATTCCAAGCAAAACTCTGCAAGAATCCCTCTGTCAGCACCATTAGCCTCGGCTGGAAATGACCCTCTAGTTGTGAGTCAGTAGTGCCATCTTTCGTACTTGTCAACACGGTCAGCGAATCAATCTCACTGACGGGCTGGACAATCAGAGTATCCTCCCTCTGATGTGGAAAAACAGAACGCCAAGGTGTCCTCGGCCCAGCACGTTCCGTAACGGAGCCCTCATGCTCCACTGATCCGGGCGGAAGGATAGAACTCAGTTGGCACACACCTACCCGGCCAGCGTATAAGTATACATGTACCTATGGTCAAATGCCGGTCAACAGGTGGGCATGCCAAGTGAACGTTCTCTCAAGCATAATAATCATACACATATGACAAGGCACATATCTACCATGTGTACGTAATCAACAAGGAGATCGTCGAAATAATCAACAAGGCATATCAACCAACAAGCCAATAAATACCCATAATCAGGTGAAAACTAGGCAAGAGTAACTAACCATTATCAGCGATATCTGGAATCATACAAGACTCCATCCTGGCACATCTCTATGTCGAAATCTGATAATGGAGCCTATATCAGTAACGACACTAGCTCATAAACCCTAGATGCACATGAGTGGTCTATTATTGGGCCATAATCTAATCAAAAGGGCCCTTACTTGTATTTCATGTCAGTTTCTTATTAAATGCTTGAACCCCACCCTTTACCCAAAAGTTGTTATATCCTAGTGGTCAAGGTGCTCCATTATAGCTGTGGGGTCTTGGGTTCGAATCCTCACCCCTTACATTTTATTCGTTTTATGACTTGGCTAGACATAGCCTTTATTATAGGTGAGTTCTTCCTTAATTAATTGAACCTGACTATTCAATCAATGATGCAGTACCCAAGTAGTTAAGGCCCACTATGTTGGTTGTGGGGTCTCGGGTTCTACTCCCATCACCTACTATTTTTCTCCTTTTTTGTTTTACTAGCCTGATTCAAACTTGGTTAGACCCAACCTTTAAATCTGGTTAGACCCAATCCATTTAACTGTACCCAACCCCTTTATTTTAACTTCATCCAAATAATTGATTCAACTCAACCTATTCATCTCAAGTTGATTAACCTGACCCAATTTAATTGAGTTCAAAATTTCAGACCATACTAGACACAACCTGATTTGGGTTTAAAATTCCAGACCAGACCAGACCAGACCCAACCTGATTTAGGTTTAAAATTCCAGATCCGGGCTAAGCTAACCCTACCCGACTGAGCCTAATCAATTAACTTATTGATTAAACCCAACCATTTAAACCTAACTAGACATAATTCATTTCCACTCGTGCCCGAGGCTGGTCTAGCGCGGAGGCGGCGCCCTGATCGTGTGCGGAGGTTGCCGGTGATGGCCTACCTTCCCTGTCCTGACGTCCTCGAACGGCCGAGGCGATCTGTGTGCCGTGAGCGCATCCCGAAGTAGGGTGCTGTCGGATTCCTCCTCCCCTTCGTTGGAGTACACCCGCGCTCATCCGGCCACCCTTTCCTCCGACGCTCAGCCCTACAGCAGTAGATGAACGGAGGCTCTCGGAGCTCCCCTCCCCATATCTATTCCCTACTATGTATGCATGGTAGTTATCAAAGTATAATATAGGAGAAGAGGCTCACAGAAGGATAATCGTCTGTGAAGCTCCTCACGGAAGAGATTCACCGTGGTTCTGGTGATCCTCTGAGGGTGACCATCGTTGTACGGCGCTTGGGTTACCCGCGCACTTCTCAGTTAGAGAGATGGAACCGAGAGACAGAAGTTTATAGAACTCCAACGAGGCTCGATTACTACCTCCCCGGCCAACCATGAACCACAGAGGCAGGGCTTACCAGTTGTGCGCTCAACTTGGCTTGGACTTCCTCAGTCTCCCTCCTCCTCTGGAGAACCGTCTTCATGGCGCATCAAACTCTGACGCTCCGCTATGGTAGGTCTCTCTCCCTTACGGTCTTTCTCAAAATACGGAGAAGATTAAGAAGGAGAACGGTAGTGCTAGGTTTTTTGGATTGGTTCCCTTCTTATAGAACTCGTGGGGAGGGGCTGAAAAGGGTTGCGATCCCATTGATCACTGAACGCGATTGTCCCTTTCCTTTTTCGGCAGCGCTGTGATTGCGAAGGGGCTAGGGCACGCGACGGCGCTGTTCACTAGCTGAGAAGAACTCCGCTCGTACTCTGGGATCAACACTCCCTAACGGATAATGGTTGTCATTTAAATGAATCTCAACGACCACCATTCTCCATCCTGCCTCGGATCGAGCACTCCTCCTCCTAGATGGATGGGTGGATTGAGAAATAGTTGAACGGTTGGATCTAATGCTAGTGCCTCGAACTTACTCATCCATCAGAGATGAGCAACCCAGATAGCTATCGATAAATGAGATTACAAGAACCGCTAAGATTCAATCCTCTGCCTAGAATTTAAAACAACCTACCAGATGAGAGGAAGAGATTTGCCCGCATAGTAAGGGCATACGCACCATCATCTTAGCAGTTGAGATGGACGGTTAGATCAACGCCTCGTGATCAGCACACCCTCTGATCCTTCAATCTAATCCGTTGATCATTTCGTATATCCCTTTAACTGCATGGTTTTTTTACGTAACTTTGCAAATAGCCCCCTAATCTTTTCTAGGTTACATGTAGGTCCCTCGGCTGTGAGAGGAGCACAATTTCAGTAAGGTCCCCAAACTTTTTGAAATTATAATTATGTCCCTGGCAACCCTAATTCACCCTAATTAGGGCATTAACCAATTTAATCCACCTTTTCCAATTAATTCCAAGTTTGGGGAACTCCTTCAATAAATAAAACAATTAAAGAGAAATTTGACACCATTTATTTCATAAAAGTTCTGGATTTTACAGGTTATGATGATTAACTTCATCTATATTATAATTAATGTTTGTGACGCCTGGCGGGGAAGCGATTATCCCGCAGGCTAGCAGGATCCAAGGACCGCAAGGAAGAACAAACGAAGAACCAAAGAACCAGAGAAAATACTCTGAAATTCAGCAAAATATTATTACTCAAAATTCAATAATGAAAAACTAACCCACAAGCCGGGTTAAATAGCCTCAAAAGATTAACCTAGAAACCTTATCATCTAATCTAAATTTGCTAAAATTGACAAATTATTATTTAAAACTAAACTTATCTAAATTTAAAACACTAAACAAATAAGATAAATCCTAAAAATCTGAGATCAAATCGGATTCAAATCCTATCCTAATTTGGCATATGAAATATTATCAAAAATAGAAAAAAACTGAAAACCCTAATTTGGTGGATAAAATATTTTTAAAAATAAAAAAAAAACAAAAATTCTTTCTAATATGATGTCCCTATGTCGTGCGCGCCGCAAAGAGCTTTCCGAATTGGGGTCGAACGCCCAATTCTGATATCGGTAGCCAAAGTTATGGACAAAATACCGAACCACACCCAAAACCGACCCAATCTTGGAATTGACTCGATAACTTCTCATCTTTATGTTGAACTGCCAACTCGGCACCAACATTTGACTCGAGCCTCCTGCATCAGTCACCCTGGGTTGGAAAGAACACGACCCCAAGTTCGACTGCACCTCTGTTGGTAGGTCTGGATCTTCGTGCTTGATCTCAATCAAAATCCTAGAGACAGAAAGTAGGTCAGTAGTGTTGGTTACCGAGCCAGGAGGATTTTCCTCCCATCGAGATACTAACACAATGATAGTCCCATCATCGTCATAGATGGGCTCACCAATCTCCTCCTCGGGCTCGCCAATTTCCTCCTCGTAGTCATCGTAGATGGGCGAGATCTTCTCCTCCACATCATTGTTGAAGATGAAGATGGGCAAAATCTCCTCCTCCGCATCATCATTGAAGATGGGCAAGATCTCCTCCTCCACATCATCATTGTAGATGGGTTGGTAGATGGGTTGGCCAAACCTCTGATCACTATGATTATGGTGCTGGACTTCCTCAGCCGGAAACTGTCCACAACAACCACGATCAAAATCGATCGCCGCCAAACGCCTTGATAATTTTTTGACTTACCTCTGCAAATCCTTGATCATCAAGCGTTGGGTTAACTCCGCGACTTACCTTTGTAGATCGTTGTCCATCGCCTTCAGTGCGCTCAGGTCACGGTATTGGACTTCCTCAGCCGGAACCTGTCCAACCCGACGACTATGACCACCAATCATTGATGTCGCTGATGACGCTTCCCAAGAAGATGATAAGCTCTGGTACCAACTGACGCCGGGCGGGGTAGCGATTATCCCGCGGGCTAGCAGGATCCAAGGACCGCAAGGAAGAACAAATGAAGAACCAAAGAACCAGAGAAAATACTCTGAAATTCAGGAAAATATTATTACTCAAAATTCAATAATGAAAAACTAACCCACAAGCCGGATTAAATAGCCTCAAAAGATTAACCTAGAAATATCATCATCTAATCTAAATTTGCTAAAATTGACAAATTATTATTTAAAACTAAACTTATCTAAATTTAAAACTCTAAACAAATAAGATAACTCCTAAAAATCCGAGATCAAATCGGATTCAAATCCTATCCGAATTTGGCATATGAAATATTATCAAAAATAGAAAAAAGACCGATAACCCCAATTTGGTGGATTAAATATTTTTAAAAATAGAAAAAAAACAAAAATTCTCTCTAATATGATAGCCCCATGTCGTGTGCGCCGCAAAGAGCTTTCCGAATTAGGGTTGAACGCCCGATTCTGATATAGGTAGCCAAAGTTATGGCCAAAATACTGAACCACACCCAAAACCGACCCAATCTTGGAATTGACTCGATAACTTCCCGTCTTTATGTTGAACTGCCAACTCGGCACCAACATTTGACTCGAGCCTCCTGCATCAGTTTGTCTATGTAGACTCTGTTGAAGATAACCTTGCAAAACTATTTCTGACTTTATTGGGTCAAGAATCAAATCATCCTATAGTGAGTGCTCAATATTTTTTTTTCTTTGGTTTTGACTCGATATATTGTCCATTTGCTATGTTAATTAGTAATATATATATTTCTATAATTCACCATCATAAGTGATAAGTTAATCTTGATTGCCTTCTGTATCTGAATGTGAAGTATGCTTCCTGGATAAATTTCAATTACCTAACTACGATAATTGAGTTTGCTTAATTTCTGAAGAAGATTGTATTTCGATGCTAAATTTGTCTCGTTAGAAATAAGTAGAAGCTCATATTCTAGTCCTATAGCTTCAAAGGCTTTCTACACAAAACTTAAATTATCTCTATTTTGCTGATGACTCCCATTAATGAAGTTGTGTCTGATTCTTGTATTCAAAATTTAAATTGAATAATCTAATTTACTTCTTTTGCTTATATGGCAATGAGTGGATTTGAAACTAATATATATTGATGGAGTATGGAAACAAGAAGGTAAGGCAGGCATAGGATTTGTGATTATAAAGACTAATGGAGCCTTCTGTTTTGTAGGAGCAAGGACCAGGGAGACAGAATTATCCTATGGTGCAGAGATGCAGGCCATGAAGGAAGGCATGAACAAATTAAATGAAGAAGATAGATATAAGAAAGGCTTTCATCTTCACAAACAATCAATTCCTACCAAGGGTGCTGAGACAAGAGGGAAATGATCCATATTAGAGGACTGAACCAATTACCAACCAATGCAAGGAGATGTTGGTTGAGATGGAGGAATGGGAAATCCAATAAATTATAAGAGATGAAAACAAGATAGTTGATGCCTTAGCTAGAAGAGCAAGACAAACAAATATGGAAATGGGATTTGATTCAATTGAAAAAATGCCACCATAGCCTAGGAAATGGTTATGTAATTTTGAGACTTTGTAACTTTGAAACTTTGTGTTTGAATAAATAGCAACAATGCTTATTTACCAAAAAAAAATGAGTGCATTTGAAGCTGAAAAATCAAAACAATCTAAATTTGAAACACTCTCAGTATTATCAATAATCTGAACACATCTGAATTTGAATCTTAGTAACCTGAACACATCTGAATAATCAAAATTTTAATTGAAATTCTCAATATTATCAAAGCAACATCTGAATAATCAAAAATTTAATTGAAACACTCTTAGCATTTGAATATGAGTAATTTGAACACATCTAAATTTGCACACTCTTAGTATTATCAATAATTCTAAGATTATGAACTCTTTTTGATAAAAGAAAATGATACATAGGTACTCATTTGAATCAAAAGCACTCTGATGGTTTTTTTGTTGTTTTTGCAGATTCTTGTTGTCCTAATTTTAATCATATCATACTGCTAATTAAAGTTTCAAAACATCTTACTCAATTGGTAACTTCAATCAGAGCAACATAACAAAATTATATGATCAAAACTTTCAAATTCTAATTCCATTGAATATATGAAAATTACATAACCAACATTTTGTTCTGCATATATGTTACACACATTAACAAAACAATGTCATTAACTTCTGACCCAAGAACATGCAATTCAAGATTACAATCATAAACACCAACAACTCTAAATTAATAACATGTTGTTTTTAAAAAATCCCATCCCTAAATACAATTTCCATGTTTCATAGAGAAGCTTTTCCTTTGATTGCAGCAGCTGTCATGCTCTCCTGTGTTGCTAATTCTGGCAGCTCAATTTGAGCACTTGGTTGCTAGCTTCCTTCCTCATTCTGATTTTCATTTGCAACAGTTGTCACATTCCTTCTTGCCTGACAATTATAAACACCAAAGAACCTATATTAATAATCAAAAAGGTCAAACACAGGGTAAGATAGTTTTAAAATGAGAAATAATATTACAATTATTTAGATGCAATGATGAACGAAGAGGAATTGTGACTTTCCCTTCCAATAATAAGGCTACCATTGTGAGCACCCTACATCATATAAAAAGTTTATTTAAGCCTTTTGTAACCAAAACAGTTCATCAAAATTTTGCAAAAAAGATTAATATTTATTACTCTCAAAATTTTTGCCAAACTATGGCTTAAAGAAGGTGGGTTTTTTTCCTTTTGGTTGCAACTACTGTCTCTGTCTTCTCATTAGGTGTAACCTGCTTCAGAACAGAAGTTTAGACCATGGCCAACAAATTAAACTATAATAAAAAAAATTAATACTCCTAAAAGCAATAAATGGAAGGAGATTACTCACTGCATGTATTAGACCCTAGACATTGCACAAATTAAAATGCAGTACTGGTTAAAGAATAAATTTACAGTGAAGTGTATTATATACCTTCTAAATATCACTGGTGAACCCATAGCCACAAGCAACATGCCCTTGAGTAACCCTTTAAGAAAGCATCCATCGAGACCAATGAGTCGTCTGCTTCTTTAATAGCAGTTTGATATATATATATATATATACATCTTCTGAAATACAGGTAATTCATTTAAGGGTGTGTTTGGATTGTGGAATAGGAATGGGGGGAAAGGGAATGGGAATGGAAAGGGTAAAGGGAATGGGGGAAAGGAATGGGAATAGGAATGATTACCTTATTTGGATGGGAAGATAATAGGAAGGTAATTTATTGGGAATGGGAAAAGTAAATAAATGAGTTGTGGTAAAAATACTTTTATGCCCTTGATATAAAAAAATAAATTCATTTATTTATAAAATATTTTAAATATCATTATCTGATTTAATTATTATGATTATTTTTTTAAATTAAATAAATCATTATAATTAAATAAAAAGATCTTAATTTAACCATTTTTAAAATTTAAATATTATTATAATTAATTATTTAGACCAAATATTTCAATATAAATTACTCTATCTTAAATAAGTTTTAAATATTCTTGTGTTTCAAAATAATAATAATAAAATTTTATTTAAATATTATTTTTTTAAAATAGAAAAATATTCAATCTAACAAGGAACAACCACAACAAGAGCTAGTGTAATATTTGATGAGGGTAAAATTGATATTTTCGTAGGGGGAATGGTCATTCCCCCCAATGACTATTCCCCCCGTAAGGGGAATCTGCTTCCCTTACAAAGGGCATTCATTCCCCCTGATGGATACCCAAATATGGGTATCCATCAAGGAGAGTAATCATTCCCATTTATAAGGAAATGACTTCACCCATCCAAATGCACCCTAAGTTATCACTTTCAGCCACAACAACCACACTGCTCCCAGGATTTGTTGTCTTCAACTCAAGAGCATAATTGTTCAGCACCTTGAAATCTTCTCTAAACCGCTTCTCAATTTTTCTTAGCACCAAACTCTTGGCATTTCTGCAGACCTTGTTGGTCACAAAGATACTTAATTGTGCCTTAACCATTGCCCTCAATTGCCTAGCCCTAATGAAAAGCATAAAACTTATGACATCACCAAATTTTTTGGCAGTTAAAGGAGCTGTCACCCTTCTATTTTTTGTGGTCCCAAGCAAGAATGAATGATCCGAGACATAGTGCTTGACAACAAACATCTTCTTCCCACTACACTAGGAGCACAAGATCAACTATTTACAATCCTTTGTTGCACACTTAGCCCTAACCCTTATTAAATCATTTTTAATGTACTTAAATTCAAATCCCTTCCTAGTTGAAAACTGTATAAGTTCATTCTTGAATAATTTGAGATCTTCAAACCTAAGATCTAGGCAAAAATCATCCATAGGGATTTTAGGGTCATAAATTTTCCTACTGGACTTGTGCCTCCTTGCATTATCTGCAGTAGAACCTTCACTGGTATCCTCATAGCTACCAGGGTCATCAGCCTCAATGTACTCAGTCTCATATCCAATAACTTTACTACTCTTAGTAGAAGGTATTGCATTTACATCTTCATCAGAATCTTCATTAGCATTCTCAGCACCATATTCAGTAGTAATCCCTTGTATTTCCTTCCTCAATTGAACATGTGTTCTGACCTTGTCCATAGGCTTCACTTTTGCATCATCAGCATTCTGAGTAATAATCAATAAATGGTACCTCTACCAGCCTTTCTTCATCATCTGTACTTGAGTTACTATAGGAAAATCAAAGATTTATTTCCTTTCCTAAAATCACGGATTTATTTCCTTATTGCTAGTTTCCTTGTTTAGTTTATTTCCTAATTATTAATTTCCTCATTTTTTCTATTACCTATTTTTGTTTACCTTATTTTTTCCCATGTAGCTTTTCTATGTAAGACCATGTACTTGTTGCTTAAGAGAATAAGAAAGATTTGAGGTTTTTCTCCACTCTATTTTCTTCTCTCTTCTCTCTATTTTCGATATTGTATCAGAGCCCTAGGTTCGACAATCTAGAGATTTTCTCTTCTTCCTTCATGGCAAACCCGAATCTGTGGAGAACTGAACAACCATGGTGAAATCATTGCAAATACCCGTGGCATACATGTGAAATGTGTTGGAAGATTCATGGCAAGCCTCAAAACTGGAAGAAGAAAAGTGGAAGCAAGGGTCGTGCACTACAAGCTAGTATCTCAGATCAAGAGAAACATTCTCTTTCAAGCTCATTTCCCTTCACCAATGAACAAATAGACCAACTGTACAAACTCCTCGAGTCTCAAAAAACTTCTTTTGTTCTATATCTCAAAAAAGATAATTATCTAACAATAGCTCTCCTTAGTATCAATCCTGATTATGCCTAGATTATTGATTCGGGTGTAACAGATTATATGACGGTAATGTCAAACCTTTTTTCTTCATATAGTCCTTGTGCAGGTAACCAAAAAATTAAGATTGCAGATAGCTCCCTTTCAGCCATTACCGAGAAAGGTTTTGTTGTATTATCTCCAACGCTCACTCTTCATGATGTCCTTCACGTTCCTAGACTATCTTGTATTTTTTTTCTCTGTCAGTAAATTAGCTCAAGTTAAACAATGTCAAACAATTTTTTTCCGTTCTCATTGTGTATTCCAGGATTTGAACTCGGGGAGGATGATTAACAATGCTAAGCAGAGTAGAGGACTCAACTTCTTTGATGATGGATCCAAATCAAGACATCAATCTCAACCAATAAGTTCATGTTTTGAATCTACTTCTGTTTCGGATCAAAACATCACGTTATGGCATTTAAGTTTAGGTCATCCAAATTTTCAATATTTAAAACACTTGCTTCCTAATTTGTTTGGTAATAAAAACCCTTCTCTATTTCATTGTGAAATATGTGAATTTGCAAAACATCACCGTACATTTTTCCCTTCACAAGCATATAAACCATCAAAACCTTTCACTGTTATTCACAGTGATGTTTGGGGTCCTAGTAAAATAAGTACACCTTCTAATAAAAAGTGGTTCATTATATTTATAGATTATCATACTAGACTTTATAGGGTGTATTTATTAAAAGAAAAGTCTGAGGTTGAACAAGTTTTCAAAATATTTTTCAAAATGGTGCAAACACAATTTCAAACTAACATACAAGTCTTCAGAAGTGATAACGGAAAGGAATACTTTAATCTGATCCTAGGAAAAAAAAAATTGAAAAAGGAATAATTCATCAGAGTTCTTGCATTGATACACCTCAACAGAATGGTATTGCTAAAAAAAAAACAAACATCTACTAGAGATAGCTTGTGCATTACTTTTTTCAATTAAAGTTCCTAGCTATTTGTAGGGAGAGGTTGTTTTAACTGTTTCATACTTAATTAATTGAATGTCATCCAAAGTTTTGAAATTTCAAACCCCTTTCCATACTTTCACAAAATGTTTTCCTATTACACATCTTTCAGCTGATCTACCTATAAAATTTTTTGGATGTACAGTCTTTTTTCATGAACATAGAAAATAGGAAAGCTTGAACCATGTGCAAGGAAATGTGTTTTCATCGGTTACTGATGCAGGAGAGCCCGAGTCAGACGATGCCGAACTGTCTGATTTCACCATGAGAGATTTGGCATACCACGAATTCGTGGACCGATGTAAAGGCGGAAGGTGATCGAGCCAAGTTCGGAATTGGGGAGCACTTTGGACACGTTTCGGTATTTTGGCCATAACTTTGGCTACACACATCGGATTCGCTCGCTCAACCCCAATTCAGAAAGCTTGTCTCAACGCGCACGTGGGCTCCATTATATATGCTTGATTGACCTTTCCTTTAACCTCAAATTCCACTATTTTCCCCGTCGTTTCTTTATTTTTCAGTGTTTTTTTCATTTTTGGTAATACTTCGTATGCCAATTTAGGATATGATATGAATCCGATTTGAACTTGGATTTTTGGGAGTTATCTAATTTGTTTAGTTATTTTAGAATTAGATAAGTTTTTCTTTTGAACTAAAATTTGCAGATTTGGGCAAATTTTGATAACTAGGTTTTCTAGGTTATCTAGGTTAGTTTTTTCAAGCTATTTAAACCCGACATGTGGGTTGAATTTTAGTCATTGATTATTGAATTATATTTTTCCTTTGAAGTTTCAGAGACTTTCTTCTCTGTTTTTGTTCCCCTTTCTTGTTCTTTTGTCAATCCCCCTGATTACCATTGCCCGCAGGTTAATCACTACCCTGCCCGGCGTCATTTGGTATCCGAGATTATCTTTTTCCTATGGCATCGGCATCAATGGCTAGAGCTAATGGTAGTCATGGTGGTCGTCGTGGTGGACACGTTCCCGTAGAGGAAGGTCCGTCTCGAGACCCAATCACCTTGAAAGCGATGAACGAGGATCTATAGATACAAGTAGCGGAGTTGACCCAACGGTTGGTGGCGTGAGATTTGGGGGATCGTGAGGTTTCAGAACACGACTCTGAGTCCACCTTCATTAACCCTATTCCTAGCTTGGGCAGTCCAGAGAGCACCGTATACGAGAGGAGCGTCACAGAGATCTCGACTTTCGGGTGAAGTTGCCCGAATTTACTGGAACCCTACATGCTGAAGTCTTCATCGACTAGCTAAATGAGGTTGAGAGGATATTTGAGTACAAGGAGGTCCCTGATCGTCTGAAGGTAAAGCTAGTTGCCATCAAGTTGAAGGGCCGAGCATTTGCGTGGTGGGAGCAGCTGCGGCGTTTACGAGATCGGCAAGGCAAACCAAAGATCTTAGATTGGGACAAGATGAAGAAGAAGATGAAGGGGCATTTCCTCCTCTTCGGCTACACCCAAACCTTGTTTCAACGCCTTTATATGTTGAGACAGGTTACAAGATCAGTAGATGAGTATACAGAGGACTTCTACCAATTGATCGCGCGGAACGACTTATCCAAGACGGAGGAGCAACTAGTGGCTCGATATCTGGAAGGTCTATGCCAACCACTGCATGATGTTCTAAGTCTACACTCACTATAGACTATTTCGGAGGCATACTAGGACACCCTCACTGTTGAAAAGCACCAGAATAGAAGACCACCAATCAAGAGCAATCAAAGTAGCCGGACAGCTCGCCCTCAGGCACCCCGCCCGGTCCAGCAACCACCGTCAGGTAGTTTTAACTCTGTCGTTCGTTGTTATCGATGTGGTGAGTAGGGGCATAAAGCACCCGAGTGTCGAAAACCTGCTAGTTAGAAGGGCAAGGACCTGATGATTGAAGAGATCGAGATATGCGAGGCTGATGAGGCTGAGGAACCAGTTTATGATGATTATGGAGATGATGAAGATGGGACTGGTGACGTGCTGATTGGGGATGGCCCTGAGACTCTCATTGTTCGTAAGAGTCTGTTGGCACCCAAGGATGAATCAAGGGATGACTAGCTGAGAAACAACATCTTCCACACCACCTGCACAGTGGCGACAAGGTTTGGAAGGTGATTATCGACAACGGTAGTTGTGAGAACGTGGTGTCTGAAGACGCTGTCCAGAAGTTGCAGTTGAGATGGAGCGACATCCGAAGCCCTACAATCTATCATGGCTGAGCAAAGGCACCAAGGTAAAAGTAGATCGGCGATGTCTCGTGTCTTTCTCCATGGGGCAGAGGTACTTTGACAATACATGGTGTGACGCCGTGTCAATGGATGCCTGTTACCTATAACTAGGGCGACCATAGCAGTATAATCGGAGCGTAGTTCCCGATGGATGGAAGAATACTTATTCCCTCAGCATTAAGGCAAAAAAGATCATGTTGGCACCCCGCCGGGAAGAAAAGCCTTCTATCCCGGTAACCAATACTAATCTACTTTCTATGTCCAGATTTTTAAGCAGGATCGAGCAAGGAGATATAGTCTATACACTGCTACCTTGCATGCATAATGCCACGGACATGGATCCAGATCTACCAATAGAGGTACAATAGTTGCTCCTGGAGTTCGCGGACTTGATGCCAGAGGAACTTCCCCCGACACTCCCGCCTATGAGGAACATCCAACACCAGATAGATCTTGTCCTAGGATCGAGCTTGCTGAACTGACCGGCATACCGCCTCAGCCCCAAGGAGGCCGAGGAATTGCAGCGACAAGTGAAGGAGTTATTAAGAAGAGGCTAAATCTAAGAGAGTATGTGTCCCTGCGCAGTTCCAGCCTTGTTGGTGCCAAAGAAGGATTGTTGTGGCGCATGTGTGTAGACAGCCGAGTAATCAACAAAATCACCATCAAGAACCGCTACCCCATCCCCCGCCTGGACGACATATTGAACCAACTATCTGGCTCAAAGGTTTACTCAAAAATCGACCTGAAGAGCCGATACTACCATATCAGAATACGGCCTGGAGATGAGTGGAAGACGGCGTTCAAGACATAGCATAGAATGTATGAGTGGATAGTGATGCCTTTGGGTTGTCCAACGCCTCCAATACGTTCATGTGATTCATACACCAGGCTTTGCGACCGTTTATGGGCAAGTTTGTGGTGGTCTATTTCGATAACATCCTCATCTATAGTCCGAGTTGGTCCTCACACTTTGACCACCTTTACGCTGTCTTTGAGTTGCTGGGAACGGAGCGCCTGTTCGTCAACCAAAAGAAGTGTTCCTTCTTCACCACTTCTATGACCTTCCTTGGCTTTGTTGTTTCTATTGATGGTGTTCATACAGATCAATCAAAGATAGATGCGATCTTGGAGTGGCCCAGACTGAGGACCTTGCATGATGTTCGAAGGTTCCATAGGTTGGCCTTGTTCTACAGAAGATTCATCCAGAACTTTAGCACGCTGATTGCCCCCAACACAGAGTGTCTCAAGGGGCATGATTTCAAGTGGATAGATGAGGCCAAAACTAGCTTCCACCTGGTCAAACAAAAGATGATTGAAGCACCAATTCTAGCACTTCTTGACTTTGACAAAGTGTTCGAGGTCAACTGTGATGCATCTGGAATTGGCGTTGGAGGTGTTCTGAGCCAGTCAGGACGACCAGTAGCTTTCTTTAGCGAGAAACTGTCGAGGTCGAAGAAGAACTACTCCACTTATGACCTAGAGTTTTATGCCATAGTTCAGTCACTGAAGCATTGGCACCACTACCTCATACAGAAGGAGTTCATCCTGTTCACCGATCATGAGGCCCTGAAGTACATCAATGGCCAACACAAACTGAGCAGGCGGCACGCTAAGTGGGTGGCTTACTTGCAGGAGTTCACCTTTACCTTGAAGCATCAAGCAGGAAGCCTCAACCGTTTAGCAAATGCTTTGAGCCGCCGCAGTTCTCTTCTCACCACAATGAGCGCCAAAGTTGCAGGGTTTGAAGCCTTCACGAATATGTATGCGGATGATCCTTCCTTCGGGCAAATACTTTAGGAGGTAACCGTTGGGCATCGTCACGATTTTATTTTGCATAATGGTTATCTATTTCGTGGTCTGCAGCTGTGTATCCCCGACTGTTCATTGCGACAGCAGATCATGAGCGAACTTCATAATGAAGGGCACTTTGGTCATGATAAGACCTACGCCCTCATAGCTGAAGACTTTTATTGGCCAAAGCTGTCTAGCGACGTGGCTCACTTTGTGGAGCGATGCTTTGTGTGCCAGCGGGCCAAAGGAGTTCTCACCAATGCAGGCCTGTATTCTCCCTTGCTAGTTCTTGAACCCCCTTGGCCTGACGTTAGTATGAATTTTATTATGGGCCTTCCTCGTACCCAGCGGGCCTCAGAGTCTATCATGGTGGTGGTTGACAAATTTTCCAAGATGGCCCATTTTGTAGCGTGTCTGAAAGCTATGGATGCGGTCCGCATCGCACATCTCTACTTTCGAAAGGTTGTTTGCTTGCATGGTATCCCTCACTCTATCATATCTGATCGCGACACCAAGTTCCTCAACCTATTCTGGAAGAGCTTGTGGGGGAAGTTGGGGACGCAGTTGAACTTTAGCAGTGCATACCACCCCCAGACAGATGGCCAGACTGAAGTGGTGAACCGGAGTTTGGGCAACCTACTGAGGTGTTTTGCTGGAACTAAGTTGAAGCAATAGGATCTGGTACTACCTTAAGCCGAATTTGCCTATAATAGATCGAAGAATCAGACTACCGACTTGAGCCCATTCAAGGTTGTCTATGGGCAGAACCCATCAGGAGTACTTGATCTGACCCTCATCCCACGAATTGGGCTTGTTCACCCCCGAGCTGACGAGATGGTTGAGCATCTTCGAGTTATTCATGAGCAGGTCAAGTTAGCTATTCAGGAGAGTAATACCAAGTACAAGGTGAATGCCGACAAACGGCGGAGTCAAGTGTTGTTCGATGAGGGCGACTTAGTGTGGGCTATCCTCACTCGAGATCGCTTCCCTGTGGGTGAGTATAACAAGCTCAAGGAACGGAAGATCGGACCCTGTGAAGTGCTGCAGAAGATCAATGACAATGCATACTGGTTGCACCTTCCCAATTATTTGAAGACCTCTGAGATCTTCAATGTGAAGCATCTGAGCCCTTGTTTTATGGAGTCGACTGATCCTATTACGAACTCGAGGGCGAGTTCTTTCCAACCCGGGGAGGCTGATGCAGGAGAGCCCGAGTCAGACGATGCCGAACTGTCTAATTGCACCATGAGAGCTTTAGCATACCATGACCTGGCGGACCGACGTAAAGGCGGAAGGTGATCGAGCCAAGTCCGGAATTGGGGAGCACTTTGGACACGTTTCGGTATTTTGGCTATCACTTTGGCTACATGCATCAGATTCGCTCACTCAACCCCAATTCAGAAAGCTTGTCTCGACGCGCACGTGGGGTCCCTTAGCTTTGCTTGATGGACCTTTCTTTCATCCTCAAATTCCACTGTTTTCCCCCATCATTTCTTCATTTTTTCGTGTTTTTTTTCCATTTTTGGTAATACTTCGTATGCCTATTTAGGATAGGATATGAATCCGATTTGAACTCGGATTTTTGGGAGTTATTTTATTTGTTTAGTTATTTTAGAATTAGATAAGTTTTTTTTTGAACCAAAATTTGTCGATTTGGGCAAATTTTGATAAGTAGGTATTCTAGGTTATCTAGATTAGTTTTTTTCATGCTATTTAAACCCGGCTTGTGGGTTGAATTTTAGTCATTGATTATTGAATAATATTTTTTCTTTGAAGTTTCAGAGACTTTCTTTTCTTTTTTTCTTCCCCTTTCTTATTCTTTTGTCAATCCCCCTGATTACCATTGCCCGCAAGTTAATCACTACCCTGCCCAGTGTCAGTTACTCTCCAACACAAAAAGGTAAATAAATGTTTTGATCCAATATCAAAAAGGGTTTGTAACTATGGATATCACATTTTTTGAAAAACAACCTTTTTTTTAAAGATATTCATCTTTAGGGGAGTTTTTAAGGGAAGATTCATTTGATTTAGGAGATGTGTTCCTTTCAAATAATGTGTTTGAGATTTGTACCATGGCACCAAAAGTAAAAGGCCTCGGATCATATTTTGAGACTCCTCTCATTATGAATGATGTTTCTACTGAAGCTAGGCTTACATTTTTAAACCAAAATTTTTGAATCAAAATTGTGAAAAGCAACCTTCAAAAACTGAAAATAAGAAAAAACCAACTTTAATGCAACAATATGATGACTCTTGTAAAGAGACAAGTAGTAGATTTAAAGACAGTGATTGAATTTGGAAGGGAATGGTGTACTTGAAGAAGAATCATAGGAAAAGAGAAGATGAATAAACTCTGTAGCACAACCATGATTCTGAGCCAAGGGAAAATCCACCACTTGAATCTAATACAGGTGAGTTTCCTTCCAAATCTAGTAGTCAAGTTGAATCTTCCGAGTCTTCTAAAGTTGACATACCAATAGCACTTCGGAAAGGTGTTAGGTCTTGTACTAAAAATCCTTTGTCTAAATTTTTGTCATATTCAAACTTGTCTTCATCTCTTGTTGCGTTTACCTCTCAGTTGTCCAATGTAGAAATTCCTAAAAATATATAGGAGGCTCTAAAAGTTCAAAAGTGGAAGGAGGTTGTTCTTGAGGAATGAGGGTTCTTGAGAAGAATAAAACTTGGAGTGTTATGGCATTACCCACTAGAAAGACTACTGTAGGTTGTAAGTGGGTCTTCATCGTGAAGTACAATTTCGATGGTTCTGTGGAGAGATACAAGGCAAGATTGGTGGCTAAAGGATTCACTCAGACCTATGGTGTAGACTACTCAGAGACCTTTGCTCCAGTTACAAAGCTGAACACTGTTAGAGTACTTTTATCACTTACTGCTAATTTGGATTGGCCTTTGCAACAACTAGACGTGAAGATTGCTTTCCTTAATGGTGACTTGGAAGAAGAGGTATACATGGATAGTCCTCCAGGATTTGAGGAAAGATATGGTTCATAGGTGTATAAGCTAAGGAAGTCCCTAGATGGTCTTAAGTAGTCTCCAAGGACATGGTTTGAAAAGTTCACTCAGTCAGTCAAGAAACAAGGATACTCTCATGGACAAGCAAACGATACCTTGTTTCACCAAATTTTCCTTTGTAGAAAAGGTTGTTGCACTAATAGTTTAAGTTGATGATATCATTCTTACAGTTAATGACTTGGTAGAAATTGAGAGGCTGAAGAAGAGCTTAGCAGCAGAATTTGAGATCAAAGATTTAGAAGCACTGAGGTATTTCCTTGGTATGGAGGTTGCCCACTCAAAGATATGGATTGTTGTCTCCCAGCGAAAATACATCCTTGATCTTTTGGAGAAAACAGGGATGAGTGGTTACAGACCGGGTGAGATTCCCATGGATCACAATGTGAAACTTTGGGACGAAGGAAATGTTCCTGTTAATATTGGTAGATACCAGAGACTAGTTGGTAAACTAATTTATTTGTCTCATACTCGGCCAGACATTGCTTTTTCAGTAAGTGTTGTTAGTCAGTTTATGCACTCTCCTTATAAAGAACACCCTGAGGTTGTCTACCAAATTCTAAGATATTTGAAGGCTACCCCTGGGAAAGGTCTACTTTTAGAAAGACATACCAAAAGAGTATTGATGTCTTAACTGATACAGATTAAGCAAGATCAGTTATTAACAGAAGATCCACTTCAAGATGTTGTACCTTTATATGAGGAAATCTGGTAGCATAGAGAAGCAAGAAGCAAGGTATTGTGGCTAGAAGTAGTGCAGAAGCTGAGTTTAGAGCTATGGCTCAAGGAATCTGTGAAGTGTTATGGATTTACAGAATTCTCGAAGTGCTCAAGAAGAGTATGGAGCTTCCATTGAAGTTATATTGTGATAGCAAGGTTGTAATAAGCATTGCTCATAATCCTGTCCAATATGATAGAACAAAGCACATTAAGATCGATCGTCATTTTATTAAGGAGAAATTTGATGCCGGAACTATTTGCTTGTCGTTTGTGTCCTCCAATCAACAAACAGTTGATATCTTGACTAAGGGTCTTGCAAGATCCAATTTGGGGGATTAATAAACAAGTTGAGCATGATTGATATCTATGCACTAACTTGAGGGGGAGTGTAGGAAAATCAAAGATTTTCTTCCTGATTGTTAGTTACCTTATTAAGTTTATTTTCTAATTGTTAGTTTCCTTATTTTTCTATTAACTTATTTTTGTTACCTTATTTATTTGTTATCTTATTTTTTTCCCATGTAGCTTTTCTATTTAAAACCATGTACTTGTTGCTTAAGAGAATAAGAAAGATTTGAGGCTTTTCTCCAGTACTCTATTTTCTTCCCTCTTCTCTCTATTTCCGACAGTTACTCTCATTGCCACTCTCATTGTCCTGCTCCACATCTAATTCCACAACATTTTGCTGCCCTAAACCCTCCACAATATTGTCCTGCTCCACATTTAACTCCATAACATTTTGTTGTACTAAACCCTCCAAGGTATTACCATAGTCAAATACTAACCATTCTGCCAAGGTCTTGCCTTGCTTAGCACCTGATGACTCCACATAAACATTTGATGTTTGTTAATTGATTAGCTAAGCCTAAAATCCCCCCATCATCACATATTATTTTTAATGCTCTATCATTATCCTTATAAAACAAATCTCATGCCTTTTTAAGGTCATAACCTAAATCGTTAAGATCTCCTAACAAATCACAATAGCATACTTTGTCAGGATCAATAGCAAATTCATCCACTTTCCCATTGACATATCTAACTTCCCCTTCTCTTACCAACGACCCTCCATGATGATATTTAATAGTGTATTCTCACCAATTAGACATGTTATGTTGTATAGCAAATAAATCCAAATTATAATTCAGAACTCATTGCATCTATGATTGAATATAGTAATACATTCAAGAAGCCAAATACTGCAAAAACTAAGATGTAGAAAAGAAATTCAATGCAACAATCTAGTAAATAAATTCAATACAACAATGATCTATTGAGCCATAATTTTTTTCCTTGCTTCTTTAACATTATTGAAAAATCCAACATTAAGATCATCTACTAGTTTAGATTATTCAATTTGTATAATATTGGTATAAAACTCAGAACTAAGTTACATAAGGCTGTCAAAGGCTGAAGAAACTAAGGGTGCGTTTGGTTAGAGGGAGTTTCAAATACATGGATTTTGAATTACATTGTAGTTGTAAATCCATGGATTTGAAAATACAGAAGAGTCAAATCCAGTGTTTGGTTGGATGTATTTGAAAGTACAGGATTTTGAAAGTTTGTGTTTGGTTGGAGGGATATGTAAATCTGGATTAGGAAAACATGTGTTTGGTTTGATGTATTAGAGGATGTGGTCACCCATGGTGAGGTTACCCCCACTATACGTGACTATTGGATTTTATTAATATTAATCTTAAAAAATATTAATTTTATTTATCATGTTATTAATTCAATGATTGTAACTATGTTAATTATATTAATTATATTAATTCTACTAATTCTATTAATTCCATTTATATGAATTCTATTTATATTTATACAATTATGTTTGATTTACAAGGATTTTTAACATAACTAGCTAAATGAGATAATAATTAAACAAATAATTTGAATATATAAATCCAAATCTTGTTTAAAGATATATTTAACTTGGATGTAAGAAAAAGGTTCAAGAATCAAGTCAATATGAATAATTTTTTCTAACAAAGTCAACTAAACAACTAGTATTTAATAAATATTTATATGACTAATCAAGTCTACATCTTGGATTAAATATATATTTATTATATTTTGATAAGGTTAATATTATCATACATATTTCATATGAGATCTGATGGATGTTGCTGCTTGCTGTGAGAGAGATGATAGCAAGAGACTTGGGTGTTGTTGGGTGTTGGTGTACCAAATGCTTGACCTCTCCTCCTTAATTTCAACCTATAAAGACCTGATGCAAAGAACAACAAAGCTAGTAGAGACCGATAAAAAGATGTACTCAAGAGAGACCTCGATAAAACAAGTGCACAACATGAAAAATATTACATATGTCATGAAATGCCGCAAACAACATTCCAAACAAAGATTCTAAATAGAACAACAAATATTCTAAACAACACTCCAATGTAAATGCTAAACATAACAAATATTCTAAAACAACATTTCAAACAACAAACAACATTCCCCGAAAGTAGAAGTTAAAGCAAACATAACAACATTCTAAACAAATATTCAAAACAAATGCTCCAAAACAACATTCCACAAGAATAAAACTCTCATTAGAAACACTCCAAACAACATTTCAAACAACACTCCACACTCATACATATATAAGAACTATCATAAAAACAAGTCGGCCATCCTCCTCGAGATGAAGTAATTCAAAGAAAAAATGTATAACATAAAATTAATGAGATTAGAATGAAAAGAAAAAAAACGAAAATTACACAATAATGAAACAAAATAATTATTACCATCTTGACATACTAAAGATCAGGGCCAAATACAGCTATTAATCTATTTACCCAAACCTTGCGGAATTCCTCACACATTGCAAAGAAGGTTCGAGCTCGTGCATCATCGGCCATGAGGTGCTCATACACCATAACAGCTTGTTCTACAGAATACCCACATTGTGTCAACTTCACACACTCATCTTGAAGCTCTTTTGCAAAGCTCACTGAGCGGCTGTTTCTAACTGATGCAAATGCATCTCTAATAGTAGTGGCCAGTTCACGGATTGCATCATCGCTAGTGTTTGCTTTGCGCTTGTTTTTGTCTTTCCTTTTTGGAGTCGGGCTGGTTGTTGACATAGGTTCAGAATTATTGCCTTGATTAAAAGGGGAGGCATTACCATGTGCACTTGCCTCCCCGGAGGCCATATTATCAAAATGCTGGACAGGAGTCAATTCTTCTGGCTCGGTATTGTAATCCATTTGTACTCCAATATGACTTCCAGATTGGATGGCACGATGACCAGTAGCTTGATCATTACCACATATAATCTCAAGGAGATCGTGGTCCTCAATAGTCTTGTTTAGATATGGCTCATCTTGAGTGTGGATCTGTATTTCAACAAGTAAAGATTAAAATGATTAGTTAAAATTATAATATGATATTTATTCAAATCATAATATTTAAGATAGCAAATACCTTAATGTACTCTCGATACTCAGCCTCGCCTATGATAATCATTTTGTTGTTATCATCCCAGCCCATGCCACTCATCTCTTTTAATTTTTTTATTCTTGCCCACCTTCTCCGTATTGTTCTGAGATGATTACATACATTCGCCTCTGTGACTGTAACTCCCAAAGTATCTTTCATGGCCCGAATAGCACCATGAATCGCTTGTGGTTTAAAGCCCTTGTCTACTTTTAATCCTTGCTCAACTTGGCTTGCCATAAATCTTATGAAGAAACGACTTTCAGATGGCATCCATCTCTTAGTCCCTGATGTCCTTGATGTGGTCTTCGCAGTTGATGTTGTCTGGCTGCCTTCAACTTCAGTATCTCCCTCCATTCCACTTTAATAAAAGATATAAAAAACACATGATAATTTGAAATCAGGCATAATACGAGAAGCATTAAAGTCCAAGAAAAAATAAACATCATAGTATTCAAATCAAGGAAGCATTGAAGAGATTCAATTATACATTGCTAGATAACGAAGACAAAATGTAGTGCGTGATTAAATATTAACACACGATCAACGCTAATGTAAAGCATAAGAAATAAGTACTCATGAAAAGCAACCACACAATAACAAACAAACATCTACATCAACAATTGTGATGTAATTACTTGTTTGTCCACATCTCTCGCTTCCACTCCATCACGCATGCAGTAGCCCACTCTGTGATTCTCGCTTCGCTCCCTAATGCCGATTGTAGCCCGCTGTGGTATCCAATCTTCTTCAGATGGGATAATCCCCATGAATTTCTCTAAACAAAATCTCTTCTACCAATAATCCCCATGATACTAAACCACTTATGTTACCAAGAAAAATCATGCATGTTCTTAGAGATCATAAAAAGGAAGAAGAAAAAGATGAGAATTTTAAAACTTACAGTGGGACGGATCTGATATTCTGGATTAATTGTGATAATGACGCCCAGTCCTGCTGCCAAAATAGAGTAGAACAATAAGCACTGAAAAAGATAACATTAGGTGGTGCAAAGGTAAAGATCATAAAAAAAAAATCAAAATATCATATTTTCAACAATGAACCAAGAAATCGCCACAATAGCATGATAGAAAACATATTTTCAACAACAAACCAAAAAATTGCCACAATAACACTCAAAAATCACGGTATTTGACACCCCCCGCATCAATTACTCACAAACCAGTCAAAAGAAAAGTTAAATAAGAACCAAGATCGAATAAGGTGTGAGGAGATCTTACCAGACTGAGGAGAGGAAGAGATCTGCTGGTGGAGATCGGGAGGTCGGGCAGAGAGAACGAGCACAACAAAGAGAACCAAACCCTGACGAAGGCTGAGATACTCACCATGGTGAACCAGAATCCTCATGCAAGCATCGCGAGGGATTTTCAGATATGGATTTATTCCTACGTCGAATCGGCCGTAGAACCAAATCCCCTATCTGGGGGATTTGATATTACATTGGCTTTTTAAATCCAGCCAAACAAACACTGGTTTTAAACAGTCATTGTATTCACAACTACATTGGATTCTAAATCCCCCCAAATCCCTCCAAACAAACAGACCCTAAGTGGATATCACAAACAGCAATTGTTGACTCAACTTAAGGCAGTGAAAATAAGTTAGTTGTGGTCCCAATCTTAAGTCAATGAAATAAAAGCAGAACATCAAAAGTGGGATATCTCGAAAAGAAATTAAATACACCAATCTAGTAAGAATTCCAAAACTTAAGTCAGTTTTGATCCCAAACTTAAATATCACATAACATCAATAACAAAACTTAAATATCAAAGAACATCAATCACATAACTAAAATATCACAGAACATCAATGAAATCAATGAAAATGAAATCATTGAAATCAAATTCAAACAAAAAGGACAAAAAAATAATGCTAAATAATCAAATTCAACCCTAATAACATATTATTTTCTCTTAATAACATATTTCCCTTATATTGGTTCACAAAATCAGCATTTTCAAAAATATCATTCTCTTTTCCTCTTAAACACACATAGTCCAAAGATCATTAATTGATAATTTTTTGTATGTATGTTTGTGGGGAATACTGAAAATTTTATATCAGATTGGAAGAGGACAGTTCAATATCAAATGAACTAATATAAATACTCAAAAGAATCAATCTTGAAATGGCTTTAAGTTGAGATGCAATATCTCTTAATTGTGTAATATGGTCATGCACATTTCTACAAGTATGAAGCCTCATTTAAAGAATCAAACTCATTAAAATTCACTTAAATTAAAAAGTTATCCAAACACATGCGTGTATTTTCATTACCCATGCATATGTTTTCTTAAAAGCTACAAGTATAATCATTGAAAACAAATTCAAACAAAAAGGACAGAAAAATGATGTTAAATAATCAAATTCAAACCTAATGGACTGCCTAGTTGCTGGGGTCTCAAATGGTGACATGGCAGTGGATCTTCTTCCTCGGTGGTGGTATTGGTGGCAGTTGGTGGGAGGCAACACTGATGCGATGGCCGGAATCAGTTCTTCTGCCTTAATTTCATTGGTGGTGGGTGGAGGTGGTGGCTGGAGAGAGGGACTAAAGAAAGGGCCCGATTAGTTGAGGATCCGAATAGTTTCGGGTTGGGATCCAATTTGGATTTGGATTTGGTTTATTAAAAAGGCACAAAAATAAAATTTTATTCATATTTTAATCCTTTAGAAAGCCACATCATCAAAAATGGATGGAAGACTAGACGACCTTCGTGAAGTGGACTTAATTGGCTCAAATTTAACAATATAGGTACCTATTGAGGGTTAATTAAAATAGAGGGACTAAAATGACAGATTTTGTGAAATAATGGGGCCATTTAAGGTATTTGATCTTCTTAATATTATGTTTGAAGGTACTGAAATGGGTAAATTTTTTCGGGGGTAACTAAACTATGTACGGATTTCATTTCAATTACCGAACTTCAATTTGTTTTAAAGTAGTCACTCAATTCAATTTGAGTTCAGCGGGCAGTCACCTGAAGGATTTCGATCCCCATTTACTGATGTGGACGTCGGAGATGCCACGTAGACTGATCCACGCCAGCATCTGGTTCCTCATAACGCCCTTTCTTCCCCAATTTACACTCTCCATCATCCGAAAACCTCTTCTACAATGTTTCTCATCATCCAAAATCGGCGAAGAAAGAGCATTATAAGGAAGATGATGCTAACGTAGATCGGTGTACATGATATCTTCGGCGTCCATGTCAGCAAATGGGTGTCGAAATTCCTTGGGTGACTGCCGCTGAACTCAAATTGAAGTTGAGTGACTGCTTTGAAACAAATTGAAGTTCGATAACTGAAATGAAATCTGTACATAGTTTACTGACCCCCCAAAAAATTTACCCGTTCCGAAATACTCTCACAGGGTCTAAATCAAATTGACTGGAACATTTGACAAGGGCAATCAACATATTATTGAATTCAAATCACTATTAATTCCCTTCGTTTAGAAGGGCTCATAATAGTACATTTTTAAGTTATTAATTTAAAATGGTAAAGAATTCAGTAAAATGTTGCAGGTGAAGTTGATGACTGAAACAGATATATTGTCACCCCATGGAGCTCAGTTGACAAACATGTTATTCATGAACAAAACCAGCAGATGGTTGGCTGGACCTGGCTAGAGAGGGACAGTATGACTAAAACTCGATTGCGGACTAGTCAGGGATAAGGTACCAAGGAGAATTGAGGGATTAAGGGCGGACCTATGTACCCAAATATTGAAAATTTCCTATTTATTATTTATATTATATATAAATTTATATTTAAAATGTTTAAATTGCCCCCTCCCCAAATGTAAAAACAGATCTTAGCTTAGTTGGTTGAGTAGAGGATTATAGTGGGTTGTTGGTTTGAATCTTGTAGGTTGGAATTTTTCTTTTTTATTTTCCTTTTAAATTTTTGTTCTCGTTTTTAATACTATTTAATTTAATATTAATAATTTCCATTAAAATATATCCTATTTATTATTATTCATCTAATAATTTTATTTTTCAATAGCCAAAGCATAACAATCAATGAAGATCCATCAAACAACCATCTCTGAGAATCTCCATCATATTTTATTGTAACTTTTTTTTGTGGATTTTTTTTTTAATATGGAAAAATGTAATTTATTAGTATATTAAAAGAATTTTACATAAAATCCCTTGTTACATGATCATTATAATTAGTTGGAAAATCATAATTTATTAATAACTTGATAATCATATAGGTATCAAATTTGTGTTTTTTATTATTTTTATTATTAATTTTAATGTTCACTTATTTTTTAAATTATTTATGTTAGGGTGAAAATCGGTTTTGCTCCCAATTTCACTCTAATGATTGAATTTATATTGAGGTCAAGGCTCAGAAAATAGCGAAAACCAAAGAGAAAACAAGCAAATACAAAGATGAACACTGATTTAAGGTGAAAAACCCTCAAATCGGGGAAAAACCCACGAGCTCTAACTATGAGAGCTGAATCCACTATTCATTCTTTGATACAATGATGAGGAAGAAATGGTGGAGTGGAGCTTTAGAACTTGGATACATGGAGGAGAAGGAGAGGGTTAGGGTTTTAGAGTGGCAAGGCTTCGCCGTTCAGCTTGGATCCTTTTTCAGTACGATATCCTTCTTCTTTTATAGGCGGGAGGAAGCTTGGACTCCAAGTTCGAGCCGCTTGCAGCTCAATCTGTTGCCTTTGGCTCGAGCCACTTCTTGTCTTGCAACTCAAGGCGACTCCAATTTGGCTCTAACCGTTTTTCCTTCTAGAAGCTTCTCGAGATTTCCCTTTGGCCGTGGCTGGGTAGTGTGCCTGGGGAGCTCTCCCATCATTGGCTCGGTTCAAACTGGCTTAGATCCGAGGAAGGATGGTGATTCGGCGCGACGTACCCTCGTCTTCTATTCTGATGAGCTCGTGCGGGTCGGGTTCAAGAGGGGGTATATTGGTTCGAGCCGAAGGGAATCAAAGAGTCGGAATTCCGAGGGTGATCATACCCTGGGGTCGAGGGGGGATGCCTCGAGATTGGGTGTGGGGGGTCGCCTATGACCCTGCGATGCGGGTGTATGGATGGACGCCGTGTGTCTTACTACTTTTACCCCTATCATCAGTCCCTCCCCAAGTATGGTTGCGTCGAGCCTGAGCGATGAGCGTATAGTCTTCGGTCGTTAGTCGGCTCGGTAAGTTGAGCATATAATCAATTGGTCAAGCGGGATTGAAGGGGAGGTCACTCTTCGGGCTGGGTTCTTTCTTCGTTCTTGACGAGGGGGCTGTGGACTGAAGGTTGGAGGTTCGGTGCGTAATACTGAGTCACGATGTTTGGGTAGCTTGTGCTGTAAGCTTCGATTGGCCGTGTTTCTTTTGTGAGGCATAGGGACCACAGGAGTGGTGAGCATTTAATACTGGGGCACGCTTTATCTTCTAGGGCAATTTTCTAGAGGCGGGAAGGGATGCAGGTGTGATGCGAGGAGGATATGGGTGATCATGGGTGCGTCCCCCAATGTGACGCGTGGCTTACATCCGTTCGACCCTTCGCAACTACCTCACCTGGGCCGTCAGATATGCCTCCAAGTGTTTCTTAGGAAGCCATCCGAGTCACCGATGAAAATCTTTGCCGCTCGGTTACTGTGCCCAAGATTTGGTTGTTGCTCCTAAGGAGGCGTCCCCCTTTTCCTATTTGTCATCTTCTTCGCCGCGCGATTAGTATATGTGGTTTGAATCGTCTCTGCGAATCCGTATCCCCTTCCTCAACAAAGGTATGAAGTCTTCTTCTCCTACTCATTCTCCTCCTCCATTGCCTATAGTCTCCTCTTTGGGTTCGGGTTCTTCGTCTAGGTTGGGCCTCGAGCCTGGTAGGAAATCTTCGTTTAATTCTGATTCTTTTCTTAATACCCTTAGGGTTGAAAATATCCACAAACTGACCGTTGAATATATGATTTCCTGTGGCCCTGCTCCCTTGCTCCATAGGTTCCAGATCCATCGGAGTGTGTGAGTTTCCCCCTAAATGAGGGTGAGCTTGTCATCTATTATGATGCGTTGTTAGCGTGTCTTAGACTCCCTTTCCCCAAACTTTTCTTAGATATCTTCCGAGAATTCGAGGTCTTTCCCTCCCAGCTAGCGCCGAATTCTTGGAGGTGCTTGTGTAGTAGACGGGCTTCTGCAATCCGTCCCCTTCCTTCAGGAGCACTGAGCTGACCACAACTAGGTAGATATAGAGATCATCCCCGTGCCTCGGTTTTCCGAGCAAGGTGGGCGACTGGAGGTAGTCCTTCAACTGTGCCAAAGCCTTCTCGCATTCCTCCGTTCACTAGACTTTCGGGGCCTTCCGCGGGGCTCGGAAGAACGGGAGATTTTTCTTTTCAGACTTGGAAATAAAACGCCCGAGGGCGGCTAATTGCCCGTTGAGCCTTTGTATTTCTTCGATGCTTCTTGGGGACTTTGTTTGCAAGATAGCTCTGATTTTCTCGAGGTTGGCCTCAATCCCTCGCTGAGTAATCATGAAACTGAGGAACTTCCCCGAGCGGACCTCGAAGGCGCACTTGTTTGGGTTGAGGCTCATGCCATTCACCCGAAGAGCTTTGAAGGTTTTCGCTAGGTCGGCCGCATGGTCCTCGGCTTTTTCGCTCTTGGCGACGATGTCATCTATGTAGGCCTCGACATTCCTCCCAATTTGGTTTTTGAAGACATTGTTCACTAATCTCTTGGAAGTCACTCCGGCATTCTTCAGCCCGAACGGCATGACCTTGTACCAGTAGGTTCCTCCACTGGTGACGTAAGAGGTCTTCTCCTCATCAGCTTCTGCTATTCGGACTTGATTGTATCCAAAAAATGTGTCGAGGAAGCTTAGCATCTCATATCCAGATGTGAAATCAATTAAATTATCTAAGGCAGGGGGTAGCAACCATAGGGCAAGCTTTATTGAGATCAGTGAAATCAATACACATGAGCAACTTTTCGATGGACTTCTTAGCAAGTACAACATTAGACAACCACTTCGGGTATTGTACTTCTCTGATGAAGTCGGCTTTCAGCAGCTTGTCCACCTCCTCCTCTGCGACCTTTAATCGATCTGGCGCGAAGTTCCTCCTGTTCTACACCACTGGCTTATGCTTGGGGTCCACGTTGAGTTTGTGCTCCATGACTTCCCTCGGAACCCCGGGCATCTCCTCGGCCGACCAGGCAAATACATCAGAGTTGCCTCTCAGAAAGGCCATCAGTTCTTCTTGCATCGCCGAAGTGAGCTCGGCTCCGAGTTGGACGGTTCACTCAGGTTGTAGTTCATCGAGAGGCAGTGCTTTCAGATCTTCGATGGGGGTCTGTCGGCTTGCCTCTCTCTTCTCATCTTCTTCTTGTAACTCCTCTACCGTCAGAGTCTCGGGAGCTTTGCTACATCCTTCTCCTTGGTTCCTAAGCATGGTGGCATAACACTGACGAGAAACTGATTGGTCTCCTTTCATCTCCCTCCAAATCCAGCCTCAGTCGGCAATTTTAGCTTCAGGCAACTGGTGGAGATGATCGCTCCCAAGCGGTTGAGGGAAGGTCTTCCCATGATGGCATTGTAGCTCGATGGGCAATGAACAATCAGAAAGTTAACTAGAGAGGAAGCCACCCGGGGGTGCTACCGAGGGTCAACGGAAGAGTAACTGCCCCCTCGGGTTGGAGAGGGCTTCCGTTGAACCCCACTAGGGGAGACTTCACGAGCTTCAGATGTTCAGCCCTATACTTTATCTGCTCGAAGGCATCCCAGAAAATGATGTCCATGGAACTCCTGGTGTCTACTAGGACCCTGTATATGTGGTAGATACCATTTTTTACTGAGATGACAAGGGCGTCGTCATGCGGCTGATGTACGCCTCTGAAATCTTCATCCGAGAAACAAATCACAGGGGACGCTCGGGGCCTCTTTAAGGAAGAAGTGTCATGAACCGAGCCCACCATCTGAGTGTGATTCTCCTGGACGCCGAGCTCTCTCCCCCATATCCTGGCCCTCCAACAATGAATTGGATAGGGATCTCATCCTCGGATGCCTTATGTCCCTGGAGGAGTCATCTTTGTCAGCTCGGCCTGCCTCTAGGTATCGCCTGAGCTTCCCTCTTCGGACAAGATCTTCTATTGCATCCCTCAGCTGGATGCAATCCTTGGTTGCATGCCCCTTATCTTGGTGGAAAGCGCAGAACTCCTTACTACGCCTCCTCCGATCAGAGTTCCTGATCTAAGGAGGTTGTTTCAGGATCTTTTGGTCTCAAATCTGCATCAAAATGTTTTCCCGAGAGGTATTGAGGAGAGTGTAGTTGTTATACCTTGCTCGGGGCCCTTGATCAGGTGTTCGAGGGGGCCTGTCTCGATTCTTGTCAGCATCTCTTTGGGGTGGATCCCTCCTCGGTTCTCCCCAAGGGGGCTCTCTATATTCGCCCCTCGGGGGCTCCTATTTCCGAAACATCTTCTCCCAGTGCAGAGCTTCCTCCCTCCATCCAGCTTTCATCTCCTCCTAAGCGATTTCAGCCAAGTCGAGGAGCTAAGAGAAATCTCGGGGACATCTTCGTGAGAGCTCGTCCCGGAATGGCCCATCCAGGAGCCCTTCCACCATAGCTGCGATAAGGAGGACTGAGTCGGGGTGGGTTACGGTCGCTAGTTCATCGTTGAAGCGGCCAAGGTAATCCCGTAGACTCTCTCCCTCCCTTTGCTTGCACTTGAGGAGCATAACCGAGTTCTTCTTCGTCTTTCTTTTGTGGGCGAAGCGCCGGAAGAAGAGATTGGCCAGTTGCTCGAAGCTGGCAATGTTGCCAATTCGCATGCTCTTGAACCACTCGTAGGCGTTCCCGGTAAGAGTTTTCGGGAACACTCGGCACAATGTAGCTTCAGTAGCGTTGTTGACCATCATTTCTGTACTGTATGACTCTAGGTGTTGCCGGGGATCTGTGGTGCCATCATACATTCAGATATTTGGTGTCCTGAAGCTATCTAGGAAAGGAACCTCTCATATTGCCCAGATGAAGGGGGAGGGTCGTCGCGGTACAGTTCTTATGACCCGCTCTTTGTTTGACAAGTGGCTTCGAGCTCGATCCCCGCGTGGGGAACGATGCGCTGGCGACCCGTATCGGGGAGGATAGCCTCATCGGCGTGGCAATAGCGAGGTAGATCTACGTCGGTAGAGGGACCGGTCGCCTCCCCAAATGTGTTCCCCTGGCCGGCAACCCCATCGCCCTCATTGCCAGGGGAAACCATCTCAGTCACATTTACAATATGACCGAAGGGACCCTGAGCTGCCAGAAGAGGGGGCGGGACTTGCATTTCTTCTGTGGGCCCTCCCTCGGTGTCTTGTCGAGCGAGTGACTGATCTTCCGTGACCCTCGGAAGTTGGAGGGACGGCGTGTAGTGCTGTCACATGGGAGGTGTTGCGCTCGACGACCTCCATGATTCAAGCTAGTCTCTCTATCTTCTCTTCCATGGCCCGGAACCTATGCTCCTGGGGGCCATCGTCCTGGCGATGGACCGAGGGTCCCCGCTCGGCAGCGAGAGGAGCTTGCTCCAGGATGGGGGAAGCTTCCCTGGCGTCTGCAGCGGGAGGTACCTGCTCCAGGATAGGGGAAAGTCTCCCCAACATTGGCGGGGGTACCAAGGGGTGCTGCTTCTCTTTGTTCTATTTGAAGGCTTCTCCTCAACTTCCTAGTAGTAGCCATCAGACTTTTTGTTTGAGTTCCCATAAACTGCGCCAAACTGTTAGGGTGAAAATCGGTTTTGCTCCCAATTTCACTCTAACGGTTGAATTTATATTGAGGTCGGAACTCAGAAAACAGCGAAAACCAAACAGAAAACAAGCAAATACAAAGATGAACACCGATTTAACGTGAAAAACTCTCAAATCAGGGAAAAAACCACGAGCTCTAACTATGAGAACTGAATCTACTATTCATTCTTTGATACAACGGTGAGGAAGAAGTGGTGGAGTGGAGCTTTAGAGCTTGGATACATGGAGGAGAAGGAGAGGATTAGGGTTTTAGAGTGGCAGGGCTTCGCCTTTCAGCTTGGATCCTTTTTCGATGAGATATCCTTCTTCTTTTATAAGCTGGAGGAAGCTTGGGCTCCAAGTTAGAGTAGCTTGCAGCCCAATTTGTTGTCTTTGGCTCGAGCCACTTCTTGTCTTGCAACTCAAGGTGACTCCAATTTGGCTCTAACCGTTTTTTCTTCTAGAAGCTTCTCGAGATTTCCCTTTGGCCGTGGCTGGGTAGTGCGCCTAGGGAGCTCTCCCATCATTGGCTCGGTTCAGACTGGCTGAGATCCGAGTAAGGATGGTCATTCGGCGCAACGTTCCCTCGTCTTCTATTCTAATGAGCTCATACGGGTCGGGTTCCAGAGGGGATATATTGGTTCGAGCCCAAGGGAATCAAAGAGTCGGAATTCCGAGGATGATCATACCCTGGGGCCGAGGGGGGATGCCTCGGGATCGGGTGTGGAGGGTCGCCTATGAACCCGCGACATGGGTGTCTGGATGAACGCCAGTGTCTTACTACTTTTACCCCTATCAATTTATAATATTTTGTATTTGATATATTTTTAAAATTTATTTCATAAACAATAATTATTTATATCTAGGTAACAAATACATGATATGAGTGTAATAACAAAGCATGTCATTTCATATAATCATTAAAATTTTCAAGGGGTCAAATAGAAATATCAATAAAATTAAATTTTCGATTTTATTCGCCTTGTTCCTCACCTCAAGGCTTACCTCATAATTTCTCCGGCCTTCCCTCCCATGCCTCACTTGCATCGTTACCGGATCCGCTAGTAAAGTGGCTTTTCAGTAACTCAGTTATCCCTTTTTTTTAATACCATTGATTGTTATTATTGTTATTATATTTAGCATTTTTTAAAGAATATTGGAAAGGTAAGATGGGGAGATATTTTTTTACTTTTCTGTTTATTTAATATATAATTTTATGATATTTGTATTATTTATCATTGAATTTTTTGACCCCAAAAATTTAATGTCAAGATCCGCCACCGGGAGGGATCCTGATGCCAAGCCATGCCCATACAACAGTAAAGATCAGGGCTTCACCTTCTGCAAGGACCGGCAGATTGGCACAATGCCACTTCTTTCACTAACTAGGCAGCCTCTGTTCTCAATGAGGTGGAGTAGAAGTCCAGTTTGACATCCAGGAGCAGCAACCAAAAGAAGCTCAGTTCATATGGCTGCAGATGTGGCTAGCAAGACATTCAAACATTTTAGATCAATTCTATTGTGTAGCAGACCTGATATCTCATTGAATTTGTTTGGATGCATTGAATGTAAGAGCTAGAGATTCAAATTACATGATATGAGTATCAGCCGGAGAATATGAGGAAACAGGGCCTGCATTAGTTATCAGCTAGACAGTGCTTTCTCAAAATAAATAAAATAAAAATAAATAAATAAATAAAACCTCAAATGAGCAAAGACACATTGAACTTTGAACATGAGATGAAAGGATCTAAAGATGGAAACAATAGCGTATACAGACATTCATAATCAAATTATAACTTGGAAGGCATACCTTCAACACAGCCTAGATGGTTTTATATGTAAAGAGTAATACTGAAACAATAGAAGGGCATACCTTCAATCCTAATTGCTTAGAAAGAAGCCAGAAGATTTCTCCAAAAGGGGCCAGTAAGCATCTCACATATTAATCATAACCCACTAAAAGGAAGATCATGTCATATTTACATGAATTTTACATTGATAATGGTTGGTTACTAAGTTAAACCAATGCCACAAGCATACTAACAAGCAAAGCGGAGCAAACCTAGTTCAGGTTTCGGAGAAGTAAATGCAAACCCTTCATGGAGGGCAAATGAGTTATCCATCATGTCAATTCTTCAAGGATCAATTTTCTCAGTAGAAGTGTTATTGGCGGTGGAGTCAGATGCTATACATCAGGTTCAAAAGGCTGTACAAAGGTTAGCCTTCACGTTAGAAGAACACTGCTGTTGAATAGGGCTGGCAGGGCCACAAAGCCTACTCCTCTTCGGCTCTGATATCCTCACCCGAGATATGGCTGCTGCAAGAGCATCCACAAAACCACAGTCATCCTGCTCCTCTGACTTCTGACTCGAACTCCCGAGGGATGTGGAGAGATTGCTTTCCCCCATCATCCCAAAGTTAATTCTGGTTTCTATGACACTGCTCTTGACTCTCAACCTGTTAGATGCCAATGCCTTGGACGGGCACTCCGTGTAGAACAAAATCCACGGATGTCCTGTAATTAAAAAATTTCAGAAATCCAATGGAAGCACTTCACTTGAGAAATAAGCAGTGAATATAGAACATACCTAGAACTTCATCAGCAGTCAGTCTTATGGAAACATCCCGAGTCAGCATCTTACCAACCAGATCACGGGCAAGTTCTGAAATTGACTCCCACATACCAGTATGCAAATCAAGATTCACATTCTTGATTGCTTCAAAAACAGCTTCCAGTGAATCTCCTTGAAATGGAAGGACACCAACCAAAAGTGCATGAAGAAGAACACCAGCACCCCAGATATCAACTTTCTCCGAGTAATTACCAGAAAGAACTTCTGGGGCCACATAGGCCGGGCTCCCAGCAACACCAGACAGTTTCTGACCTGTATAAAAGTAATATTTGAATAGCTAAGCAATAAATGAACAAATAGCTTAGAGGTCAATGACAAAAGAATAAAGGACATATCCATATGAATGTGTGTATAAACTTTGATAAGCTACCAAAGTAATCACATGAGCTACAAGCTCAGTATAACCATTTAACCAGATAATATGAGCTTTGTATGTGTACGACACAAGTGGGTGTAATTGATAATCAAGAATCTACTCAAACAGATCCAAGTTGGGGCTTGTAGAAAAAAAAATAACTTAGTCTAACAATCTATAGATACCAAAAATGTGCTCAGGGGAGTTGGCCAAGTTTTAGTTTCACACCAACAAAATTAACAAAAGCATCTTCTGAGCCAAGTAAAATTATAATTGAGAATTTTAAACCCACCAAGTGAAATGAGCAATTAAGATCCAAGCTGTCTGTAATTTCATCATCCCCTATAATCAATTCACGGGATTTCTCAAACAAAAGCCTTACATGATAGTTTTAGAACTTTCTCAAAGAGACAAATAAGTGATGTTTGGTTGGAATGGAGTAAATGGATTAAGTTGGATTTGAGATTTGATTGTTTGAATATGTTTTTAAGGAAAACTTTTATAATAAATAAATAAAAATTTAACTTAATAACTGCTAAATGAGATAAAAATTTAATTTAATTTATATTTTAAATTAATAGTTGATATTAATATTAATATAATAAAATTTTAAAAACAAATTCTAACCCAAAGGGTGTTTAGTTGGAGGATAATAGGACCCTAGGTTATCCCCCCAGCAAACAACACCTAAGAAGACAAGAAAAGGTCAACTTTGAGAAGGTCTGTAAGAAGTTCGGCATTATGCTACTTGAATAACATGTATTCAAAAATATTCAAATAGTAAAACATCAGAAGGACCTCATTCTTTCTTAAATAACAAAGCTCAAAAATTTGTTCCAGGAAAAAGTTACATGCTGCTACAAAATACAAAACTTGTCACAATTTGCAAAGGGCAATGAGGTTCATTGTGTGCAACATTTGGTTCATATATTTGGAAATGTAACCATCTTATTTCATAGGACAAATTAACACGGCTCTTTGCTCACAAAGGGTTCAAAACTTTAATGAAGTCAAATCATATTGAGAGCCACCTAACCATATGAAAATTGTCCTGAGATATCTAATATTAGCATGAAAGTTCTCTTTGGCTTTAGTTTTTTTGGACAATATGAATCAACAAAACTGGCTTTTTAATTCTAGTAACAAATATTTCATTCTTGCTTTTAATTTTTTTCAAGTAAGCACACCTTCAAGCCAACTGACAGGCCCACTTAACTCTTTTTTTTTCAATTGGAGAGCTACTTACAGCATTATTTTGCTAAAACCAACACAGACAAGAAATCAGAGGAAAAAATAACTTAGTATTCATTTTACTCCTAAGATTACTAAAAGTGCCAATACTAGTTTTTTGAAAAATATTGATTGTTCTGAAGATACAAGACTAGCATAATAGCAATCCATATTGTAGCAACTTGTTTCACCAACTAGCATGAATCAGATTACTTTTTCACAGATGTTAATAGACTGATATGAAAAAGATCATTGATGTGCAACTAATAATGAAGTCATTCATACTCCCTATAAAAAATAGCAGAATACATATGCATGAATTGTTACGATATCATGCATCAGCGTTGGTATGCTTGAAATGCTGGTAAATTAAAGTATCTAATATCTAGAGAAAATTTACTCATGAAGGATATAGCAATTCACAATACAAGATACAGAGATGAAATATTGAACTTGGATACATTGTCACCACTATAAAAGATACTGGCATTATGTTGTTCCCAACATCTTCAATATGCATGATCAACAAACATAAGTATCCCCTACTTATTTAGCAGAAGACTTGGTATTTCCTTCTCTACACACAAGCCTTGCCTAGAGAAATATGAGAAATGGGAAAGAAAGTAGAAATGGGAAAGGCCACAAAGAGAGATGCAGATAGCATGCTTCAACAAATAGGAAACAAACGCAGGTAAAATCAATCATGCACTGGACTTTACACCTTCAAACTGCTGCTAAATCCATGGACATTGGACACTAATAGTATGACGCAGACCAAACTGCAGCAACAAAGCATAAACACCAATTCAAATACATTAGGAAAATTAATCACCATGCAATAAGATTTCACGCCAAGGATAAGTAAGAAATTATTACCAGTTGAAACTCGGACAGCCAACCCAAAGTCCGCGAGCTTCATCTTCCCAGAAGAAGTTATCAGCACATTCTCTGGTTTGATATCCCGATGAACCACCCCCATTTCATGGCAATACTTGATCACCAAAACCAACTCCTTTATCAAGTTCGCTGCCCTCTGCTCTGAGTACCTCCCTTCCTTGACCATCTGATCCAGCAACCTCCCCCCACTACACAACTCCATCACCAGATGAAAGTTTTCCTTTTCCTCATAAACCCCTTTCAAGGTCACAATCCCCGAGTGCCCCGAAAGATGCTGCATTATCTCCACTTCACGGTGCACTGTCTCCTCTCCGTTCTTGGACAGCGATTTGCACGCAAACTCCTCCCCACCGGCGCGGCTGCGGCACAAGCGGACCGTCCCGAACCGCCCCTGACCGATCTCGCGCCCGAGGACATACTCATGCTCCAACTTCTTCTTCCTCCCGATCCGCGCAGCCGGCTCGATGCAACCGAGCTTGCGCTTGAGTCCACGTCCAGGAGTGTCGGCGGAGTCCCGGCCCGCCGGAGGCGCCGTCATCACGACGGCAGCAGGGGAAGCACCGTCGCCAGATCCGAACTTTTCGAGATCGGACCGAGGGTTCGCACCGCGACACTTCTTCTTGGTGCGTCGTGGGTGGTCGAAGCCATCAGAGACGTGGGATTCGAAAGGCGAGGTCGATTTGGCTCCCTTCCGCTTCCTTCGCAGAGATTCCATCTCTAGGACTCGTCGATTAGGGTTTTGCCGAGATCTGCATCTTATTTCGCTTCTTCCTGGTCATCGATGAAGGAGATCGAGATCAAGAACGGGTTTGCGAGATCAGTAAAGATCGAATTGGGCCTCAAGAACCCTAAACAACAAAGGGATGAAGGGAGATCGAAACCCTAGAATCACTCCAGAGACGAGGAGATTTGGGAAGGGGATAAATTGGCTTCGGTGACCCGGTACGCGAGTGTTCGCCGGGAAACCGCGACAGCGTCCTGTCGAGTTTTAAGCGCGGGATGGGACCCGCGGGGACTTGGCAGTGGAGTGCGTGCGGTGTGATTGATGACTTGTTTAAGTAAAGATGAGCCGAATGGGGTTTCATATCCCTCAAATCATAACTTTTCTATATGAATAAAAATATTTATTTAAGATTTTATATTTTAAATTATTTATTTTGATATAATTAGTTTATTTTTAATTTCTTAAATAGGATTATTGTTGTAGCCCATACATATTTAGTTTTACCCATTGAAAAATAAAGCCATATATATATATATAATTGTTTTTGGGTAATAAGTCATTAAGACTATACTCTTAATAAGAGTTTACAGTTAATCAACATAGTAATTGATACGCCCCGGATCTCACAGATCACTCGTCGCTGCCCCGCTCTATAAGGTTTTATAGAAAATCAAAAGCATGTATCATATCCATGGCACAGCAAAAAAATTAAAATTTTCTAAACCCTAGCCTAAACGGATCTCTCTATATTTATCAAAACACAAACAAGTAAAGTTGAAGGCATGTACCTTTTGAAATTTGTACCGAATTCCTTTTTCTAAGTCGGAGAAGACGTTACGTCAACCACAGCAGTCAGTAGTAGGAGTGCCTCTAACGGTGATCCACGCGAAGATCCGCAGAAGCAACCTCAAAGGGGACAGGGTGATCTTCCACGCGAAGTGCTAGCTATGGTGGAAGTTCTTGAGAGGATTTGGGAGAGAAGAGAAAAGGCTATTGATCTCTATCAATTACCAAGAAGTTGTATGTCTTTATGACCTAGAATATCACATATTTATAGGCCTCCCTAATCACATTAGGGTTTGTTTCGGATTGGGACTTTGATTGAAGCCCAAATCAAATTTGGCTTACAATCTAATCAAATTTGACATATAATCAAATTTGAATTCCAAGCAAATTTGACTTATAATCAAATTCGACATTGATGCAGGAGGCTCGAGTCAAATCCTGGTGCCGGGTTGGCGGGTCAACGTAAAGACTGGAAGTTATCGAGTCAATTCCAAGATTGGGTCGGTTTTGGGTGTAGTTCGGTATTTTGGCGATAACTTTGGCTACTGATATCAGAATCGGGCGTTCGACCCCAATTCGGAAAGCTCTTTGCGGCGCGCACGACATGGGGATGTCATATTAGAGAGAATTTTAGTTATGTTTTTCTAGTTTTAGAAATATTTAATCCGCCGAATTAGAATTTTCGGTCTTTTTTCTATTTTTGGTAATATTTCATATGCCAAATTAGGATAAGATTTGAACCCGATTTGATCTCGGATTTTTAGAAGTTATATGATTTGTTTAGAGTTTTAAATTTAGATAAGTTTAGTTTTAAATAATGATTTGTCAATTTTAGCAAATTTAGATAAGATAATAGGGTTTCTAGGTTAGTCTTTAAAAGCTATTTAAACCGGCTTGTGAGTTGATTTATTATTATTGAGTTTTGAATAAAATTATTTTCCTGAATTTCAGAGTATTTTCTCTGGTTCTTTTGGTTCTTCGTTTGTTCTTCCTCGCGGTCCTTGGATCCGGCTAGCCCGTGGGATAATCGCTAACCCACCCGGCGTCAGACATATAATCAAATTTGTCTTATAATCAAATTCGACTTACAATAAAATTTGATTTATAATCAAATTAGACTTACAATCTTTCTCTTCCCTTTAATTCTCTCGTTTGAGGATCTATTCCTAAAAACTCGTTTTATACCTCATTGATATCTTCTATGCGTGTGACCCATTAGGTTCCCGGTTATGTTGGCCATTCATAATCAACCATTGATTACAAATATATCATGAGTGGCATCTAGCAATACATCATAACCCCCAATTGACCAGAAAGTCAGGTGGTCTGATTTGAAACCTTTCAACATCCAATGTTAGTCAGCAATTTGTCCTTTACCATCTTATACCAACTTGGTACAGAGTATGGCCTAGGTGTCAACTCCCACTAGACTGACTATGTCACACCTAGCCCAAGTATTAGTTCCTCGTCCTATGGAATCCATTACTCAAAACTTATGTCATCGAAGACCATCTTCATGACAAGTTACTCTAGCCAGAGATTCTTGAGTAATGACCCGACAAGTAGCCATGGGTATACTCTCCTTCTATTAGGAGTGGTAAATCCTCTGTTGGCTATCCAAATACCTTCGAATACTTCAAAGCTGTACCCAATCACCACCCTGTAAGTAACATCTGAAGGGAAACGTAGGAATGACGTCAAAGCACAGGATCCATATCCAAGATAACTTGTGTACCTCAAGTCTAAGGATATCTACACCATTGCTGCAATGAGATCTTCACTGACATTTTAATAGGATAACCATGTGAAGACTCATGGTAGGCCATCTAATGAACTTGCTATCCTTAGCAAGCATCCACATGTTCACTCAAAACATCTTCATGCTTACAGCTTATGAGAACAACTGCTTGATCGGATCAAGGAGCATAACATGTGCTAGTCTTGATGGATCAATGATGTCCTGTCTCATTGATCCTTTGACTAGGGATATTTAGATACGTACATAATTACACATGATAGGAATCCCACATTATTATCTCTATCATAATTTCCTTCATGCTATGTGTTGTATCATGGACTTCATTAATTAGATTTAAGATCTCATATCATATTCATAGTAGTGAACATCTAAACAATGAAAAAGCCTTTCATTAAATAAATAAATTTGTACATAAAGTGCCCAAGGTGATTGTCTTTAGAGCACTTCTCCAACAACTCTCCCCATTAATGCGGCACGGTCCTCGAGAGGCGCCACCATGCCTCTATGGGACCAGACAAAGCCGTCTAGAGAGACAAAAGGGGAAAATAAGTTACTCTTTCATGATGACTGACAAGACAGGGACCCGAATCCCAAGAAAAAAAAGTTAAATACATAGACGGGAAGCGCCAAGAAGAGAGGTAAGCACACTAAACTGAGGAAAAACTCCTTCTCCTCCTTCTCCAGCAAACTCTGGGCCTGACTTGACCGTCGAAGCAGGTACGACATCAGAGCCCCTCCCCTCCTCACCGCCGGATTTCGCTTGTTTGTTCCCATTTCAGATGAATCCGAAAGGAGAACAACAACACCGTCTTCCAACACAGGAGACTTCATCAATTCACCGGAGATACTAATTACCCATGTGGCAAACTAAGATTTCTGGTTAACAGATTGGCCTTGTCCGTGGGGACATTCCTCCGAGCAAAAGTCCATGGAAGTCAGGGGAGAGAAAACCTCTGATCCTATCCCAATCCCCAGTGAAACACCAGTAGTAGAGCATAGCCCGCAGGAGAGCTGCCAATTTCTAAAGCGTGAGGTGGAAGCCCTAACACAAGCCTTGCAAAGGATGGAAGCGTGAGTTCAGGAGCTCTCTATGTCCCAAAACCCTCCTACCCAGGGCACAAGGAATGAACCGGCCTCAAAGGTCCACATCATTGCGAGAGGACCTACCGAGGGGGATGACAGCACGACTGCCCGAAAATCCTACGCCCATATGCCCATACGGGTATGCACAGCTAAGAAATCTAAGGCGGGCACTCCCATCACATTCTCGAGCGAAGACTTCGGGAGAGTCACTCATCCTCATGATGATGCGGTGGTTATCACAGTCATCATAGAAACTCCGAGGTGAGAAGAGTTCTCATCGACGCCGGGAGATCCGTCGATATCCTTTTTTGAAGTGCCTACGAGCAGATGGACCTAGGCGCCAGAGGTTTGCAACTGGTGAAGACCCTCTTGGTTAGCTTCACGGGGAACACAATTCAGCCCGAGGGGGTAGTCTGACTCTCCCTCACCGTTGGGACACATCCATACCAGGTAACTGTCACCGCCAACTTCCTTATAACGCCATGGAAATTTCTATGATTTAATAAATTATTTTTTCTGGAGAAAACCTCGGAGATTAATTAACACATAAAAGAGATTAATCATTTTCATGAATTAATTAAGGAAAATCAGAAATTTAGGAAACAAAAATCCGAACACGCCACAATTTGGGCCGAAGCGCAGATTGGGCCAAACCAAATGGACATGAAATAGTCGGAGATAGACTCGAGATTAATTACGATTGATTAATTGGAGGATTAAATAAAAGCACTAATCTCACCAATTAGTTAGAAATATGGGACGGAAATACAAGTTCCAATAAAGGGTAACTGACGGGTCAAAGCTAAGACCGGATCTCGTCATGCGCGCCGTAATCTCCGTGATGTTACAACAAGTGGTCCGCGGATCACCGAGTAAAAGAAGAAATAAAGATAATAAAATGATAAAATAATAAATAGTAAGTATCTGGAGTATCTCGGTCCATGAATGGATCCGTCGAGAAAAGGGCAAGTTCCCGTGCTTGTATAGTCCAGAGAACATTACATGAAGCAATTCAAATAATAATATTTTAATATAAAATAATATACTTTAATAAAGCTGGAATATTATAAGATAAAGGGAAAGAGAGAGAGAGAAGAGTATCATCTCCTTCTCCCTCCCGATCTCTTCTCAGCCACCTTCTCAGCGTCACACATGGCCGTCGGCCCCCTCCCTTCCTCCCTCGACGACGTCCGGCCGGTAAGGCCGCCCATGCAGAAACCCCACCGAGTTACTCGGATCAAGGCCCCGCCTCATTAGTACACGCCCACTCCGGGTACAAGTCAAGCCTTCTCCTCCTTCTCCCAGGGACACCACCCGGCCCCCATGAGCTCCGAAAGCACCTCAAGAAGCACTATCACTAGCCAAAGACCACCACCACCACCACTTCCCCTTGTTCGGGATCCAGGAAACCCCCAAGATCGAACTTCAAAACCCTTGTGAGCTCTCTTTTCTTCCCTTGAATGGGATGAGTTTAGTAATTTGAGGAAAGGGCTCTATAGTGAGGGGCCAACCTTACATGAAAATTATTAGAGGTTAATGGAGTCATGAATGGTAGAGAGGGTCGAAACCTCAAAATCGGTAGGAATTAAAGGATTAATTGGTTTGTTGCAGGTTGTTTGAGATGCCATGTATGTTATGTGTTCTTTAGAATTAATGTGTTGAATGGTTGTATAAATTTCGGAGCCCTAAAAATAGGGGAAACTCTGCCGAAATTTTTATTGAACTAATACCGGGCTGTCCCTTTCCGGGATAAATTCAGCCCGCAATGCTTCCCCGATCGGGGAGTAATATATATCATTCGAAAGGTCATCGAGAGACCTTCGTAACGAATACTTGATCGACCCGATCGGGCTTCCGGATCGGAAGTTATGAAGGGTCCAAACGGATTATGCTAAATCTCTAATAGAAACAAATCCGTATTTTTCATACTTTATAAATACGAAATCGTATTAAGGGAAACCATGCTTTAAATGTATTTAATAGGACCTATCGTGTTCTATTATGTGAAGTAAATTTTGGAATGAGGATACGACTCGTATTTCTAAAGAAAGCCGTGTTTTGATCTCTAGGACAAGAAGGGGAAAAGGTCGTGTCACTGGCAAGAGCCCAATCAAGCTCTAAGGAATCTACTATACCTATGTGAGGGAACACAACATTACATTTACCATATTTTTCCGTATTTTGTCTCGTAGATTGTCTTCTTGAGAATGCATGATATGAGTTGATTAATTTTCATAAATCTTTGTAGTTTCCTAGCATGAAAAGTAGAGATCATGTTCAATATTTTCTTTAAAATCCATTTATGAAATACTATAAATTTTCAAGCATGAAAGTAGAGATTATATTACATAGACATATTAGTGCACTACACCGCATTACTCACATACACGCCTGTGAGGGTGGCTCCTATGACAGCGAGAGAGTATGATACCTAGGTAGGGAAGGGGTGATTTCTATAACTTCGTTTTACTAGCCAAACTATCTGCTTTCAAAACCATTCTTGATTTTCTAGAAATAAAACCCCTTTCCGTACTCTTCTGAGTGCTTATATCGTATATATATTTATAGCTCACGTCGTTGAGTTGGTCCGAATCGGAGCTATCGAGTGTTGAGTTGGTCCACTGTTTTCACCGGTTCCATTGTATGAAAGTAGGGGTGTAGAGTCACTAACATGTATGTTGGATGAGGAATTGATTCCATGGCATGTCACCTCCATGGTTGTTGAGTTGGTCCAACCGTGAAGGCTACTTGGCTTTGAGTTGGTCGACGGGGACATATGTGGAAATCATTTCTCGACCTAACTGATAAAAGATTTTAATAAATATTTGAAGGTATGTCATATGACTTCACTAAATATTTCCATGAGATATATTATGATCAGATGTTAGTGTCTTTTCATGATTTAAATATCGTTAGTTCTTGTATTTCTCTTTCGATATTTCATTTACTTGATATGGAAGACTTACAGTGTCGCGAATCGGACATGGTGTTGTAGTACCTCACCGAAGCTCCACGTAGCTCACCTTTTGTTGCTTTTTGCGTAGTAAGTAGGGTCATGGCCCCCGCATAGATTGGAGTTAGGTTTGGATTCCCCTTAGTTGGCTCATTTCTCAGACAATTACCTTATCTTATTGTGTTGTATTTGAGTAGTATGTTAACTCCCCTCTGAACTTGTCTGAGACATCAAAACATTATGGTTTGTAATAATGCAGCATTTGGATTTATATTTGCCTTACTATTAGTTTGGTTTTGAGTATTTAATGTCTTTATACAGCCTTAGGCCGGGGTTTACTCCCTGACCTGGCTGGTGTGACACCTGGGTCCTAGAAAGGATTAGGGTGTTACATTCCTAGTGGTTCAGTGTACATCTGGTTACAATGTCATCTTGGGACGATAGGTGCTCAATGCCCTGAGAGTGATCGTCTCCACGTACTACCTACTCCTCAAGTTCCTAACTGGAAACAGATGTGAGGAAGTAAGAGGTGACCAACCTGCTGCCCAGTTGTGTTATATTGTACTCCTTAAAGGTAAGACTACAGGAGGCATAGCTGAAACCATGGCTATCGAGGGGAGACTCGAAGATGAGGAGTAAGCAACGTCGGTCAAAGATCTGGTGGAAATTCCACAGAGCGAGGATCTCCCCGGGAAGGCAGTACACCTTAGTTCGAAGCTCTTGCTTGAAGCCCGAGCTGAAATGATGCTCTTTTTACAGGGCAGTAAAGACATATTCGCATAGGCGCCATAAGATATGCCGGGTGTGAATCGCACCGTTATTGAGTAACATCTCAATACAGAAACCGGGGTTAGGCCTGTTATCCAGAAGCTAAGACACTTTGCCCCTGAGTGCTAACAAGCCGCAAACCAGGAGGTGGAGAAGCTTCTCAAGGTCGAGTTCATCAGAGAAGTCCATTACCCCGAGTGGTCCTCAAATGTTATTCTGGTAAAAAAGCCCTATTTTTTACTAATCTTAAAAAAACTTTCCCTAAAGAGTACTACCCGCTCTTGCTAATTGATGGGTTTGTTGATGCCACGTCGGGCCACGAAATACTGAGCTTTTTGGACGCCTTCTCCAGCTACAACCAGATCAAGATGGCAAAAGAAGATGAGGAGAAGACCTCCTTCACCACCGAAAGAGGTACTTACTGTTATAAAGTAATGCCCTTCGGTTTAAAAAATGCAGGCGCAACCTTCAAAAGGCTGGTAACCAAGGTATTCGGGAAGCAACTCAGAAGAAACATGGAGGCGTATGTGGATAACATCCTTGTAAAAAGCAAAGGGCAAATCAGGACATCGCCGACCTACAAGAAACCTTCCGAGAGCTCCAAGCCCACATGGGATGCGCCTCAACCCCGAGAAGTGTGCCTTCGGTATCCAGTCCGGTAAATTCTTGGGTTTCATGATCACTGAAAGAGGTATAGAAGCCAATCCCAAGAAGGTCAAAGTAATACAATACATGAGCCCACCCACATCCCCAAAACAAATCAAGATTTTGAATAGCCGCTTAGTCGCCTTGGGGAGCTTCATATCAAGAACGGGAGAGAAAAACTTGCCATTCTTGCGAGCACTACGCAAAGCCTCCAAAGCGAAATACAATGAAGAATGTGAAGCAGCTTTCAAACAACTTAAAGAGTACCTCAGTCCCCTCTATTTCTTGTTAAACCCTAACCCGTGGAGTGGTTATATCTATACCTAGCTCCAGTCCCTTATGCAGTTAGCTCGGTACTCCTCCAATAAGACATGGGAACTCAGAAACCCATGTATTATACTAGCAAGATTCTGTTAGACCCCAAGATCTAATATCTACTGATAGAGAAGCTTGCATATGTTCTTGTCATATTGGCTCGCCGCCTAAGACCCTATTTCCAAGCCCATAAAATCATAGTCCTCACAGACCAGCTCTTGTAATATATTCTAAACGCCCTGAGACATCGGGAAGGTTGGTCAAATGGGTTATAGAGTTGGGGGAGCACGATATCGACTATAAGCCACGAACGGCGATAAAGGCCCAGGTATTAGCAGATTTTATTGCAAAAATGATTGGGCAAGAAGACTGCGCTCATCCCGACACCAAAGAGGCGGAGAAACTGGGACCGACCAGTATATGGAACTTGTATGTTGACAGATCATCAACTGATAAAGGTTCGGGAGCTGGTATAATTTTACACTCGCCAACGGGATGGAAGACCTCAACCACACTTAGCTTTGCATTCAAAGCCACCAATAATGAAGCCGAGTATGAAGCTCTAATCGTCGGTTTACGATTAGCTTGAGGCTTAGAAGTGCAGGATCTCCAAGCTTACATTGATTCTCAGCTGGTAACCGACCATTGGAGTGGTGACTTCGAAGTCAAGGAAGAAAACATGGCCAGATATCAGAACATTGTTCAAAGACTTGCAAAGGGGTTTCAATATTTCCTCCTGACAAAGACCCCTCGGGCTGGCAACGAAGCGGCGAACTCACTGTCAAAGCTAGCGTCATCCTCTAGCCTCAACACCAACACCCCCATCAATATGCAGCACCTGGATAACCGGAGTATCGAAATCCCGCTGGAAAAAGAAGTTCAAAACATCGAAGAACAACTTTGTTGGATGGATCCCATCCAGCAATACCTCCAAGACGGCACGTTACCTACCAACCCCATAGAGGCTAGAAGAGTAACCTACAAGTTACCCCGGTACGTTATTATAGCAAGACAATTATATAAAAGATCATACTCTCGTCCCTACTTGAGGTGCTTACGCCCAATCGAAGCAAAATATGCCTTGCGAGAAACCCACGAAGGCATCTGCGGGGATCATGTCGGGGGAGAAGCTCTCGGGCACAAGATCCCGAGACAAGGGCTCTATTGGCCCACCCTATCTAAAGATGCTAAAGAAATGACCAAAAGGTGTGAAGCTTGTCAACAGCGCGCAAAAATCCAACGGTGCCCGACTATATAGTTTACCCTTGTGGTCAGCCCTAGACCCTTCCCTATTTAGGGGGTTGACATTCTAAGTAGCCAATAGTAGCTTTCATACCTCCCTCTCTTTAAGATCCATCTGTGTAGATGTGGATCTTAGAGTATTTTCCCTTACTCCAATAAAGCTTTACTTTTTATTCTCTATCTATTTGTATGAGAGCTATGAGTTCGTAGGTCTCTCACTCATTCTCCTCTCTTTCTCAAACACAACATATAATGACTAATGTTTAAAAATAAATGCACCCAACAATACAACCACCTCAATACCTCATCAAGCTTGCTAATGATAACCCCACACTCAGCCTCATGGCAACCATAAGCAAATCTTGCAACCGCCAACGCTTTTAGGGTGTGTTTGGATTGTGAGATTATTGTATCCCTGGTTGGAGATATCCATGGATAAGGATATCCATGGATGATGTTTGGTTGATGGGATATAGAGTAAGAGACAAAGATTGTTGAGTGTTTGTTTACAGGGACAAGGATATGTAAAGTTTTGGATAAGTGTTTGGTTAGAGGGATATGAGAGTGGTATGTAACCATATCCATAGCGGGTGAAGTTACCTTTTATCTATTTATTTATTTTTAAAATATATCAAAATTGTTTTATTTAATTTAATTAATGGATTTTTTTTTGAATTTATTTAACTTAAATTTTTTAAAGATAATATTTAGCTTAATTAATGGATAATTTATAGATATATTTTTATATATTTAGCTTAAAATTAGTTATGACCCTTAGCATTGCTTAGGATTTGAAAAAACTAAATCCTAAACAATGTGATGGTTTTGATATTATATATTAAAATTCAATCCATAATGCTTAGATTTAGGCAAACCTGAAATCAATGTTAGAAAATCAATCTTAAATTAGTTTCAGCAAACCCTAAATTTCAAAATCATTCAGAAAAACAAAAAAATCATATGTTTTTCACCCACTTTACAAACCTATCAAACTCCTCTGCATATTTCTTTGAGATCAGACTCAATATCTACCCTTGTGACATGTGTCGAATCCCCCACTCTCCGTCAACCTTAGTCGACTCCCTTAATGACGCTCTAAATTTTCTAGTATACACTTGTTATTGGGTTTCAGACAATTGAAAGTATGTATCACATACATAAAATCGAAAGTATGTATCACATACATGGCATAACGGAAAAATTAAAATTTCTAAAATCCTAGCCCAAACGGATCTCCCTATGTTTATCAAAACACAAGCAAACAAGGTTGAAGAGCATGTGCCTTTTGATGTCTATGCCGAATTTCTTTCTCTGAATCGGAGGGGACGTTGCGTCAACTACTGTAGTCCATAGATAGAGTGCCTCTAATGGTGATCCACGCGAAGATCCGCAGAAGCAACCTCAAAGGCAACGTAGTGATCTTCCACGCAAGGTGCTAGCTATGGTGGAAGTTCGTGAGAGGATTTTTGAAGAGAAGAGAAAAGGCTATTGATCTCTATCAATTGCTAAGAGGTGGTGTGTCTTTTTTGACCTGGAATATCATATATTTACAAGTCTCTCTAATTAGATTAGGGTTTCTTTCGAATTGGGTCTTTAATTGAAGCCCAAATCAAATTTGGCTTACAATCTAATCAAATTTGACTCATGATACAATCAAAATTGACTTATAATCAAATTCAACTTCCAAGCAAATTTGACTTATAATCAAATTCGACATACAATCAAATTTGTCTTATAATCATATTCGTCTTACAATCAAATTTGACTTATAATCAAATTTGATTTACAATCTTTCTATTCCCTTTAATTCTCTCGTTTGAGGATTTATTCCCAAATACCCGTTTTATACCTCATTGATATCTTCTATGCGTGTGACCCATTAGGTTCCGGGTTATGTCAGCTATTCATAATCAATCATAGATTATGAGTAGATCATGAGTAGCATCTAGCAATACATCATGACCCCCAATTGACCGGAAAGTCAGGTAGTCTGACTTGAAACCCTTCAGCAACCAATGTTATTGTGCAACTTGTCATTTACCATCTTATATCAACTTGGTTCGGAGTATGACCTATGTGTCAACTCCTATTAGACTAACTAGCCCAAGTATTAGTTCCTCGTCCTATGGGATCCATTACTCAAAATTTATGTCATCGAAAACCATCTTCATGACAAGTTACTATGGCCAGAGATTCCTGAGCAATGACCCGACAAGTGGCCATGGCTATACTATCCTTTTATCAGGAGTGGTAAATCCTCTGTTGGCTACCCACATACCTTCGAATACTTCAAAGCTATACCCAATCACCACCCTGTAAGTAACATCTGAAGGGAAACGTAGGAATGACGTCAAAGCACAGGATCCATATCCACTACAAGAAAAAAGGCCTATAAGGACAGGAAATCTCGTCCCTAAAAGTCTAAATCCGGTCCTTAAAGCATTAATAAGGACGAGTCAAATCCGGTCCTCACTCGTCCTTATAGGCTCCGCCCATAAAAGTCTTTAAGGACTAGAAGTGTGACCGGTCCTTAAAACGTTTCAATGACGGGGTTGTTACTAGTCCCTAAAACCTTTTTAAGGCCCAGATTTCTGGTCCCTAAACAAAAGCCTATCTCATCACAAATGCCAAAATTCCGGTCCTTATAAATCTTTGGGACAAGATTCTTTTTTGTCCCTAAACAAGATTTCTGTCATTTTTTCAATAAGCCACAAAAAATTACAAATACAAAAATAAAAACTGTCATTTTTCATTTTCATTGTCATTGTTTCAATAAAATGTCATTTAACATCCCACGAGTAGCATTATATCTATAAGTAGCATTATATTGCTTGTATATACAAAGATGCATGTTAAATCAAAGACATAATTGCACAGCGGCATTCATCAGCAAGAAGGTTGGCAGTGAAATCCTTGCAACTCTGAATGGTTTCACCAATGACTTGCTTCACCTATTCATCAATCTTGAAAACTATGAAGCGATAAGTCCTCTTTGCCTTAAGTTTCAAAAATTTGAACTTTTAGTCACCATTTACAACCATTCCGGATGCTTCATTGGTCTGTAAAACAAGAGTGATAAATTACACAAATATTATGTCACGGCCTCCACTGGATCACAGAAACATTACCACACACAAACTATTATGACCACAGACATGCATTAAATACATTTTAAAAAAAGAGAAACTTGCATCAATTATCTAAAATAATATATAAAACTCTGCCAAGCATGAATTGGTTTTGAAGGATATAAATAATCATCATACTCTAGCATACATACAACAGAGCCACATTGGTATGCACTCTTCAAGATTAAACAAGATTCACAAAGAAATCATATGGTACATTAACTATTGCTTTTAGTATCACGGGGTCTCGTTTAGAAAAATTACAAATAAAATGCATTGATGATACCCAAGAGGGAAATGATGATAAGAATTATATATATTTCACAAGCATATTGTGGAAATTATAATGGAGATAAAGACCATAAACTCTGTTAAGGAATTCAGAGGAGAAAGACACCACCTCTTAAAGATTACTCGAAAATCACCTCCTTGCAGTTGGATACCAATCTAAATATAAAAAAGAAAAAAAAAAACATTTAGACTCAAACCTATCTTTGAAGAAAAGAAGGCCATCATAGGCAAATCTGGAAATTGAGCACTCAATATTGCCCAATAAGCCTTTATTAAAAAAGTACTCTCTAACTTGGTCTTTGTATTCTATACAATAGAAAGTAATATAACTGAACATGCTTCTATTAGTCACCACATGAGTATAACAATGCAGGGTATATCAATAATTTCAAAACGTTAAACAAGATGAAAATATAATATTAAAGTAATTTATATAATCAAATAAAACACCATAATGATTGTCATTCTCAAACTAGATTACCTTGCCATTTGTATACATTTGCGTGTAATGCGGCCTTAGGATCAATGTATGCAGGAGTTCCAACATATGAAAATATAATATTAAAGTAATCTAATAATCAAATAAAACACCATAATTGTTGCCATTCTCAAACTAGATTACCTCGCCATCGTATCGCTGCATCGCAGCACCTTAGGAACAATATATGCAGGAGTTCCAACAGTGCACTTTGGTTGAGAATGTAGCACTGATGATTGAAAACGTGGTCAGTCAGAATTAACAAGATACAAAATATTAGCCTATATGTAGAGCAAGAAAACAAAAGGTGAACTTATTGAATCTTTTAAGGTTTTTTTTTTTTAAATTGAATTAATTCACAGTGGACATTTATGATCTGTAACTAGACTCATCCTATAAACATCATACAATCCAATTGGTACCTTGGAATAGCCAAAATCACATGTCTTCAACCTAAAAGGCACACTTCCATCCAGTAAGGTATTCTCCAGCTTTAAATTTCGATGACAAACTTGCTTTACAGCAGAAACAATAAAGAATAATTGAACCATCTAGAAGTTCCATGAAAAACATTAGCAAGGGGAGCTTCATATTGCTAGCCATTGAATGACAATAGATAACCCCTGATAAAAACCCTATTTAGCATCGAGATAACTTGTGTACCTCAAGTCTATGAATATTTACACCATTACTGCAATGAGATCTTCACTGACATTTTAATATATAATACAACTATGTGAAGACTCATGATATGTCATCCAATGAACTTGCTACCCTTAGCAAGAATCCACATGTTCACTAAAAACGTCTCCATGCTTCCAGCTTGTGAGAACAATTGCTTGATTGGATCAATGAGCATAACATGTGCTAGTCTTGATGGATCGATGATGTCCAGTCTCATTGATCCTTTGACTAGGGATATTTAGATACATACATAATTACACATGATAGGAATCCCACATTATTATCTCTATCATAATTTTCTTCATGTTATGTGTCGTATATATGGACTTTATTAATTAGATTTAAGATCTTGTATTATAGACATCCAAATAATGAAGAAGCCTTTTATCAAATAATTAAATTTGTACATAAAGTGTCAAATGTGATTGTCTTTAGAGCACCTCTCCAACACTTGTGACCCCCATTGCATGATCGATTTCGCTTGTGCTCCAACTTGACAAAGATTGGCCAATTTATGAATTTTTGAAGAATTGAGAATCGAGTCATTGTAATATATGAAAAACTAATTGATTATCATGTGAGAGATAGTTATTATAATTTTTAAAATTAAAAAAATGAAATCGCTTCTTCCTCCTTCCTTTATGTGTTCTTTTGTCTCTGAAACTATCTTACTATCTTACAAATAAAACAATTAATAAAATGGCGAGAAAGAAGAGAATAATGGAGTTGTGGTGAGGAAGGAAAAGTTGTAGCAAATTCAAAAAAGTCTTTTTCATTGTTGTGTATTATAAACTAAAATATGTTTGAGGTAGATAAAATTCATAAATTAATTTATTAAACTATAAAAGGACAATACAAAATGATCAAAGAGGAGCATAACCTAGAATTCTCATATCTCGGAATGCATTAGAGGTGAATAAAGTATCTAAATTTACATGAGATTACAGGCTGAAATGATATTCTAATATTTCTCTCTCTTGATCTTGGTTGGTGTAAGGGCGGAGGCAAAAGTGTGGGTTTGGGCGGTTTCAAAGATGAGGCTTTAGACAGGATATACGGTTCCCTTTATGGAATAGAAACAAAAATGTAGTTAAAGTTGATATTATACTTTTTAAAATTAAAAAATCTAAAATTTTTATTTATTTTTTTAAATCTCAATATATTTTTTTAATTTTTAAAATTAAATTTATCTGATATAGTCTCACTTGGTAATATGGATAGTTACTTTCTAAAATTATAAAAAATCTGCTTAATGATATAGATAGATTTTTAAAAATTAAAAAAAACCAAAATTTTGAGAAAATTTCAAAATCTCAATTTAATTTTTTAAAATTTTTTAAAAATTAAAATTATATATAGTCACGCTAGATATTTTTTAAAAATAAAAATACTCATACTTAGTAATATAAATAGATTTTTTTAAATTAAAATAGAGCAAATTATCTATTAGTCCCTACACTGTTTGCGCACTGTTCATCTTTTTCCCCTACACACCCAAACACCTATTTACACTAAATCCCTACCCAAGGACCCTAGGGGATGGGATGAACAGTGCCAAAGACCTATAGAGAAGTTGAGCACTGTTCAAGGGAGCAATAGTTAATTACCTAATTAAAATATCCAAATTTCTGAGAAAATTTCAAAATTTCAATCTAATTTTTTTTTAAATTTTTTAAAATTAAAATTATATGTAACCGATTGATGCAACAGCTCTAAACTAACTCATCACTCATAAGTTCAATCATCCCTGAACCTGACCCTGGCCACGGCCGCGAGCCACGGCCGTCGGCCACGAACAGCGCCTCCACGCTCCGGCGACCTTCCCAACACCACAGGCCTCCGATCTCTTGCCAGGTATGCAACAAGCTTCAACGTTTGTAGATTGTTATTCTTTCGATCTTCAAGTTCCGTGGGCGATCTAGGGTTAGGGTTAGCCTATAAGTAGTGGAAGAGAAGGCCGCCATTGAATCCTTGTCAATGGGGCTGCGCGGTTTCGCCAATGGGTAAGAAGCGAAGGTGAGTGTTTTGCTTGAGTTTCTTTTGAGAGAGAAAAATATTAGAAGGCAAAGCCAATTTGCAGAGCAAAGGAGCCTGATCGAATGGCGATATTCTTTGCATTGAAGGTTGGCGATAATAAATCGGTCTGCAATTCTCCGTGCCTCTCAAACATTTTCCAATTTTGAAGATGGCCTCGAACAAATTGCTACATCATCTTTTGATCTATCTTGGTCTTCCGTTCTGCGTGAGCGAGCACTATTTCTCCTCTCGTTCATCTTCTTTGATTATTTGATTTCATTTCCCCAATATCTTCTTTTTCTCCTTGTTTTCTTTAAATCCTTTTTGTTCTCTAATTTTTCTTGAGATCTTGTTTCTTCTTTCTCTCTAGATGGTTTTTTTTAGAGATTTGTGTAAGATTTCCTTTGCTATTTTAGTTTTTTTTCTTATCATAAAGTATATATAAAATTTGGAATTTAATGTATGGCAAGGACTTGTTTTGACTAATACTAATTAGAACAAAAAGTAATTTTTACTTTTAATTTTTAATTTAGTGATCAGTGAGATGGTTAATATTAATTATTTGTATAAGTTATTTGCTGATCTCCCAACCAAATTGCTTCATTGGAAGTGTTCACAAATATAAATAAATGTTATAAAAACTAGATTTCAACTTATACTCTTATGAAATCAAATTAAAATCGAGCCGAGCTCATGCAAACTTATTCAAGCTAATTTCATGCTCGAGCCGAGCTCGAGCTGGCCTAGCCGGATCAAGCTCGGCCCATTTACAGTCCTACACGTAACTCTCCTAACTTCTATTTCTCATTGCTCTCCACTCTGCAAACCCTAGAATCTCTGATCTTTCTCGAGCGATCTCCCTGTCTCTATCGCTCGTGATTTCACTGCTTTACAGTTATTAATTGGTCGAAATTTGTTTTTGTTTTTGTTTTTTTTTTGCTTTATTTTCTATATTTCACTCTGATTCTGCCGTCTTTTTCCAAATTTTTTAAATACTCGACGGGTGGTAATGAGAATTTCATGACATTCTTTACTGGTTTTCTTTTATTGTACAGACTATTTATGTTGTTATTATTATTTTTTGATAAATTTTGGCAGATATGGAGTTTGATGTGCAATGTTCTTCTGCAATGGATGGGATTGGTTGTTAATCTTGCCTCAGAATGTGGATTTGATCTAGTTTTTTTTTTTCGTTTTAGGATTTTGATCTTATCAATTGGTGCCCATATGGAAGCTCTGGATGATCTTAAGTTGGATTTCTATCCCTTCAAGTAGCGGTGATCAATCACGAATCAGGGTTGCATGTTCTTCGGTTTCAGGTAGTCTGTTGCGTTCCAAATTCTATCTTTTTTCTTCAACATAAATCACTTAATTCTTTTCTTGTCGGGAAAATAGTAATGATAACATCTTCTGCCGTTAATGCATTCTTCAATGGTGCAAAAAGCAGTTGTTTATTCCAACCTAAGAATGCGAGATTTATGAGATATATCTAATCATCTTTGGCTTCATAACCCTTTTCAGCAAAATACAATCTAAATGTCTTGACAAGATAAATAAAACCCTTGTTTGATTGCGTACATGTGTTAATTTACAATTACTCACTGTCTCCCTAACTCCATTGAGCTCTGATATCATGGAAAGCCTCTGCCTTTCAGGAGAGGAACAGCACCAAGTGTTCAGAAGAACAAGAAAATCCAAGAGAGCATACTGTGCAGTATATCTATTTTTTCTTTAAATACGTGGTATCTCTGTTCCCAAACTTCTCATCAAGGCATTACGACAAACATCTTCCTGTCAAACCTCAGATAGCACCATCAATGGCTCTGCGCGTACCGCCACAAAACCCTTGCAAACCCCTTAGCCCCAAGAACCCCTTTTTCTCCTACTTTTATCCTTCTTCCAGCATCTCAATGGCACGTCAAACCCGAGCACTGCCCAAGATAGCAGCCTCCCTCCACGATGACGCCGTGCACCGTGAAAAGGTTCTCCATGCAGTCCGTGGTTCGCTCAGAAACTGCCTCTCAGAGACCCATCTCGAGCGCACTGTCCCGGGACTAAGGTCCAAGGCTAGGGGCAAGGTCGCTCTTTTCTTCAAGACTTCACACTCTCTTCATCATCTCTCTTTTTTTGGTTATGGATGACATATGAGGTTCTTGCAGGTGAGGGATGTTTATGATGCCGGGGATTATCTTGTTCTCGTTACCACCGATCGGCAGAGCGCCTTTGACCGAGTTCTTGCCTCCATTCCCTTCAAAGGCCAGGTTTTTCCTGCAAACTCTGTTTTTTTTTCTCTTTGGACTTTAGTTGTCCTATACAATTTTTCAGCTTTATTTCAATGTTTGGAGAGAACTCATTAGTACTCATCCACTACTTTGCCAATTCCACCATCCTCTATCCAATTTAGCAATGATTTGTGTCAAAACCATGTTCTCCAGATGAAACAACTGGTTGTCAAAACATTGTTCTCTATATTGAACAACTCTTGATAGTTGTATTGACTTTGCCCCAAAAGAGGTCTTTTCTGTATCGCCTCTTTTGTTACAGTCACTTGACTTGCTTTGAGTTTTCCTCCATGGCTTGAAACTTTCTTTTAAAAAATACCCTTCCCTTTATAAGTATTTTCTCATTGTTCACTCTAGTTGAAACAAGAGCAGATGGTATAATCAGTAGTTAGAGAGACTGATACTATAATATTTATCTAGATTGTCAATATATACTAGTGCAATTCAGTTTTCTATCCATCCTTATTGACTGTATAAAGGGATCTCAGTTCAACATACTATATTGTGATAATAGTACACACAAAGACATCTTATGGGAGTCTAATACTAGATATTTTCCCTCTTACAATGCTCAAGATCTATAACAACCTGCCTACTCCCACCTCTGTGATCAAGTCTCTCATTCCACTGCTGTTAACTAATATTGGCTTTATTTTTTTTCAATTTCAATAATCCTTAAAAGTTTTGGAGCAAACCAAAACATAGATCCTAATTTTCTATAGTTTTAAATTTTAAAAATACAAGTAGCCTTTCCCTCTCATCTGTTTCTCTTTTTTATGATAGATAGAAATGGTTTTTTCTCTTATGTTCTATTGACAATGTGTTGTCTTATTACCTGATACGTTACTAGACATTATGGCATAGACAAATACTTGAACTTTAATGTTTATGATATCTTTGGTAACTTTCTTCAGGACACTTTTCCCCCTTCCATGTGTATTTGTTAAGATCCCACTCCAATCCTTTTTTGTGTAAGCATCTTCTTTTAGACCTTGGAATATTTATTGCAAGGATAATTTATCTGTATGATATAAAGTTCTTACTGTTTTCATATATTAAAATTTGGCATGTTTTCCTATTCCATTTGCATATTTGTTGTTGAATGTCATTTATGTGTAATTTATCCTCAGGTTCTAAATGAGACAAGTTTATGGTGGTTCAATATGACTCAACATATAACTCCAAATGCTGTTGTTTCTACTCCAGATAAAAACGTAACAATTGCAAAGAAGTGCTCAGTTTTCCCAGTTGAATTTGTTGGTAAGTCATCACCTGTTTAGTTTTGTGGTTCAACCAAAATTTTACAATCTATATTGGGTTTAATTTTAAAATCAAAAGGTACCTTTTTGATGGAATTTTACTTGTGATTTTAGTAAGTTGGAAAAGAAACCACTTCATTAAATTATTATGATCTTCCAAAGCTCTATAATTGAAATTGAACTTCTCATGGAGATTCTATTGCTCCAAGGCACTTGAAATTGGATTGCTGACGGTCACATTAGATTATCTCAAAATGTCTATCTAGTTGGAACTTGAATATTGTTGTATTAGTAAGGATGATTCTTCATGATGATACATTGAGCTGGTAAGTGGATTTAAAGCTACAAAATTTGGTCTAATGCTCACACAATTTCATTGAGGATGATCCTCCTGGGTATATGTTTTTCATTGGTTATGGGAAATTCTAGGTTTTCATCCTTAATGTTCTTTTGAACTACTGAACTGTCATAGTTTTTGTGCTATTGGTATGATATGATTTCTTCTGTGTGAATGGTGTGGATTGTATTGATCTACAAGCGGTGAAGTTATCATTTTTTCTTTGCCTCCAAGTCATTCATGCAGATTTAACATATACAAGGCTTGACATTTTTATCCATGAGGATTTTTTAAAAATCAATCTTCTCTATCCTGACTGCCTGTATCTGTTTTGATGATCTTTGTTTGTACTATGCTGCTGAAATTTACTAATAATCTGTTACTTATTTTTAGTTAGAGGGTTTGTGACTGGTAGCACTGATACATCATTATGGACTGTTTATAACAAAGGTTTGAGGAAGTATTGTGGCAATGTTCTTCCTGAAGGTACACACTGCAAGTTTCAACACTTTGGCCCTTGTTATTCTTGTTTTCAGCTGATCCAATTCTTTTTCCTAATGTCATAGGCATGGTTAAAAATCAGAAGTTGCCAACAAATATACTTACACCAACCACTAAAGCTGTGGATCATGATGTTCCAGTGTCTCCTGAAGAGGTTTAGTTTCTTCCATGTCTATTGTATGAGCTATTTCATTATTATTCAGCTATGTTGTCGATGACTACTTAACTTAAAATATAGGTGCATCATCATGTAACAAGAAATGTGTCCAGAATCTATGTGACTTGGCTATGATTGAAGTTTTTATTTATCAACAAAATTATTGCTTGTTGAAAAGCTTTCTAGACCACTCTTCATCCTCAAGAATTAAGAAGTATTGCCATCTATCATAGCATATTTGGTACTGGAGCAATTTGTAATTGATTGGAGTAACCTTCCATGTATAAAAGAACAATGTCTCTGTAGTTAGCATTAATCTCAGGTAAATGTTTGGATGTCAATAAATCTATCTATCTATCTATATACATATTGGTGTTTAATGGTTTGATTTCTTGAGATGTATAAGAAGAGCACTATATAACATTTATATTTAAACCCCTACTCTTTCTACTTATCTTGCATGTTATTCTTATGCAATATGTTGATCATGTCCAGATAGTCAAACTTGGTCTGATGACACAAGATGAATATGATGAAGTAAGCAGCAAAGCCTTAAACTTATTTGCGTATGGACAGGTAGGGTATTTTTCTCCTAAAATGACAAGTTGTATGCACTTAATTAACTCAGCTTCATCTTTCATTTGCAGTTTCCTCTACAATTAGCCTTCTCTGTCATCTGTTGTCTTAGGTTATGATATTGTAAGTACCAGGTTTCAGCCTAGTATTCTCCATGAATAGGCTTGACATGCCATAATAAGTGAAGGCTTATTGCAAATGATTTAGTGGAGAGAAGTCTTTCTGTCTGGGTTTTATCAATTTCTTGCAGTTGAGGCAAAATTATGATGTTAGCTGAACAAATTTATTTCTAGGCTTGCCTGTGGCTTCAAAGATGCCTCATTTTGATGCTCATAGTAATTAAATATATGAGTTGCATAGAAAGAAAAAAAGCAGGATTGGCTTCACATGTTGGTCTCTCTATTTACTTCAGATCTGAATGATTTAACATAAATTGTGTCCCTGCATGCACGAGAGCAGGACACCAATGAAATTGAAAAGGATGGTGACAAGACCAATGTAATTTTATTACTTTAGGATCACATGAGTATTTGCAATTTTATCCCTCCTTCCTCCTGTTTTATGTTATGCATGCAATTGTAGGACATCCTGCATGAAACACAGTTTGTGAATGAACCCACCCACCCATCCACCCCATTTTTTGTTTTAGTGAAATCTTGCATTTCTATAAAGAAAAGAAATACTAATTTACTACTGTTAATTCCTCAGCAGATATATATTTTTATGCATTCATTCTTAAATTTTGATTGTTTTTTAATGTTTTTTTTTTCACACATAGCAAGTTGCTTTGGAGCATGGTCTGTTATTGGTTGACACAAAGTATGAATTTGGAAAAGGATCTGATGGGAAAATTCTGTTGATTGATGAGGTGACACTATTCTGCATTGCTATTATTTGCTGGATTAGACATAGCAATCATGATCTTATTTTAGCTCTTTTGCCGATTTGTACCTGTTGGTTATCTTAATTCTTTTCAATAGCATAACAACCGGAAATAGACTCTGTTTTCAAATGATCATGTATCCATCTATCACAAAACAATACCAACTCCTTTTACCTATCATCATGTTCAGCGTCTCTCGTGGAAAATTGGTTCAGTTTTCAAGTTCTACCTATTTTAGGTGAGGACCTATATATCACATGGAATTGTCCTTGGTGTTACCTAACTTTTGTGTGTAAAAAAGTGGGAGGATTCTATCAAATGAAGACTGCATTTAACCTTAAGGACTACTAGAATCAAGAGACATTAAAAAACAATTACTGACTCACACTTTACATGGTCCGTATTTGCCTGCTCTTTATCTGTTCCCTTAGGTTTAATGGATTGGTCTATGTTAGGCATTTTTATCCTTGTCCTTGAGATCATCATTTATACTTAGCTTCAGGCGTCATACATGAAAAACTGTTGTGATCCTAGTTATTTTGAAATAAATTATATTGTTTAACTTTATCCAAATCAGGACGACAAATACTTGTTCCACTTTATATTTTACTGAAAGGCAATAAAATAGGGAATTATTTTTCCAACTTCACTTGTTTTAGTTCTTATTTTTAGGTGCATACTCCTGATTCCAGCAGATATTGGATTGCTGATTCATACGAGGAGCAGTTTTCAGCTGGTCTTGAACCAGAAAATGTGGATAAGGTCTGTCATGCATCACATTGCTTATGTTAAGGGTTCCTGTTCTTTTCATGTTACACATTGGCTATCTGTCAAGTTTTCTAATGCATAACAATGTTGTGATTGGGGCTATAAGTAGCAAAGTACTAGTGGAATGTTTTATCTCCTCGTTTATGAATTTTATTTTATTTTTTTATTCTCCTTGTGAGCATCTTGTGTTGTATGCACGTTAACATGTTTTAGTAGCTTAGGAAGACACCACATGAAACTTGCTGATGCCTCTGGATGCTTGAATTGTTTCTAGGAGTTCTTGAGGTTGTGGTTCAAGAACCATTGTAATCCATATGATGATAAGGTTAGCATTTGCACTTCTAATTCTCTTTATTTACTAGTGGTGATTATATTAGAACTAATCAATGAGCTTGTAATTTCAGGTTCTCCCAGTGGCTCCTGAAGAACTTGTTTGTGAACTGGCATGGAGGTAAGGTTTATTCCTTCTGAACCAGACAACTCACTCAATCATGAAGACATTTTGTAGCATCAAGTTGGTTCCTTAGTTCTTAGTCATCTTCCAACTGGATAGTTGCATAATTTCCAAGTTATTTTACTCCTGTAAAACAAAGTCAAACAGCTCACTTACAACACTCAAGATATGAAAGAGTTCAAGGTGACTTTGTGTAGACTGTTTAAAGTGAGGAGTATCCCTGTGTTCATAGATAAGGGGATTTGATAAGAAAAACATATATATCAGTGAAGATGAATTGTCCCTAATTGACCTATTCTTCTTATGTAATATTCAATCCGTTTAATGAATGCCTAATCCTAAGTTTAACCACTCAATTTATTTAACACATTCTGGGATTGTTGCATGTGTGGCTACCTCACTGGGTCTATTAGATTTTTGAAGGAATCCGTGATTCCATTTAGGTATAAAGCTCTTTCCGACTGATTTCCACTGCCATTGCCATTGCCATTGCCATTGCCATTGCCTGACCCATCTTAAAATGCTGGTCTGTTAAAAACATGAAATGTGCATGGCTGTATATCCTGTTTATTTCTAGTATTGGTTGTATTTTGTGTCCTCTGCATATCATGATAAATTTTCTTGATGCTTATCAATGAAGAAGAAAATGTTCAGTACTTAGCATTGACATGCAGAAAATTAATTCTTTACAATTCATTCATGGCAGGTATATTTTCCTATTTGAGAGAATCACAAACACAAAATTTAAGCTTCCTGAGACACAGGTTACTGTGACCCCCCCCATTTCTTCATTGTCTCTCTCTGTACATTTGACTGCTACAAATTGACTTAATTTTTGTTTTTGCACAGGAGCAAATACATGACAGGATATCAAAAAACGTTTCACATGCTTTATCATGCATGTGATTGAAGATTGAGGTTGATAAAAAGTCCCAGTTAGCCATAATGGGGCAGCATTGAGAAGGGATTATTTACGATATAATGGTTCCCTGAATCCATGATAGAGCTTATATAATTCTGGCTGATCTCCCATAATAACTCCAACTCAGATCTGCATGTCCAGGCTGACCAAGAGATTCTAGGCTTAAATTTGTTCAATAGTATGTTGCTTTTATAAAATCATCTAATGCAATTGCTTGTTAAGCCTGTTTGATTGGGATAAAAAATAAGATTGTTATGCAGATGAAAGAAAATTCATTAGTCATTGATGAACTTTAAAAGCTCTTTTATTATTTTTTTTTATCGAACAAGCTTTTAATAGGAGAAGTGAAACTAGGGGGGTGGTAGTGCCTAAGGTTAATTATTTTAGGTATTTAGGTTCTATTTTTCAAGATGATGGGATGATAGATGAAGATGTAACCCACAGAATCAAAGCTGGATGGTTGAAATGGAGAAATGCCACGGGGGTGTTATGTGATAAAAAGATGCGTAACAAAATAAAGGGAAAATTTTATAGGACGGTAGTTAGACCGGCCATGCTATACGGGAGCGAGTATTGGGCAACTAAAGTTCAACATATGCATAAGATGAATATGGCTGAAATGAGGATGTTAAGATGAATGAGTGGTCATACAAGATTGGACAAGATTAGAAATGAACACATCCAACCGAAGGTGCGTATTTGCCAATTGAAGATAAAATCTGAGAAGAAGGCGTTTAAGATGGTTTGGACATACTTGTAGGAGACCCCAGGGTGCTTTCAAGTTGAAAATGTGATAGTTTAGTTGTAGAAGGTAATAAGAGTGGTAGAGGTAGGCTAGGATTACGTGGAGAGGTGGTGTCTGGGGCCTCATTATGTCGAGATATTGGTAGGATCTTGCTTTTTGTGAGGCGGACATGGAGACAAGAATTCATATAGCCAGGCCAGCCTAGTATAGGATTCTTAGATAAATTAAATTTAAAAGGTTTTTCCCATTAAACTTAGAACTTTGTTTGTAGGGATCTTTGTTACCTTCTAACATCCCAATCTCTCATAGAAATTATATGTTGTTATTATTATTTATTTATGTGTTTTGATTTTTCATTTTATTACATTTTATTTCAGTTTATTTTATTTCTTTTATTTTATTTTTATTTCATATTTGAGAGCGACATGAAAACAGAGAATCCATATAGCCTACCCCATCTAGTATGGGATTAAGGCTTAGTTGTTGTTGTTGTTGTAAACAAGCTTTTAATAAAAGCTATTGTTTTTTAGCTTTAACTTATCTATCTATTTTTAATCAATTTTTATTGTTAAATTTTCTTAAAGCTTTAGTTTCTTTTTTTTTATACAAAAAAAGTTAATTTTATCATATATATATATATATATATATATATATATATATATAAGCTTTTAATAAAAGCTATTGTTTTTTTAGCTTTAACTTAATCCATCTATTTTTAATCAATTTTTATTGTTAAATTTTCTTAAAGCTTTAGTTTCTTTTTTTTAGACAAAAAAGTTAATTTTATCATATATATATATATATATATATATATATATATATATATATATATATATGTATATCTATATAAACGGGAGTGATAATATAAGGCCGGCTGGATTATTGTGTAAGTAAGGTCGTCTCCCATTTTGGCACTTTGCACAGTATTTTAAGGATTTTCAACCGTATGGATGGAAAGAACATCGAAAAATAAGTTAGCATGTTAATTTTCATACAATTTGGGAACTTGTAGGGTCTTTATTTTAACGGGTGAAAATTTATTAAAATTTTACCGATTCAAAATTTCATCCTTTAAGATGAAAACCCTACAAGTTCCCAAATTGTATGAAAATTGACTTGCTAGCTTATTTTTCGATGTTCTTTCCATCCATACGGTTGGATTTCCTCAAAACACTGTGCAAGTGGGTCAAAACGAGACGACCACACTTCCACAGTGATAAGGCGGCTGTATAGTATCAGTCCTGTATATATATATATATATATAGAGAGAGAGGGATGTGATAAGGTACGCAGCCGATTTTATCTCATCTATCCCATTTTCTACGAGTTTGAAGGATTTAAGCCGTATGGATGAGAGAAGATCATCGAAAAAATAAGCTAATTTTATACAATTTCAACCGCTTGGTCATTCTACTTAACGTTGAAATTCGGACGCTTCATTCCTATAAAATAAGATCAAGTAAGTAAGAGGACCAAACTGCTATCAAATCATATGAAAATCATTGCACTAAATTTATTTTTCGATGATCTTCTCATCCATACGGTTGGAAATCCTTCAAATATGCTTCAGGGGGCCAAATGGGACGTGACCGTAGATGCACAGTAAAACGGTCGGCTGTACCTTATCACGTCCCTATATATATATATATATTTTTTTTTTTGAGAAAGGCCACAAGCTTTTCCATGAGAGAAGTCATGGATGTGCCTAGACGTGAAGCTTAGTTGTAACACACATTTACACACATCTTTTCAGGATCATATGGGAGAATATATCCCATTTGTTTTACGTAAGGGATTCGGTATTAAAAGGTGAATAGGCACTCGGTTCTTATCGATCAAGAGACTGTTGGTCAAATATTTTTTATTTTCTTTTAAGAAATTAGAAAAGCAACGCCCATCAAATCTGAAGTAGGTTGATGGGCATTTAAATAAAATTGAATAGATGTCGGGCACAACAAGCTAAGCCCTACTTGAATCTCTGAAGGCTTCCAGCATCAATGTATGACCACAACAAATAGCTAACATAATTTATTGATGATACCAATTTAAGAAACAAATTAAATGAACTTAATGATAAATCAAAATTAAAAAAAGTATATATTAGTTACAACATCACTGTTAATTAAACCTTTGCAGCTGAGCCTTCAATCTCCAAAGGCTTCAAGCAGCATCATGCATGTTGTTAATTATATATAACTAGAAGATCAAACAAATACTTAATTAATTAGTACTTGATGCACTCCAATGATCATTATTCATTCACAACTACAAGCAAGCATTATATATGTAGTTGTGATTTATCTATATATATACCTTAAAACCTCTAACATCTAAGTCGCTTCGTAGAGCATCGTAGTGCGCCAGCATTCCTGGTGAGCAGTCTAACTTGTTTAGCAGTGGCAACACGGAACCTCTGCCGGCTATTGTAACCCGGGTTTGTAGTACTCCCTCCTGTTCCCGACTGCCTGAAATACGCCCCGTTTTGAAACTCATCATTCACTGAAACCCAGTTCCACGACTTCCCCCTCCCTCCAATCCTTGAAGTCACCTTCTTCCTCCCTGCTCTTCGGGCAACGTAGAGGTTCGCTTCACTTCGGATGGTGGGGCTCATGCTCCCACCAATGGCGTACAAACCCCACCCGTCGTAAAAGTTATTCGCAGCATGAACGTAACCATGCCTAGCTCTGCATCATATACATATCAGCGATTAATTAATTAAGTACATCATCAATCATATATATAACATGGTATATATTTTGTAGTAGTAGTAGTACGTAACGTAATACATGATCACAATACCTTGGAAGACGCTGGTTACAGTTGGGGCCGAAGCGGTTGAAAAGGAGGGAGACCTTCATTTTCCTATCCTGGAAGAAGGCGTCGTCATGGCCGAGGAGCATAACCTTGTCATGGTCCTTGAACCAGTTGTTGGAGATTGTGACTCCAGTGGATCCCCGGGTGACATCGAGCAGGCCATCCTCGCTGTGGCTGAACGTGTTGTGATCGATCCAAACCTTGGAAGCACCCACCAGACGGATGGCATCCCCATCGTACCCACCCAGCTGGATCACTTTCCCTCCGGGACCCACCACCGGCCCGGGGCTCTGGCCCTTGCACTCATGGAAGTGGAGGCCGTGGATTATGACGTCCGAGACCTCGTAGAGCAGGAAGCTGGCCCCGTTCGCGATGTGCACGTCCGCGCCTCGCCCGTCGATCGTGGTACCGCTCTTGACGAGGAGTGGCTTCTGGAGAGTGATGCGCATGTTGCGTCGGAAGGTGATCCAGACTTTGCCTTTGAGAAGCGTGGCGCCGTAGCGCAGAGTGCCGTAGCGAGGTCTCAGTGGGTCGTCCCTCGGGTCCGTCACCGTGTACCATCTCAGTCCCCGCCCGAGGTTGTTGCTCATCTTCCCGGCGAAACCCACAGAGCACGATGCTAGTCGCTGCCGCTCTCCGGCCCAGTTCCTGCTCCCTCGCCAGCAACGGTCTATCACGTTCATCGTGTTGGTTAAGCTTCTGATTCTTGTTCTACTTCTTCTTGATCCTCTCAGCTGCTGGTTCCGTGATGCTGTCGTATCGGTGACTAGGAAAGCGAGGAGGAGGAGGAGGATAAGAAGAAGAAGATGCAGAAAGAGAGGATTTGGTGATGGTTTACAAGCAGAAGCCATTAATTAATGCCTTAATATTGATTGATGATTGATTAATTGGTGAGATCGAATAATTGATGAAATAAGTTGGTACTTTATGGAGATATTTATAGAGTCTCTCTTGGGTAGTGTACGTAGTTGTTGCTGTTGTTGGTGCTGTTGTTGGAGGGATCCGGTGCTTCATTTTGCTCTAACTAACTAGTTTGGTTTATTTTTAGCTTTGTTTGTTGTCATGCATGCTTGTGGTTGCGGTCTAATTATATATATATATATATGCTCCCACTAAAAAGATGTGGTTGTTCTGCAGGTTTGCTTAATTTGGCCATTTTCGTTTTTCCACCGTTCAATTGGAAGTGATTTTTCCGTGTTATTGTCTAAGAATCTCTGAGTTGTTATGCACGTACATCACTGTGTAAATATTGTTTGCATTTAGGGCCTGTTTGGTTTTATATCAGACAATACAAACGTAATGAAATATAACAACAGAATAAATTCTTGCTAATTATCATTTTCATGTGTGTTTCTATGGTGAAAAAACATTAAGTATTTAATATTGCTATATATTAGTATAAGAGGGGGAATGAAATAGAATAAAATGATTTTTTTATTTTTTTAAAAATATTTTTAATATAAATGTTAATCACTTTTGCAATATTTTCTAATTAAAATTTTAATAAATGGTTGAAAATCATGATATCTCACTAAAATGACCAAAAATAATTTTATCAACTTTTTTTAATTAATCTCTATTTTGCTTTGACAAAGGTGGAAAATCAAGATCATATTTCAACTGATTCTCTGAGTTTCAACCAATCATCTGTTCCAGAATATTAACTTTCACGATTGAGTGTTATTAATGACACCCGATTCATGGCTGAACGGCCTTTATATTTAAGTATTTAATATTGTTACCATTTTTTGTTATCATTTTCATGTGTGTTTCTATGGTGAAAAACATTAAGTATTTAATATAGCTATATGTTAGTATAGGAGGGGGAATGAAATAGAATATAAATGATTTTTTATTTTTTTTAAAAAATATTTTTAATATAAATGTTAATCACTTTTGCAATATTTTCTAATTAAAATCTTAATAAATGGTTGAAAATCATGATATCTCACGAAAATGACCAAAAATAATCTTATCAACTTTTGTTTTTTTAATCTCTATTTTTCTTTGACAAAGGTGAAAAATTAATCACAATCATATTTCAACTGATTCTCTTAGTTTCAACCAATCATCTATTCCAGAATATTAACTTCCAAGATTGAGTGTTATTAATGACACCCAATTCATGGCTGAACGACCTTTAGGTACTCTTCCAAGCAACACAGAGGTCAACCCAAGGAAGTTTGCCAAGAATATATATAACTCTTAGAAGCGGGACAGAATTGGCTCCACCCCAAGTCAAGGTTTAGGAAGATATCCTTGCTGAAAGGAAAGAGAGCGAAACCCCTGAGAGAGAGAGGTCGGGAGTTGCAGAAAATTCAGCCAAGAGTAAGGAGAGAGAAGCACCAAAGGTGCCCGAGTATCAACCGAACCCGGCCAAGGTCAAGAAGGATTAACAAGATGAGCAATTTAGAAAATTCTTGGACATGTTCAAGGCATTGCACATTAATGTCCCATTTGTTGAGGCACTCTCACAAATGCCACGATATGCAAAATTTTTGAAGGAATTGCTAACGAACAAGAGGAAGTTGGAAGAAGTGTACAAGGCGACACTATGTAAGGAATGCTCAGCCGTTCTCACCAAAAAGCTCCCGAAGAAGGAGAAGTATCCAGGGAGTTGCATAATTCCCTGCACCACTGGAGGGCTGGTGTATGAGAAAACGCTAGCCGACATTGGATCAAGTGTCAACCTCATGCTATACAAAATCCTCCAGAAACTCGGGCTTGGAGAGCCAAAACCAACCAAGATCACGCTTCAAATGGCCGATAGATCCATCCTCGAGGAATCATTGAAGATGTGCTAGTGAAAGTAGACAAGTTCATTTTTCCTAGTTAACTTCGTTAACTTGGACTTAGATGACAAGGTGGAGGTGCCCTTCATCCTCGGGACACCGTTCTTGAAAATTGCACAAGCATTATTCGACATCAAGAATGGTCGGATGACTATGAGGGTTGGAGAGGAAGAAGTCAGTTTAAACTTTAAGAGGCCATGCGCCACTCCATGGATTTTGATGATTCATGCTATTATGTTGATCAAACTAATGATTGTGTTGTTGGTTTTGTGCAGGATGAACTATTGAAGGCTAATTGGAGGACTTCTTCGAGAATGAACCACCACCTTGGGAGGCCAACGAAAAGGCGGAAGGCCGTAAGCAAGAAAAGTTGGCTCCCCCTACGAAGAAGAAGACGAAGTTGTGGAAAAAGTTGAAGTCAAAGAGAAGGAACTATTCCCCCTTACCCACAACTTTCACCCGACTCACCCTAGAGCCAATCCTGTGAGTATGAATTTGTTTCTTATTTGAGTATGCAGGTACTAGGTAGTATTCCTCCCGGAGGGAATGCTGAGAGGTTCCACTTGTTTGAACCTCCTAGAGCATAAAAGATACGTCAAGCTAGTTTTCATAAAACAAGCGCTTTTTGTGAGACAACCCAAGCTTCTCTAGTTAGGTTTCTAGTTTCGTTTCTAGTTACTTCGTAGTTTCGTCGTAGTCTTAGTGTCTTAGAGTTTAGGCTAGTATCGGTGATTTTGTGCTTTACAAGTGCTTATCGACCAAAATTTTCATTTTTGGAGTAAAAATTTAAGTTAGGGAGGTCTCTGAGTTAAGCACGGGTAAAGCTCGGCCATGTTTCGGCTATGCTTATCTCGGGAAAATAGAACACGCATATACAGAGAGAAGCACGCCCTAAGCACGACCGTGTTCAGGGTGTGCTTTCATAAGCACGGGCTTGGGGGATTGAAAATACCCGCTTGGCATCGTGTCTGTGAAGAGACACCAGGCGACACATCGAATCACAAATATCATATATTTTTTTTAATTTTGCGGGTTCTTTCATTCCTAATAGAGGCAAGCCTCTATTATCAATTACCCCGAATAAGATTGCGGGAACCTCTGATTAAGGGCAAAAAAGTACAAGTAGAGACAATGAATGAAAAGAATTTATTTATTGCAGAATAAAATAATTTATTACATATATATATGTCATTACATGGATGCGTACATATATTTATTTATTTATTTTATTTAAATGGTGCCGCTCTGGTTGCCTCAAGATGCCGATTTTGCCACCACCTTGAATTTTGCATCGCTCTATATTTTATCGACCATCTCGAGATGAATGCTACATCGCCGCCCCGAGATATGTGCCGCTTCAAAATTTGCGCCGCTTTAGAATTCAGATTCATATTGACCGTCTCGAGATGAGTGTTTCATCATCGTCCCGAGATATGTGCCGCCTTGAGATTTGTATTTACTAGCCGCCTCAAGATGCGTGTTCATTGTCGCTTTAAGATTTGCGCTAGTTCAGGATTTGTCCTTCATTGGTTGTATCGAGATGTGCATATACCGTTTGAAGATTTGTATTTTATATCGGCAACTCCGAGTTGCTGTTACTTGGTCACATCGGGATGTGTGCCACGTTTGATACATGCTACACTTGATGCACACTGTGATGTAGTGATTTGCATATTCATTCATTTATTTATTTTATTATTTTTGAATATTTTCTCATTGAATACATGATGAAGGCTTTGAGAGGAGCCATTCATATCCATGCTCATGATTGTGACCGGACAAGCATCATTGTACTACAATATAACAATTCAGTCATCCATGTTCCCTATGCATGTAATACTAAAGTCCAATGAAGGCCTTGAAGCCATTAATATTACTCTAAAATTTTGCACGGGAATGGTTGTGAGTGAAATTGGTGGGCAACCTTGGGATTAGAGATATTGACACCTTCCCATCTTGTCATGACTTCCCTTTTTATTAATTTTATTTGCCACCCTATCATCATTTATTCCCTTTAGTCAAATGAACCATGTCTCTTAATTTATGCAAACCATCAACACATATGAGACTCCTCCTCATCATTCTAAACCTCCACTCAAATCATTCATAAAAGCAACTATAACTTTGTAAAAATATGAAATTAGTGTTGTAAAGAAGCCTTTGAACTTAACCATAGTGATGCCTACTGAATTTGCACTTGATGTATTTTAAAATATTCCTCAACTAGCCTCCAAAAGAATATGAAATCAGGTCGACCATCTTTTCTAAACAAGCCTCCTTTTTTTTGCATGGCTTCTTTTCATTAATAATTTTTATTTAAAACCTTTTAGGCAATATAATCACTTGAATATTTCATTATTATCTCTTTTTTTGGTTTATTTTTCTCAAACTATTAGCCTCCAAAAGATTCCTGCCACTGGTCCTCCATGAATTTCCCAGCTTGTCCTGACCATTTCCTTTAACTAATTCTCCAATTGTGCAAACTTTAGATTATTTGAATCATTGTATATTCCCTACTACTCAGCTCATAGAGCATCCTGTGCTTTCCCCTATAGTAAGCTTCATATTGCAATCATCTCTCTATATGATTTGCTGGAGCTGGCGTTGGTTGTAGGTTTGCATGTCTTCATATTTTGACTCCATTAATGACAATTTTCACATTTGTGCATTCTGCAAGAGCTTTTAAAGATGAGCTTGAGCTAATTTTAGAGTTCACCAAAGACCCTACTCTCAGGTTCCTCTGGATCAGTAACAACAATTTTATGTGCAATCTAATAATTGATGGATACACTTTCAAAGGATTTCTATTGGTTCTTGATTGTTCTTGGAAGACAATTTGGGACTGTCCTTCTTTAATGTCAATAACCTTTGAAAATGCATGACAAAATTCTAGAAACTATAGTGCAGATCCAACATCATCAGGTGGCAATTTCACGTTCAAAACAATATCCAGTAACCTGATCGCAAAGGATCCAACATCTTTAAAACATTGCAAACATTAACTACTATAATGGCATTTGAATTTTTTTGAAATAAGAAGTTGTGATCCTTTGAGGCGTTTCATCAAACAGGTCGTGTGCATCATACATAACTGAACATTTAACATATGTTTGGAATGCCTTTCTGACACAGTTTACAATCATTCATCACAATAAAATGAAATTACCGCAGCCTGTTGTTTTTTTCATAGATTACATTGGGTTCTTGGATGATTACGATTAGGTTCTCCAACGTTAAATCGCAAGGAAGCTATAACTATTCACTGGATTGAAAAGTGTCTGCTGAGTAGCTTCTTCTGCGCCCAAAACAATGTTTCTTTTTATACTAGAAGCCGTGACCGTGATGATGGTGAATGGGGGAGTGAACGTCTATTCAGGTCGGAACATCTCTATCATCCTGAAGGTGTCTTCGATGAATTTTATAGGTATCTTCAATAGCCTCGCCGAGTAGGGCATCAGCGGCGACGGTGAGCGTCGAGGCCGTCGACGAGCGGCTGACGGCGTCAAGGCGTCCACAAGGGAGACCATCGACGACTTTGAGGGCTGACGGCGTCGAGGCGTCCACAAGGGAGCTAGTGACTTGACGGCAACGGCGACGGCCAACGACAGCTGGCGGCGATGATGGCCTCCACAAGGGAGGCCGAAGCTTGGTGGCTGGCGGCGGCAATGGCCTCCACAAGGGAGGCCAGCGACGAATAGCTAACGGCGGGGTTGCATGAGGAGAGATCAAAGAAAAGAAATACCTTCTTTCTTCTTGCTTTCTCTCAAAAAATTTTCTCTGTTTTCTCATAAATTCTTCCTCTTCCTTGCTCTCTATTTTTCTCTGATCTCCCCTCCCATCTATTTATATATATTTTTTAGTCAAATCCCCTTGAGGCTCGGATGGTTGTAACTCAAGATAAAATTGATTTCTTTTAAACCTGAATTGATCTCAAGATAAGATCAAACTTTATCCCAACATTTATATAAGGTGAGAAAAAATCCAAATATTAACTTCATGCAACCGTCAATGATAAGATTAAATTTTAAATTTATGTGAATTATTTATTTATTTATTTATTTGCCTCGGGATTAGCATATTTCGAATAGCCTTGGAATATGTGTTTGGGCTATTTTGAGATTTGTATTTCTAGAAGATCGCCTCGAGATATGTGTTCTCGGGCGATCTTGGAATTTGAGATCGCCTCGAGATATGTGTTCTCGGGCTATCTTGAGATTTGTATTTCTGAAAGATTGCCTCGAGATATGTATTCTCAGGCTATTTGGGATTTGAGGTCGCCTCGAGATATGTATTCTCGGGCTATCTTGGAATTTGAGATTACCTGGAATATATTTTGGGCAATCGTAAAATTTGAAATTGCCTCGGGATATGTGTTCCCGGGTTATTTGGGATTTATATCCTTGTCCTGCCTTATCATGGACTACTTCAGGATAAACTAGATAAACTTGTTTATTTATAAAGTCCTAATTCAATTGGGATTAGGATATTTAAATTTATTAAAATTAAAACTCCAAATTTTATTAAAATTTAGATTATTATTATTTTTATATAAACAGGGCTGAGAACTCCGAGCACGGATATATTCTTTCTCTGATCGCGAATTTGCGAAAACAGAGAGAAGCACTTGCTCAACAAGACCCGAACACACCCGTGCTTTGTTCAACACAGCCTAAGCACGCCCGTGATTAGCCTATGCTCAACCTGACAAACTGAAATTTAGGGCATTTTTATATCCAATTTCACGGCCATAAACAACCCAATTGAGCCTTTTCTCTCCCAAATTCCCCATCTAGCGACCTCACTCGACCTTCCCCTAAAAGTTTCCTAAAGCTTTCTCGGGTTTTCGATGCATTTTCACCAAGATTTACCAGAGCTTCATCGTCTTCTTCAAGGAGCATGGCCGTGCTTCTCCGATTTTTGAAGCTTTTCACCAACAACCCTGTGCTCCACCACTTCTTCAAGCATTCTTCGGCCAACCATGTTCAAAAGACTCGCAAAGTGACTAAGGGAAGAAGTAAGCTCCGAAGTCGCCCCATCGAAGCCGACCTTCGGAACATCGGCGCACAACAACCACTATGAGTGTTTGAGCCGGCGGCTATTCAGCAAGACCTGCATGCTCTATTCGGATGTACTTGTTGAGGCTGGTCTCGCCGGCGAGGTCCGACGATATTTGGCGGTGGGGGCATTGATTGTTGAGCCTAATGCTTATGCTTATACCGCAAGTGCACGGGTCGTACCAAGTAGTAAAGTGGACTATGAAAGTTGGATATCAAACCCACAAGGACCTACGTCACTAATTCTATCTAACTGGCTGCTACCTAGCCTATTCAAAGGTTTATGAGATCCTAATCTAATTTCTAAAATTGAAAAATGGCTTGAGATCGACTTGATGAAAGTAGTAATGGCACACTCCAAGAAATCAGGTGTTTCATGATGAGCATTTCGCTGCGGTTTTTGAAAACCGCAGTTGATTGAAGCGTTAGCGGCGGTTATCACGCCGGTTTATTAAACCGCCGCTAAATTCATGCATTTCGCGGTGGTTTCAAAAGAACCGTTGCTAAATGCATGAATTTTGCGGTAGTTATATAAAAACCGCCGGCAATTTTCTAATAATCGCCGCGAATGGCAGGTTCTCACTTTTTTATTTTATTCTTTATTAATTTTCTTTTTTCCATTCTTTTGATTGAGATTAGGCTCAATAAATTGAATCAAATTAAAAATATGATTACACATTAATTAATCTCTAGCCTAATTTTAATTTTTAAAAAATAAAAAAAAGGCCAGGATAATAGGATTTTGGAATTTTTTTCACAATTTCAGATTTTCTTTTAAAAAAATCTATCTTATTTAGAAGTATAACGGTTACAAATAGTTTTAACTTAAAAAAATTTTTTTAAAAAATTATATTGAGATTTTGAAATTTTATAAAAACTTTTGGATTTTATAATTTTAAGAAGTCTATCTATCTATCTATATTAGTGTGGGGAGTATTTTTTTTTATTTTAAAAAAATTAGACATTGATTTCAGATTTGTTAAAATTTAGACATTATGGATTGAACATATAGTAGCAAAATCATCATATTTTTCAGGATTTATTTTGTTTTTTAAATCCTAAGTAATGTGAAGAACCATTTATTATGTCACGCCCCGACCCGGATCCCGGGACCTCGGGCACGCGCACAAACCGGCCGTACCCAAGCAGAGTCGAGCCCCACTCGGATACAAGGCCTATGTAAATCAAAAGCATGCAATAAACTAAATATAATTACTTATAAATAATCAAAGTCAGAGTTTTACAGCGGAATCAAAAAAATAAATCGACACCCTATACTGGTAATGGCCCTACAAGGGTCCTACAAAATGAAATACAATCTCACACATAAGTAAACCTGAGGTCCTCGAACCTCTACTAGAATATCTCGATCCCTCGCACAGCTCCCGATCCCGAGTCACCTATACCTCAAGTCCTGAAACAAAAGAAGGGAAAACAAGTGGAATGAGCTTTCGAATGGAAAGTTCAGTAAGTACCCCCACAAGGAATGCGAAGAGATCATGAAAACAACCGTGTAAAAGTGATCCACACAAAGCAATGTCATAGGAAAGACCAAGCTCAAAACACATGAGGATCACTAAGTATAAGCATAAAGCACAAAGTCAAATCAAACATGAAGAACAAACTTGTCATCTCCCCAGCAGCCATCGACCTAAGTCGATCTTGAATCTTATCATCCAAACCCTTGAGTCTGGTAGCGCTCCTACATGTACGTACACGATCAGTGTATCATCCCACCGACGGGTGGACATCCAGAGTTCCGTCCCCCTGGTAGGACTACAGGACGTCCAGAGTGTCCTCCCCCTGGACGCCCGCAACATAATCTGCACTGAACGGGAGAATCTACAACACAAGAAACACTGAAACACCAACCCGGACGGAGTACCGGCTCACGTGTTTCCACGGCCATGTGCCGATCAACGAGAAGGCATGTTCAACAACAAGAACAGCCGACATACACACAAACCCGGATGGAGTACAGGCTCACGTGTTTCCACGGCCACGTACCGATCAACGGGAAGGCATGTTCAGCATACTCAAACATGTCCAACAAAAGCTAACATATCAATATGCATACACCATCACGGAACTCAATAAAGAAAGATCTTGAACACGTGTATGCAATCCAAAACAGATCAAGCATAATGATATCAAGGCCAATAAACAATGAGGAAATAGCTCAAAGATAATCAACAATATCGAGATCAACAAATAATCAAGCAAGGAAGCTGAAACAAAAGCATATAGTCAAGAAAACCCAAAACTGGGTGGGTACTAGGCAGGTGCACTTACAAAAGTTACGAAGTCTGGTGTCCCACGGAATCTCTTCCCGACGCATCCACGTTGATATCTGGTAATGATAATCACGACTCAACACCATTACCAACTCAAAGTGATTTATCAATATTAATAATAGCATTAATGCCCAATTCCTGAAGTTAATGCGCAGTCCCAAAGAAATGCTCAAAACTTTTGATCCAGGAATCCGTTTGAGCTGAACTAGGGCTTGTTGGAAAGATCTCTTGGAAAGATCTCTTCCTCATCTTTCCAACGGTACCTTACACGACCCTATCAGGTAACTACAAGCTATCTAGCTGTCCCTCGAAGTGGACAGCCAGACTGCAAGCATTCATGGCTTTTACTTGATTATGTTTGATCTATTTACCTGGACTTGACCAGACTCTCGACCAGTCTTGATCACAACCACAGACCCCAACCTCAAGGACCTCATCCACACATGTACTCCTCAAGTCATTGACCTCCTCCATCCCGCAAGTAACCTACACACCTTCACAAGCAAGCTCCAAGCATCTCTCTAAATATACAATCCAAGTAACCATCATTATCAATCAACTACAATTATGCACACATGAACCACTAAACACAAATGTCCATAAGCCTTCTAAAGCCTCTCAAACTAATCATCAAACAACCAGGATTCACTTAGATGAATCTCCCTCTCTAAAACCAAGTACCCAAGCCAAAACAATCAAATCCAACTCAACCCATTCATGTAACCATGGTCAGCCTACCACCCTTAACATGCACAATACTCATGGAAGATCCTCCAAAACCTCAACAGCGAACCATAATCTCTCCCTCTCATGAACCCATCAATGAACACCAAGAAACCTCTATGTGAAATCAACCCACAAACTCAAGCATTGTCCTCCGAAAATTAACAAGCACACTATTATCTAAACAATCCATCAACCATTGAACACTGTTAAGAATTGAACCCTTCCCTTCATGCCCATGAACACGCACAAACATGCAACACTACCATATACAATTCATCCATGATCCACTAAGTAGGTTCATCAATCATAAGAAAATTCTTGCATGTATTCCATTATCTCATGGCACCTCCCAACAAGTTCATCAATGGAAATATAAAACCAAAACATAAAAAAAATCAGTGAACACAAACTCTTAATCCTTGATATACCCTCTACATGATCACAATGCATGAACACACCAACAACTACTCAAAACTCTTTTAAAACCTGAGAACAACTAAGCAATAAGGTGATATCTTACTTATCTATTTGCTTAATCCTCTACTCAAAACCTGGTTGTTTTTAAGCATTATCATACCATTATGTTCACAGGTATTCAGAACTAACATTCTCTTTGAAGTTACTTACAGATTCAATGTGCTTACCGTCGATCAACGATTCGTCGTGGTCTTCCGGCGATGGACTGCACCCAAGGAAGATCTACGGTTATGGTTCGGCGGCTCTGCGAATGACTCCACCCGGACACCCGTATCTCGATTCGTCACGGCGGCACGTCCGTCTCTCCCTCTCTCGGTCTCTGGTGTTGCCGCGTTGGTTCGAGCCATCATCGTTACAGGTTTGGCCGGTCGTGGATGGTGATGGCAGTGGTTGAGGGTGAAGACCTGGCCGTGAGTGCCCATTGCTATTCGCCCTCTCTTTCTCCTTTACCCTATTATCCATCACCATATATAGCCATACGATTATCCTAATAGAATAGCCACTAATTATGTGCATGACTCGTTCTTCGCACCCTAACCATATTGATGTGATTTGCTCCTGAGATCACGCAACCCATTTTCAAAAAATTCCCATATAAGTCCTCCACAATTCATAGGGGTTAATTGATGCCCTTTTTACATTCAAAGCCAACATTTACATAGATTCCCCATTAAGCACGTGCCCTTACTTTTACATGATATTCAAATCCTCCTGTTACTATATACACGTTTCTACTATATATATATATATATATATATATATATAATAACCATCCTTTATACTATATTTATATATATATATCTATAAATATAAATATACATTTATAAAGGTATTGTCCATCATTTAAATCTATTTAAATTTCTAATTTAAATCAATTTCCCTCTTTTCTTTTTGATTAAACCAAATCATACCTACTTAGGACATTCCCTCATTAATTAAATCAACCTTGATTTAATCAATTTAACCCCATTTCCAATCTTAGTCCAATCATGATCAACTTAAAGGGTTTCCATATTTAATTAAATTGACCACTTTCATTTAATTAAATAAATCACCAATCAATTTAAATAAATTTATAAACTAAATTCATTTATTCCTTATAAATCTTCTCATTCCCATGTTACCAAAAATGCCCTTGGAACTTTATTCAAATCCCCAAGATGCCCTTTGGCACTTTAATTTAATTAAATTAGAGGAAAATTTTAACCCTTTTATTACACTAAAATATTGGATCTTACATATTAGTTATATACGTGTGAGGAAATTGTTATAATTGTAATTAATATTATTATTAATAATATAAATATTACAAAAAAAGCAGACACATTCATGTATATAGTGTGCATATATGATATAGATAGATACATGTCTATCTTTTATTCATATAGATTAGGATCTTAAACAATTTAATGATAATTATCTATATAATTTTATTAATTAATTTTTAGAATTAGCAAAATAATAATAATAATAATAATAATAATAATAATAATAATAATAATAATAATAATAATAATAATAATAATAATAAATTTATGAAGTATTCAATGACTCCCAAATTTTTCCTTCTCTCTGTTGTCAATCTCCATGCATTGACTCATTGCCTTCAAATAAAATTCAAATCCTAATCAAACCCGAAAATTTAAAGTAAAAATAATATAAAAAACTCACATCGATCCAGCATAAGTCTGAACAACCAATCAAACTCAAGCACCGGACAATGTGTTTTCTTAAACGGGGATCGCACCACCAATCTGAATGAAACCTATAATTACTCCTAGATCTCTCAACACTTAACAGTCTAGCAAGCATACTCTTTCAGAAACCTAACCCGAGCATCATCGTCTTCCTCTCCTCCAATGGCTTTTACAAAGCAAACAAGTCAGAGGTCCACCGGTGCCAAGGCCTCCCCTGCAAGCAGCTCGCCACCAAGTATTATCTCTCCCCCTTGATCTCTCCCTCACTCTTCTCCCTTATATATCTCTTTTGAATTTGATCTATTCCTCGTCCGCCATTGAAGGCCGCTAGGAAATCAGCGCCGACCACAAGCGGCATGAAGAAGCCTCACAGATACCTCCAGGGAACCGTTGCACTCCGGTACATACATCTTCCTATCCAAACCAAAACCCTCCCCGAATTACGGTTCCTCTTTTCTCATTGGTTTCTTTGGATCAATACAGTGAGATTAGAAAGTCCCAGGAGAACACGAAACTCCTAATAAGAAAGCTGCCATTTCAGAGGCCCGTGAGAGAGATTGCCTAGGACTTCAAGACCGATATGAGGTTCCAGAGCGATGCCATGCTCACTCTCTAGGAAGCAGCGAAGGAGTACCTTGTTGGTCTCTTTGAAGACACTAACCTTTGCGCCATTCACACCAAGAGAGTCACCATCATGCCCAAAGACATCCAGTTCGCTAGCAGGATTCGCAGTGAGCGCGCTTAATTCCTTTTCCTATCCTTTTAATTTCCCTAGAATTTGGGATTTGATGCAATTGGAACGAGAATTTGAAATTTGTGCTAAAATCGTAGTCATGGATTTCTTTCTATTTTCCTCTGGCTCTAATTGTTTGTATAGAGCTTTAAGTTAAAAATATGGAGAATACTATCTTTTTGTTTATGAAGGTGTGAAAAAATGTATGAATTTGTCATTTTTGTGATTATAGATTGAATTATCAGTAAAATTTTGATTGTTTTTAAATTGTAATCAAATGTAGTTCAATAGCATAGCTCCATATTTGTAAAAAAAATTATATATATATTAAAATTTAAAAATTATTATTCGAAAATGTGTGAACAAATCTGTAAATATAAATTGGTTTTAATTATTCTTGAATTATCAATAATTTTTATTTATTTTATATTTGAAATGAATGGAAATGATATTGAATATTTGGATTATTGTAAAAAAATTATTAAAAAAAACTAAAAAATAATAAAAAAAAATAAAAAATTAGTTCTTTGCATCTCACGGTAGTTTTGAAACCGCCGCAGAGAATTTAAAAAAATCAAAAAAAGGAATTTTTAAAAAAAATCGTAAAAGAAGAAAATTTAAAAAAATAATAAAAATTAGTGCATTTCGCGTCAGTTTATAACTACCGTGAAATGCAATATGCATTTCGCGGTGGTTATACCGGCGGTTATCCAAAACCGTTACGAACTGCCTCGCGACGCTGGTGTTCACAACGGTTTCTTAACCGCCACCAAAAGCATTTCATGGCGGTTTTAACCGCTGCTAAATGCCTTGAAAATCGCCGATAATTGCTCTTTTTCTTGTAGTGGCAATCAATCATAAAAGGGAGATACTCGGGCAATGAATCCCCTCCGGATATTCATAAATTGGCAAGTATGGATTTCTAATTAGAGAATGTTGGTTTATGGACAAAGAATTCCTACAATGCTTTCACACCCTTCGTCAAGGCGAGTTACTAACCTAATTTCATCATTGCATTAACGTTCTAGGGAATACTCATCTTGGAAGAGTTGTGGGAATAATCAATCTAAAGAAATCTCTCGCCTAAATACCCAATCTTTCGGCGTATTCACAACCCCCATCTATTGAAGTAGATCTATATGTATATAGAGGGTGCGTTAATTGTCTATATTGCTATAGATCTAGATTGACACTTAGAGCTATCGCAACGTAAAGCATCAATACTATACATTACATCCAATAGGTTCTCAAAATATTAAAACATCTATTCAAATATAGAAATCCATACAAGCAAAGTTAAACATAGATCCGGAGGTTCATCATGCCCAAGTATCTAACAAGTTAGTTCCCCATCAAAGGGGAATACAAATCCAACACAATGTTCAAGAGAAAGAAATGAGACATAATAAGAAACACCCTTCCATTCACCATTGGCGAGGACCATTGGCGGTGTGTGTGGAGATGCCCCTTCGATGTTTGCCGTCACCCTCTTGCTCTAAGGTCTTCAATGAAACCCTAATCTCCAAGGTGGAGGAAGGGTGGGAGCCTCCAAGAGAGGTGATGAGTTCCAAGTTCCAAGCCTCCTTCTCAAACCCTAAATTAGCTATTTATAGGGCCCAGGTCACTTTACATGATTAGTGCTCGAGTCAACTAAATCCAGACTCAAATGAGCCAAAAAACTGGGTCAGGTTGCGTTTGGAGTGTGAGGTGTGCGGGCGGTCGTGTGGACACACGCCAGCCACAATTCCCTATTTCTAGGCCTGTGCACTCTGTGATGCGGGCGCACGAATGACCGTAAAGCACTCTGTAAGATTAGAGGTGTGTGATCAGAGTGCTCGAACGGGTGTGTGTGGGTGTACGGCTGCCAGTTTCCTGCTTCGCGAGGGCGCGTGCAGGCGCACGCTAGCCTGCACGGCTTCAGTAAATTGGAGTTTAGCTTCGATTTGTGCCACGTTACTTCCATTTTGTTCTCGAAGCTCTCTAGTGCCCTACAAATAAGAATTAACACTAATTAAGTATCAATGGGCAAGAATTACTCGAAATCCCATGAATAGTATATAAAGAATTGATATAAAAATAAGATCAATTGAACGCTTATCAGGTATGGCACCACCTCCCAGCAATCGACAAGATCAGCTATCGCGAGCTTACTCTGGAGGTCCTGGCCACCCTCACCATCGTAAAGGGAGCAGTCTTCTAGCACAGAGTAGACTAGATCTAGTTCCAGCCCGGTGGCGCACCCTCTAGGGAATGAGTTGCACCCAGTTCAGTATTTACCTTGGCCTTTACAATGAGGAGTACAGTAGGTCCGCCAAGTATGACCAACTCAACATCAACCGGCCGTTCGATGAGGCCCAAGAGACGTACTAGCAGCAGCTCAGCACCAACCCGATCTACGGCCCACGGTGGTTGAAGGCCTCAGCACTTCGCTCCCCGCCCTCAGATATATTCACGCTGTCCTTAGCCACTCTATCATAAGACAAAAGATAACATCGAAGTCATCAGCTCCAAGGACTTTTTATTCCCGTTGAGCATTTCTGACGGGTTACCACTTTACCTGGGATGGGTCGTCGTGCAGTTCCAGTTACATCAAGCGAGACCCTAGGGTTGGAGTCATTTTCCCTGGCTAGCCCATTATGAGACTCCTCCGAGGGATGGGTCTACTCAAGGGACCATGAGGATGATAGTGGTTGGTGGTTCCTCCCCAATCACTATTGAGACCCTGCGTGCGATGGGGATACTGTAAGCCACATTTACATCACGCAGCACCGCCTACGAGGCCACAACCCCTGAGGGCCCAATAGCAGCTGACGGGATTAGCACAACACCTGCACCAGCCCCAACCCCAGTCCCGGGCTAAGAGCGGCTTTCCAGTACTGGGTGTCGACAATGCTCATCTAGATGATCGACTACCATGAGATCCAAGTACTACTTTCTCCACCATACTTAGCGCGGATCACAAGAGATATGTGGACGGACGATAACGACTTTGAGGACGAGGGCTATGATGACGAGTTCCACCCATGAGGAGCATCACGGATTTTTCTCTTTCACCACTTTTGTACTTTTTATTTTTCTATTTTCACAATTACAAATTTGGTTATGTTAGTTGATTTCGTACTTCACCTGTGTGCTCTTGATGGTTCTCAGAAGGAATGGAAATTGTCAAACTTTGAAACATGGACAGGAACTCACTTGTCAGAAACAACTATATCACTACACGAGTATTTAGGAAAGTACCAAGAATGTTTTCCCCTTTTATTTTACATAGCATATTTTGCTATTTGGATGCATTATGTACATCAGGGACAATGTATAATTCAAGTGTGGGGGAGGGATTAGTTATTGATTATATTTTGATGAGTGTTGATTTATGATGATCTATTATAGTTATTGATTGGGATTCTTCTTTGAGTCAAGGCGAACATTATTGTTAAGTTTTACTTTTCAATAATATATATATATATATATATATATATATATATATATATATATATATATATATATATATATATATAGGGCGCTGATGAGATGCGGTCGGCCGGATGCACTATTCATTCCCGGTCGCCTCCCATTTGACCCCCTAGAGCATGTTTGAATGATTTCCAACCACACGGATTGGAAGATCATCGAAAAATAAGCTAGCATGTACATTTTCATCTAATTTGGTTACCGTTTAGTTCTCCCACTTAATGGTTGAAATTCTGAATCGTTCAGATTTCTATAAAATAAGAACCGTTAAGTGGGAGGACCAGACGGTTACCAAATTGTACGAAAATGGACATGTTAGCTTATTTTTCAATGATCTTCACATCCATACGGTTGGAAATCCTTCAAACATGCTCCAGGGGCCCAAATGGGAGGCGAGTGGGAATGCACAGTGTTACAGTGGGCCTAACTGTAACACGTCCCTATATATATATATATATATATATATATATATATATATATATATATACACACACACACACACACACGTAGTTTTACCTTTATACGACACCTGACAAATTTCGTGGCAGAAACCCTAACTTTGTTGTCTCCTCTCTAGCAGGTTTGGACTCTAACTGACCATTAGTAGATTTGTTCTCGTGAAAAGAAAAATTTATAAATCTGGAAAGTCGGATCCATTAGGGATGCCCTACCGACCAGAAAGTCGGATCCATTAAGGATGCCCTATCAGGAGAATATAGAATATAGATAAGAAAAGATGGTGGCAAGAGCTATCAACTTTGAAGAGTGAAAGATGCCCTTTATTAGTCGGATAATAGGAATCACAAATGTTCACTTGTGGACCTACCTGAGGAAAAGGCTACCTCATTGGACATATGAAGCTATCACCCAAATAAAGGAGTTAGCTGAGTTTAGTTTAGTGAATAAGGTCTAGTCAAGCTGGGTCGGGCTTGAGTAAGTAAGGAATACCATAGGAAGGGTTACCGACACACGTGGGAGTATGAGTACATGGTGAATCCTATTTTCTTTAAAAAGCTTTATGTCACTTAACACTTTGTTTTCCCTGATACCAGTGGGGACATGTGTACGTCAAGCATGCATCTCATATCCGATACGAGCACTCACAAGAGCCAGAAAAGGGTTTTATAAAAAAAATAACTTTCACAAACAATTTTGCTTTAAAAAAAATGACTGAAAACAAAGTCCCTTTCTTAACCCGGTATCGTCTACTTAATTTCTGGGCTCTATCCTGAGCCCGTTGGATCCCTCATAAATGTCTAACTACGGTGTAGCCTACGATACATAAGTAAACCAATCTCTACCAATTAAGGTTTCACTTTACAATTATTCATGCTATTTCAAAAATATAGCAATAACAAACATGAAATCACTATACTAACATAGCGATAAAATCCATCGGCATCCACAAATTGATATAAAACTGGTACGAAACACGGGTAAACCGAATAACGATGAATACATGCATAAAACTATATTTACAGAGATATCCACTCACTTGAAGTCCTTGCTAAGACTAGGATTGACTCGGTCCGTCCGTAGCTCCCGTGGGACCTTTTCCTTTTCCTAGAAATCATAATGATAACTAGATAAATATGAGATTCGTATTTTCATAACTTTAGTTCTATCATTTAAAGAATATACGATAACGTACGACATACCCAATTTATCTTAACTCATTCTAATAATATCCTATCATACCCCTTAACATGATTAATTAGCCCACTTCCACTAATCTAATAACATGAAACAATTTGGCATGATAACATGGAAACTAATGGGCATTAAAACTTAGAATTTTCCATAAAAATTCTGCGACACCTCCTCTATTTATAGGGTCCCGAAATTAATACAAACATACAACATTAACCGTTTAAATACATGCAAACAACCCAAATTACCGTCATAGTCGGTTAATACATATAAAATCTCATCATCCCTTTCTCGTTATATCACATCAATCCTAAATTCAATTCATAATCCCATTCATAGACTACCCCAATTTCATTCATACTCTAATCAATGGTTAGAGGGTCTCACTGTGATTCTCTCGAGGCTAAAAACAAGTTCGCCGGAAAAGAGAACAGCGATGTTCGAGCACCGCTCGCAGAGATGTCTGGTGGTAGTTGGAGCTTAGAGATGCGGTGCCAGGCAGGCGGTGAGTCAGGCGAGTGGAGGCGCGGCCGGAGGCGTGCTGGCCGCGGGCTGGCACGCGTGGGTGCAGACCGAAGGAGGCGGGGTGGTGCGGCCAGAGGGGCAGACCGCTGACCGGACGGGCAAGCGATGGGATAGGCCGGTGGCCGGGCCGCCGTAGCGGCGCGCTTGGCGCTGCGGTAAGCGGGCGTGACCGCAAGGAGGGCGGAGGTAGCTGGCGCGGCTCAGGCGGAAGAGGGTGGTTGGGCGTCACCAGGCAGATGGCAGGTGGTGGGCTCGCCGGAGGAGTCGCGGGGAAGGAGGCGCAGGTTCTATTGCACCAGCCCTTCTCCGAAATCGAGAGAGAGAAGGGAGATAAGAAATGATATTTTATTTAAATATTATTTTATTCTAATAATTAATCTTATCTTTTAATAAAATATCTTCCACGGTCACATGTGTCTACTATTGCATCACGGGTCTTTGCGATAATTCATCTGTCCCCTTTTCCGACCCAGATCCGTGAATCTCAATCCTTACTTGATTTCTTTAGTCCCGAGCTTACTGGGGTATCACGGGTTCTACCTCCCACTAAACCAAATCTGATATTTCTGGCTTTTGACCTTGTCAGATTTACTTTACCGGGACTCTAACTTTTGTCTGATATCTCCCACTTAATTAATCTTGATTAAATAACACTTAATAAATATTTCAATTAATTAACCGAGGTTATCCTATCCATCTACCTCCAACTATTCCAAGTGTAAGTGGCTTGGCCTAATAAGGCCTTCTCTGGGCCCAATAGTTGCGAGGCTGGATTTAAATTCATTTATTTTCGATTTTTCTTTAACTGAGCTTCAAAATAACTAACTTATTTTCCGTGCTAATTAATCTCACTAATTTTCAAGAATTTTTTGATTTATTTATTTAGAAAATTTAGGGTGTTACAGCGGTGGTGCCGTAAAACGTTGACCATCGTTCGTACTGTGGAGTTGTTGTTAGTATTCTTGCTCTTAATTGAGGAAATCGTTGAACACTTCCTGCCAAGTTGGGTCTTCTAGGGTGGTTGGTATTCCTGACGTCCTATGCTATAGCAATCTTCCCAGCAATGCGAGAAACACGTCGTGCAAGCCCCATCACTATGACAGTTCGAGGTCAGGGAATTCTAATAAGCTTGTTCAAATTGCTCCCATTAAAGTTGTTCTCTCTCAACCCACTCGTTTAATGTTAGCTTTTGCATCATTCCATTTGAAGTGGTGATGTGTGCCTTTTTTTTTTTTTTTTTTTTTTTTTTCTGTTCCCTGCGAAAACAAAGGAAGGCAAAAAGTCAATGCTGGGAATAATTAGGATGGGTGAAAGTAGAATAAAATAAACGAAATGAAATTAAAAGGAAAATAATAATAAAAACCTAAAACTATGACTAACTAGTAGACTCTTAGTATTCTTAGTAATCTCAAGGTTCCCCGGCAACGACGCCAAAAACTTGATGAATGCGTGTTATGTAACTAATGTTGAGACCGCAATTGCACGGGTCGTATCAATTAATAAAGTGGACTATGAAAGTCGGATATCGAACCCACAAGGACCTTGACCACTAATCCTATCTAATTATCTGCTACCTATTCTATCCAAAGGTTGATGGTTTTATAATCTCATTGCAAAAAGTGAAATTGGCTTAAGAGCACTGGGTGAAAATAGTGATAACAATCAAAGAAGGGAGATACTCAGGCATTGAATCTCCTCCGGATATTTATAGATTGGGGCAAGTATGGATTTCATATTGATGAATATGAGGAATGGACCAAGAATTCCTACAACGCTTTCACCCCCTCTTTCAAGGCGAGTTACTAATCTACGCTCGTGAGTAGTTCTAGGGAATACATTATCTTGGAAGAGTTATGGAAATAATTCATTTTACAGAGTCTCTCTCCTAAGCACCTGATCTTACGGTGTGTTCATAACCCCCACCTATTGAAGTGGATCTAGGGTATATAGAGGAAGCGTTATTGTCTACACCTTTTATAGATCTAGATTGACACTTAGAGCTGTTGCAACGTAAAGCATCAATATCATATGTTAAGGGATAAAATGGTAAAATGACATTAATGACAATTAAACAATTAAATGCTCTTAATGAGCAACTTGGCAAGGGGATAAGAAGGGGGAGGAGGCTAAGGCGGTAAAGGGGAGAAGAACAGGTGGACATTCTCGGCAAGCTCTCCAAGCTCCCCAAGCTGAAAGCTCCAGGCCCTCTCTCCAGGCCACAGGGTTCTACAAGCTCTTCCTCCAAGCTCCAAGCCACAAGGCTCTGCAGGCTTCCTCCAAGCTCCATGGCCAAATCAGGCCCAAGCCTCTCAAGCCCTCCAAGATGATCTCCAAGATCCCTCTCCTCCATGGCCAACTCAAACCCAAACCACAAGGCTCGGTAGGCCTCCGGTACCTCTTCTCCATCTCCGACGGATCATCACCACCTCGATCCATACTCGGATCTCATCAAACATCAAGGCCGGCCAGCGACACCAAGGGCTTCCCTCTCTCTACTTCGGCCGGCAAGCTTCGAGTTTCTTACTCCTTCTCTTCGACGAACACCGGCAGCCCTCTCTTCTTCCCCGATGAGCCCCTGCTGACCCCCGACGAGGTATACTCCCTCTGTTTCTCTCTCTATTACATGATCATTGGAAGGCCTCCCACTCTCTTCGATGAACTCTGCTCCGACTGCGAACCTTCTGTTCTTCCCTCGATTGCGTGGTGTGAGCCTGAGTGATGCTCTTTCTCTAACGAATTCCGGTGACCGACGAACTCTCCCTCTCGACTGCGTGAGAATAATGAGCTCTTGTGCGTTCTCTTCTCTCTAATTTATTCATGGATGCTCCTTCTCTCTAATGGGTGAATGAGATTGACGGGTTCCGACCCTCTCTCCCTCTCCGATGGACTCTGGACAGTGAACTGCCCTATCTTGTTCTTCAGAACTATTGTCTTCCTCTTCAAGAGGGTCAAAAGCCTTGTAAATCACTCTTACATAGTGGATTGCCTCCTCGGTGAGGCCCGTGGTTTTTTCCCCGGATTCACGGGGTTTTCCACGTAAATGGGCGCGTGCTTTACTTCTTTGTCTGGATGTTCTTACTCTTTTTCTATGATCTTCGTCCCTCAAAATATAAATTCTTGACCGTTAGACTAGATCGGTGTCGATCCCAAGGCGACGCCGGTTTTTAGCCGTAACATCATACAAAACATTCAATAGGTTCTCAAACATTGAAGTATACATTTAAATGTAGAAATCCATACAAGCAAGATTAAGCATAAATCCGGAGGTTCATCATGCCCAAGAATCTAACAAGTTAGTTCCCCTTAAAAGGGGAACACAAATCCAATACAATCAAAGATGAAAAGATAAGAATCATGATAAGAAACACTCTTTTCTTTACTGTTGGCGACGACCGTTGGCGATGACCGTTAGCGGTATCCCTTCAATGCTTTCCTTCCGCCCTTTGCTCCAAAATCTTCAATGTGCCCTAATCGCCTAGATGGAAGAAGGTTGGGAGCCTCTAAGAGGATAATGACGTTCAAGATCCAAAGGCCCCTTCTCTAAACAATAATTCAGCTATTTATAGGGTTCAGGTTAATACACATGGTTCGTAACCCAATCCATCAGATTCGGACTCAAATCAGTATTAAATTAGGTTAACTCGCGTCTGAGCGTGAGGCATACGGGTGCTCATACAGCTATAGGATTGCCCAAAAGCTTCATCCCTAGGTTACACGGTTGATGATATGGTCGTATGTGTGCCCGTGTAGCTTCTGTATGTTGGGGAGATGTGTGCTCAGAGTTCCTATTTGGGTGCTTACGGCCGTAAGCATGCCTGTATCTCTATCATACGGGCACTTACGGTCATAAGCTTTGCTCGTATGGCTTCAGTAAATCTGCTAATAGCTTCGATTTGATCTGTATTTCTTCTGTCTCGCTCTCGAAGCTCTCTAGTACCCTGAAAATAAGAATTAACACAAATTAAGCATCAAAGGCAAGAATTACTCGAAATCACATGAATAATGTACAATGAATTGATATAAAAACATGATCAATTGAGCGCTTATCAGGTGCTTGTGCCGCCATTGGTTCTGGTTGATTAATTTTTGTGCTTGATTCTTCTGTCGTCGAATTTTTGAGAAGAGATTCTCGAAGTTGACGACGAAGTTTGCGCTCAAAATCTGGATCAGGTGCTTCGTTTGGATATGGAGTCTTGCTCCTGGTCATGCACCGGAACCTTTACAAAAAGGAGAAAGACGAAAGTGAATCTGAAAGTAAAGAAAGAAAGAATATTCGTTTTTGTTTTTGTATTTTTTTTTTTTGCTTTTTTTGCTTTTTTGGAAAACTAGGTTACCTAACTAGACTAACAAATCCTAATGTTCCTAGTGTTGTCAGTCCCCGAGAACGGCGCCAAAAACATGATGCACGCGCAGGGTGTGCTTCAACTACCCACAAGTGTATCGGGTCAATCAAGTAATAAAGTACCCAAAGGTAGGGTTATATCGAATATACAGGGACTGGAATACTAGTACTAACTATGCTTGCTATCTAGTTTGAAACTAAGAAAAGTAGTTGTGTTTGGTTGTTTTGATCCTAACGGAAGCTAATGCGAACAATTGGTTGTGAGAAATCAGAGATGAAGCGTAGCACCTCGGATCTCAAACCCCTAGGATTCTTTTATTAAGAATCAAATTCCAAATATTAGTTCTCTATTGGTGTATTCTTGGGAGTTTGACAATTGCACCATCTAGATGCCACATTCGATTTTTGGGCATGCAGATCGAACTCATTACCTATGCCTAGTTGTAAACTAACTAAGACAGACATGAATCTGTGCATAGAAGAGACATGCAATCAAAACCCTAAACACTAACATGCTTTGCTAGACCTAGCAAGGTATATGACCATGGCTTATGCACAACACAATCATATCAATCAAGCACAGAATCACAAGATCCATCCATAAAAGAAAACTAATAAATAACGAATTTGTTTAATAAAATATCCTAGGGTTCATTTGTCCAAGGCACCACTGAAGGGGTTTAGCCTCTCATGCTAATGGATACACTAACAGAGAAAATAGGAGAAGACATAATGAAAAATATAGGGCCTCCCTTGCTCGATGTCTTCTCCGCTACTCTGTCCAACGTCCGGATCTCGAGCTCCCGTCCAAAGATGATCTGGACCCCGACCCAAAGATAAATCTATTTTCCTCCTCTATACGATTTATATATCCTGGAAATATGAGGCATGATCATTCTCCTACTTCTGGATAACTTTTGGTTTGAGTTGGAGTAGGTCCGAAAAATCTTGAGATAAATTCGGGATAAATCGGACTGAAATTCCAAGTTCATGCAATCTTCATCAAATGATCGATCGGGTGACCAAATAAACTTGGATCAACCTGAAATTTTAAGGGATGTTCCTAACTCCTTATTCTTCAATATGAATGGTGGAGATTAGATTTGTGTCCTCGATCTCTTGGAATAAATTCTGGAATGTTGCAGCCCGTTCAGAGGCTGTGGCTGTGGGGTGCATGGGTGTGCCAAGCATCTGCATGCTCATACCAAATGTTTTTGATGAGTTTTGAGTACAGAGATGTACACGGGCTTGTGTATAGGTGTGCCACATTGTATTATTCCCGTGTAGATCTCTGTAAAGGCCCTTTTTCGCTTGTTTCACCCTGGTTTGTCCCATTTCTCGTTCCTTTTGCTCTGAGTACCTATTTTACCTGCTTAATCATAAAACAAACCTAGAGAAGCACAAAAATAGAGGAATTGATGCAAAATATTGAGATAAGTGCATGCAAATATGATAGAAATACATGTACAATTGTGCACTTATCACTATATCAACATGACACGTCATCTTAACCCTTGCCACGTAAGCCGCTACGTCAGAAATACTAACCACATGTGCTACCATGTCAGCACTAGGGATATATTCAAACAAAAACCCCTAAGTATAGGGACCATATCGAAAATTTTTAAAGTACATGAACAAAAATGAACAATGGGTCAAAGTACAGGGACCAAAACTGGGGTTTATCCTACCGGCTTTATTTTTCTCCTTCTCCCTTGAACACTCTTACTTGATCAATCATGCCTTCCTTTGCAGAGGACAACAAAAATAATCAGTATGATATGTCATATTATGGATGACCTTTAATAGAGGACCTCCTTGGGTACTATAATTACTGCAACAAAATGAGCTTGGGAAAATTTTGGAGGTCGAGGAATTTGATTTAGAAGACGAGCTACACTCATTCAAGAAGAACTCGAATCTTTTCATGTACTCGAGCTTGAACGGGATGCCTTGTATTGAGCAGGTCATGGCCGTATCTATGGATGCAATGAATAGGGAAACCCTGCCCGATGGCGAGGTAGAACAAGGAGAATACTCAAACAAGGTATTAGACGAAGAATACGGGGAAGCTATCTCATGTGAATATTTTGATAAAAAAATCTGGAGGAAATTGAAGGCATCCATTAGGAACCCCCAGACTTGGAGCTAAAGCAACTACCAGTAAATCTTGAGTACGCCTATCTTGAGCCAGAGGCCAAACTTTCGGTCATCATCGCAGCTGATTTGGAAGCAGAACAAAAGGGGAAGTTGCTAGAAGTGTTAAGTATTCACAAAAGGGCAATAGCTTGGAAGATAGATGACATACAAGGGATCAACCCCTTGTTCTGTACATACAAGATCCTCATGGAGGATGACTTCAAGCCCAAGGTGCAACCTCAGCGGAGATTAAACCCCAACATGAAGAAAGTAGTGAAGGTTGAAGTGAAGAAATTGTTAGACGCTGGGGTGATTTACCTCACTGCTGATATTACTTGGGTAAGTTCAGTTCAAGTAGTTCCAAAGAAGAGCGGCATGACAACAGTGCAAAACAAGAAGAATGAGGTGATCCCAACCAAAATAGTCACTAGTTGGAGGGTATGCATCAATTACCGGAAACACAATGACGCCACACGTAAGGATCACTTTCCATTACACTTTATCGATCAAATGTTGGACCGATTATCAGGCCACGTGTATTACTGTTTCCTGGATGGGATGTTAGGATACCTATAAAGTCCCGTCGACCGGAAGGACCAGTAGAAGACCATATTCACATGCCTGTATGGTACATTCGCTTACTGCCAGATGCCTTCCTATTTGTGTAATGCCCCTGTTACTTTCCAATGTTGTATGCTTTCTTCTTTTCATCTATGCGGTAGAGCTGTTTATATTTTTGGGGATTCATTTGATTTATGTCTCCATAATTTAGAAAAGTATTACAATGTTGTGAGGAAACCAACTTAGTTCTAAGTTGAGAGAAGTGCCATTTCATGGTCCAAGAGGGTATAGTTTTAAGACAGAGAATTTTCAGACATGGGATAGAGGTAGACCGGGCAAAAATCGAAACCATTAAGAAACTACCACCACCCATGTCAGTCAGAGCAATTAGAAGCTTCCTAGGACATGCAGGTTTCTATTGCCGATTCATCAAGGGCTTCTCTAAAATCGCCAAACACTAACTAAGTTTGTAGAGAAAGATGCACCCTTCGAGTTTACAAACGAATGCATGGATGCTTTCACTGTTTTGAAAAATAGGCTCATAACTGCTCCAATCATGGTAGCCCCAGATTGGAACTTATTTTTTGAACTAATATGTGATTCATGTGACTTTGCAGTTGGAGCGAATTTAGGGCAAAGGTGAGATCAGCACTTCAGGCAAGTCTATTACGCAAGCAAAACACTAACGGTGTACAAGGAAACTACACCACAACAGAGAAAGAATTACTTGTAGTGATTGACACGCTGGGTAAATTTCACCCTTACTTAATTTTGTCAAAAGTCATTGCTTATACTGACTATGCAGTACTAAGATATTTGTTAAACAAGGCTGATGCTAAACCTAGCCTAATCTGTTGGATATTGTTATTGCCTGAATTTGATTTGGAGATCAGGGATAAATGAGGGTCCGAGAATGTGGTGGCTAACCATCTATAAATATTGGAAGGATCCACTAAGGTCAAGGTTGAAGAAGGAGAAGTGCAAGATGCTTTTCCAGATAAACAGCTCTACCGCATAGATGAAAAGAAGAAAGGTGAAATCCCAAGGTTCGCTTACCTCGTTAATTATCTAGTAGGAAGAGTTTTGCCAAAGGGGATGACCACTCAAGAAAGAAGAAAATTATTCTCAGACCTAAGGCCCTATTTGTGCGAATTACCTATTCAAAATATGTGCCGACCAAGTAATTCGCAGACGTGTGTCTCATCGGGAGGGATAGGACATACTGAACCATTGTCACGTGGGGCCGGCTGTTGGACACTATAGTGCAAATAGGACAGCGAAAAAAATATTGGTATCAGGATTCTTTTGGCCAATACTATTACAAGACGCAATGAAGTTTGTGCAAGCCTACAACAAATGTCAGCGCACAGGGAACATCTCGAGGCGGGATACGATGAGCCAATACCCGATCCAACAGTGTGAGATATTCGATATATGGGGTATTGATTTCATGGGACTATTCCCAAACTCTAATGGGAACAAATACATTCTAGTAGCAGTGGATTATGTATCGAAATGGGTGAAAGGTCAGGCATTACCAACAAATGATGCCAGAGTGCAAGTCAAATTCCTCAGGAAGCTATTCTCTCAATTAGGGATGCCACGAGCCATCATTAGTAATCGAGGAACACACTTTGGTAACACCAAACTCAAGAGAACCCTCAATAAATATGGAGTAACACAAAGGGTTGTTACAACATATCACCCCCAAACAAGCGAGCAAGTTGAAGTATCTAACTGGGAACTAAAGCACATCTTGGAAAAGACAGTTCAATATAACAGACTAGACTGGTCAGAAAGGCTAGATGATGCACTCAAGGCATAGAGAACAACATACAAATCCCCGATTTGAACCACTCTGTGTCGATTAGTTAGTCTGCATGTCGAATTGGAGCATCGTACATACTGGGCCACTAAACTACTAAATGTCGACTTGGAACAAGCAAGGCAGAAGCGGAAGTTACAGCTAAATGAGTTAGAGGAATGGAGGCATATTACATATGAGAATCTGAGGGCATACAAAGAGCGCATGAAAAGGTTCCACGACGAGCATATCAAGAACAGCCGACAATTTCAGGACGGTGACCAGGTGCTACTTTTTAAATCACGTCTTCGTTTGTTTCCAGGGAAGCTCAAATCTAGGTTGTCAGGGTCGTATACTATAACTCAAGTATCCCCTCAAGGTGAAAGGACAACAATTAAAACCCTATGTAGTGAGAGGCATGCCTCCTAGCGAGGAAGCTTAGAGGTACTACTTATTCGAACCCCTCTGAGCGTCACACGCACGTCAAGCTAATGACGTAAAACAAGCGCTTCTTGGGAGGCAACCCAACTTTAGTTAGTCTGTAGTTAGGTTTCATAGTTGATTCTAATTTTAGGTTTAGGATTAGACGTACACTAGTGATGATACTGTTTCTTTGATGATATTTGATGCTAATATGATTTCCAAGATTAATTTTTGTTCTTGGAGTCAATAACACTTTCGTGCAAGTAAAACAAAATAGGGCGAAGAACAAGTAACGAAAGTTTACAAAGAGTTACATGCCCCCACACACGAGCGTGTACAACCCTGTATAACTCTCGGGAAAGAAGAAAGAATCGAGCAAGAGAGAACAGAGAGTTACACGGCCATGTACTAGACCATGTAACTCTTGGGACAAACAGAGCGCGAAGATAGAAGAAATACCGAGAGTTACACACCATTGGACATGGCCGTGTCCATACCCGTGTCGCGAAGGACCAAGTATAGAGCAAAATATCGAGAGTTACATGCCCTCCAAAACGGGCATGTGGAAGGGCATGTGAGTATAGACACAGCAGTATAAGGTGCATTTGAACCGTGTGGACCGCACCCTCAACTTCATTGAAAAAGACACAATCTTTCACATACTCACACACCCGCCCATATGTGACATAAACAGCCTTGTATGGCCCGTGTGTGACAAACCGAATCGAAATTGAGGGTTTATAACTTGGATTTGGGGCTTCGACTTCTCTCTCTCAACCCTCACCCCGACGACCAGATCCGTCGATTCCCAGCCGATTCCGTTGCACCTCGCCACCAAAAGCCGAGCCGCACCGTCTGTTCATTACTTCCCTCACCGATGACACCACCGTGTTCGCGCCCACACGCCCGTGTTCATCTTCTTCTTTGGCAACGTCATGGGGTTGAAGAAGAATTGCACTACCAAGCCAACAAAGAGAAAGAGAGAACAGGGAAGCTAGAGAGATCCACCAGCACCCATCTTCAGGACGAAGCCTTAAAACAACAGATATGCTCTCTTAAGGCAAAAGAGGTTAGGCGAGGCCCAGACCAAAGATTTCGACATTTTGGAGCACGTGGGCGTCGCCGAAGAAATCCATAGGCCTCTATCAGTGGGAGGATGGGAGTAATTTCTCACCATCAAAGAAATGACATACCAAGAGCTGACATTGGAGGTCCTCGCCACTCTCACGATCATAGGAAGTCTTGGCACTAACCGGAATAGATTCAATTATAGTTGGAGGGCACGATTCACATGATAAGTTACACCCTGTTTGCCCTCTATCTGGAACTTTATGATGATGCGTTCACTAGGACCCCTGAGTACGATGCCGTTGGCATCCACAGACAACCCGATAGGACCCAGGAGGACTACGAGCGTCGTATCATCACCGATCCAATTTATGACCCAATGAGGTCGAAGGCCACCACACTCAGATCCCCCTTCCTCAGGTATATACACTATGTTCTCAGCCATACTATCATAGGGTTGGGCGACAACACGCGAGTCGTGAGCACTAAAGACATTCTTTTCTTATCGAGCATGGTCGAGGGATTCTTGATCCACTTAGGATGAGCCGCTGCATAGTTTCTACTCCACCATGCAACTAACGATCAACTAGAGTTCATCTTCGTTGGCCCATACATCCCGAGACTCTCCAGAGTGGTGGGTCTTCTAGCAAGAGGCACGACAATGAGGATGAGGATGGTAGGAGGATCACTGGACATTATAGTGGAGACCCTTTGAGCGATGGGGATAGTGCGATCAATACGTACTTCACAGGGCATCATCTGTTGAGTCGTAGACCCCGGAGAGACACAACAGACCTAAGAGCCAGGGTATGCGACAGCAACAGCGGGACCGCACACCACACCATTACCACCACCAACAGCAGACACACTTTCTCCAGGCCGCACTCCAGCCGAGTGAGATGTACTTCTAGACTGGCTGGTAGGAGTAGTTCATCTTCTCCTCCAATGCGATGGCATCCAATACCCACCCCTACCACTAGGTATGCCGCAGACCATGAGAGATGTTGTGGTGGATGCTAGGGATGAGTTTGAGACCGCCTGCAATAAGGAGGAGGACCACGACGGCTGATCATCACCATCATTATATTTCTTTTTCATGTTTTGCCAATTTCATTTTTTTCTTTTATTTTCAAATGCCAAGAGGCCCATGGTGTAGCTCTCCTTTTCTATCTATCTTACATTTTGAGTATCACTTATGTCCCTCCCATGTTTACAGGATACTTGGAATTCATGGCTTCACAACTAGTCAGGAAACACCACACGAGCACGACACCACACAGTTATACTCAGTAATCCCGTCTCTATTTTTTTATATTTCACATCATATTCTTTTTAATTGCATATATTTAATACATTAGGAACAATTTATAATCTAAGAGTGGGGGAGGGATTAGCTATGTTTATATTGTTTATGATGAGTGCTGATTAAAGATGATATATGATAGTTAATGATTATGAGTCCTTTTTGAGTCTAGGTTGGCATTAGCGTTAGGTACCAAAAATTTACAAGCACACACCCTAACTTTGTTGTTACTTAGTTGCTTAGGTTTAGACTCCAGTTAATTTAACCTTTAGAGAAGTGATGATATTTTCAGATTTTGTTGAAAAAAAATTAAAAAAAAATAAATATGTTACAATTGGTGAAATAACAAGAAAGTCAGATCCATTACGGATGTCCTACTGAAAATAGTTTAAAGATGGTAGAAAGAGCTATCACCTTTGATGAGTGAAAGTCACTCTTGAGTAGTAAGACTTTGGGCATCACAAATGTTCACTTGATGACCTAAAATGGGAAAAAGATGCCTCATTGGATATTTGAAGCTACCACCCCCAGCTGAAAGTGTGGAGAAAGGTAGTTCAGTAAATAAGGTTTAGACTAGCTTGGTCGTGCTTCAGTCAGAAAGAAGTACCATAGGAAGGGTTACATACACACACGTGAGGATTCTGAGTGTAAGGTAAAACCTATTTTTAATAAAACCTTCAAGACAATTAATACTATGTTTTCTCGGACACCAGAGGGACTCCCAACTATTTGTGAGATCAGAGATCATGCACTCACCATCCTTCTTGGATTCCATATTTCTCATTGCTTGAGGACAAGCAAACATTTAAGTGTGGGGGTATTTATGATGAGTGGATAAATATACTTATTTTCATATATGAATTACATGCACTTTGCATATCTTTTTCCATGGTTTCTTCTATTTTTCTGCTTTGTTGGGCTATTTTGTGTGGTTGGACAAATAATCGGGCACTCAGGAGAAAAAGAAGCAATTTCTGGAGCTATTTGGAGCAAAAAGGGTCGAAACAGAGAGTAACACGGTCATCCGCACGGACGTGTCCATGGGTGTGTGGATTCAAATGAAGACAACTTCAAGATTGCGCTTGATTTTCAGTAACAATGGTGAGTACCAGATGACATGGCCGTATATCATATGAAATGGGTGTGTGTAAGATCATATAGGTGGCGAAAACCGCATTTTATTAGAATCCAGAGAGATACACGTTCACTCACACACCCTCAAACATGGTCGTGTGGTATAAAATCAAGGCCTATAAAAGACCATCAAATATATTTTGCAAGGGGACTTTTGGCATATCTTTGGATGGACGGTTAGGGTTTCGGATAGAGGCTGAAGGCGGAGGAAACATCGGGCCAGGAAGATTATGATTATGACTATATTTGCTTCCTTATTTTATGTGATGTTTATTTCTAGTATGAGAGGCTAAACCTTTTGTGGTGCCTTGGGTCCTTGAACATTAGGATGAACTTGTGACTTTTTCCTATTTTTAATACTAGGATTCCTTTCTGATTATTTCTATGAATTATCTGTGTGTAATGAATTCTTGTGGTTTGTTAGTGCGAAAGCGCTGACCACATGATTTGAATTGCTTGATGCATGATGAGAAATCACGGTCAAGCTAGGTCCAAGCATAGATATTAGGGGGCGCACACCGAGAGATCAGGTGTTTTCACCCTGTTTTTAATGCGACACCAACTCACTATACGGATTAGGATAAAACCTAATAGTAGGAACCATATAGCCTATGCTAATTATTAGTATAATGTATTTATATGGCAAAGTCGCTGTATGGGACTAGGGTTTGGTTGCTTAGAGATCGGGACTAAATTAATTTAGGGTTCTCCACAGTTTAGAAATACATCAACTAGGTAGCCAATATTAGGAAATTAGTTACAAGGGATTCCTAAGGGGATAGTGATCTGGGGGGTCATACTCTATGCATTGATAAACCCTAGATTGCTAACTATAAACAGTAGTCTCTTCGAGTTCTTTAGTTAGGATTAGATCATTACTACCCGTTTTAGGCTAAGTAATAGAGTTCTAGTTAGTACTAGTTGCGGGTCCCTGTGGATTCAACTACCCTACCTTCAGGGTACTTTACTACTTGAGCAACTCCGTACACTTGCAGTCGAGCAGCACATCAACACACTCGTGTCGAGGCTCTGCGGTTATTTCGACACATTTTGGAGGAATTCAGAGAGGTACACGCTCTTGCACATAAGCTGCAAATACCTGTATCATCTAATACACAGCTGTGTAACTCTATGTAGAAGTGCATCCCATCTCTTTATGCTCTGAATTGTTTTTGTTTTCCCTTCTTTTCTTCCGGGTACCTATATAGCATTCCAATCACAACAAAATACCCATCAAAGTACAAAAATGGAAGGAATCATGCAGTAAGATAGACAAAGTGCATGCAAATATGATATGAAAATATATATAATCGTGCACTCATCACCGTGTTTAGCCTGTGCTCGACCTGACCAACATAAATTTAGGGCTTTTTTATCCAATTTCACGGCCATAAACAACCAAATTGATCCCTTAATCTCCAAAATTTCCTCTCTATCAACCTCACACGAAACTCCCCTCCAAGTTTCCTCGAGCTTCCTCGAGTTTCTGGTGTGTTTTCACCAAGACTTACTAGAGCTTCACTGTCTCATTCAAGGAGTACGACCGTGCTTTACCGATGTTGAAACTTTTCGCAAATACACTCGTTCTCCACCACTTCATCAAGCATTTTCTAGCCAACCATGTTCAAAAAACTCACAAATAAACCGCCAAAATGACCAAGGGGAGAAAGAAGCTCCTGCCACCCAACTAGAGCCGACCTTCGGACCACCGGCTCATAATGACCACTACAAGCGCTTGAGCTGACTTCGGTGAGACCCGCATACTCAATTGGGATATGATTGAGGAGGTAGGTCTTATCGGCGAGGTCCGACGATATTTGATAGTGGGGGCGTTGCACCGTCTCCTAGCTATCGATGAGATCAGCTACAGCGAGCTCACTCTCGAGGTCATGACCACCCTCATTATCGTCAAGGGAGCCGTCTCCTGGCACTGGGCGGATTAGATCCAGCTCCAACCCAATAACACCCTCTACCGGATGAGCTACACCCAGTTCAGTGTCTTCCTCGGTCTTTATGATAAGGAGTACACTAGGACCACTGATTACAAACCAAATTTGATATCAATCGCCACCGTGAGGCCCGTGAGATGTATTGGTAATTTCTCAAGCGCCCGATCTATGACCCTCCGGTATATTCGCGTTATCCTTAGCCACTCTATCACAGGGCAGGGAGACATCACCGAAGTCATATGCTCCAGGGACTTTTTGTTCTTGTTGAACATGTTTGACGGGTTACATTTTTACTTGGGATGGGTCATCACCCAGTTCCTACTACATCAGGCGGTGGAACCCAAGGTTGGAGTTATTTTCGCTGGCCCGTACATCATGAGACTCATTCGAGGGATGGGTCTACTCACAGGGACAGAGAAGATGACAGTGGTTGAGGGTTTCTCCCTAATCACTATAAAGACCCTACGCACGATGGGGATTCTGTGAGCCATACACACATCATGCGGTACCACCTACAGGGTCAAAGCTAGTGAGGACCTAGTAGCAGCGGCAGGACTAGCACAGTACCAGCACCAGCCCCAATCCTGCCCAACAGTGGTATTCCAGGACTGGTTGTCAACAAACCTCTTTCGGACCAACCTCCTCGGGATCCAGGTACCACCCCCTCCACCATACTAAGCGACCTTGAGGTATATGGGGGTGGATGACGATGACTTTGAGGACGCGGGGTACAATGAGGAGTTCTACCCATGAGGAGTATCACTGATTTTCTCTTTCACCACTTTTGTATTTTTTATTTTTCTATTTCACATGTACAAATTTGGTTATGTTAGTTGATTTCCTATTTCACCTGTGTGCTCTTGATGGTTCTCAGAAGGAATTGAAATTTTTTACCTTTGAAACTTGGACAGGAACTCACCAGTCAAAAATAACTATATCACTTCACGAGTATTCAGGAAAATACCAAGAATCTTTTCCCCTTTTATTTTACATGGCATAGTCTCCTATTTACATGCATTATGTACATTGGGGATAATGTACAATTCAAGTGTGGGGGAGGGATTAGTTAGTGATTATATTTTGATGAGTGTTGATTTCTGATGATCTATGATAGTTATTAATTGGGGGTCCTCTTTGATTATAGGAGAACATTAGTGTTGAGTGTTATTTTCAATATATATATATATATATATATATATATATATATATATATATATATATATATATATATATAATGTAGTTTTACCTTTACTCGAAACCTAACAAATTTTTTTAGCAAAAACCATAACTTTGTTGTCTCCTGTCTGGAAGGTTTGGACTCTAGCTAGTTTGAACATTAGTCAATTTGTTTTAGTGAAAAAAAAAAATTTATAAATCCGGAAAGTGGGATCCATTAGGATGCCTTACCAGCCGGAAATTCGAAAACATTACGGATGCCTTACCTGGAAAATATAGATAAGTAGAGATGGTGGAAAGATCTATCACCTTTAAAGAGTGAAAGCCGCTTTTGAGTAGTAGGATAATGGCATCACAAATGTTCACTTGATAACCTACCGGGGGAAAAGGCTACCTCATTGTATATATGACGCTACCACCCAAATAACAAATTTAGCAAAGTCTAGCTTAAAGAATAAGGTCTAGAGTAGTTGGGTCAGGCTTGAGTCAATAAGGAACAAAATAGGAGGGGTTATGACGTCGGAGACTTGGTAGAACAGGAAGTTGGGCCCGCTCGTGATGTGTACATCCCACCTCTGCCGTCGATAATGCTACCGCTCTTGACGAGGAGTGGCTTCTGGAGGGTGATACGCATGTTGCATTGGAAGGTGATCCATACTTTACCTTTGAGAAGCATGGCACCATAACGCAGAGTCCCGTAGTGAGGTCTCAGTGGGTCATCCTCGGGTCCATCATTGTGTACTATCTCAGTCCCCGCCCGCGGTTGTTGCTCATCTTCCTAATAAAACCCACAGAGTACGATGCTAGTTGCTGTCACTCTCCATCCTAATTCCTGCTCCCTTGCCAACACCATTCTATCACGTTCATCGTGTCCGTGCTTCTTCTTGTTCTACTTCTTCTTCCTCTTAGATGGTTCCATGATGTCGTGGTATCGGTGACTAGGAAAGTGAGGAAGAGAAGGATAATAAGAGGAAGATGCAGAAAGAGAGGATAAGATTGTTTACAAGCAGAAGCCATTGTATGATTGATGATTGATGATTAATAATTGATGATTGATTAATTGGTGAGATGGAATAACATGTGATGATGAAATAATTTGGTACTTTATGGAGATATTTATAGAGTCTCTCTTGGGGAATGTAGTTGCTGCTGTTGTTGGTGCCGCTGTTGGAACAATCCCGTGCTTTATTTTGCTCTAACTAGTTTGGTTTGAATTTGATGTAGGAGGTTTTGAGCCAGATGATGTATTTCAGTCATTTGGTCATAACTTTGGCTACAGGTGTCGGAATCGCGCATATAACCCCAATCTCAAAAGCTCTTGTTGGTACGCACACCTTAGTAGCCAAGATAGGCTCAGTGGATGTCATCTTCAAATTCAAATCCCACTGTTTTCCAGCCAGATCGCTGTTTAGATATTTTTAGCTAATTTTAGTAATATGATTTTAGTAAATGCAAATTAGGAAGTGATTTGAATATGATTTTGTCCATATTTGTGGCTGATTAGTTATCTTATTTAGAGCTTTTCTTATTTAGAATTTTTATTTTGAATAATTTTGGACTTTTGCCTTTTTGGCAAAATTTCCAAAATAGGTGGTTCTAGGGTTTCAAGTTATTTACTCTGGCTTGTGGACTAGCTTTAGTTTTTGGGAGTCTTGTTTTGAATGAAATTTGTTGAACTTCAGACATATTTTCTGGTTCTTCCTTTTTTCTTTGTCGTCTTCCTTGCGATCCGCTTTGTTTCGGCTAGCCCACGGGTTAATCACTACCCCACCTGGCGTCAAAATTCTACCAAGGTTATATAATAAGAAATACTATTTCCATATTTTCCACACAACCTTGAAGTATATGATGCAAACTCTAATCAAGTCCAAGCAATACTGGAACTTGAGACCTCGAGGTGGCTTAGTAAACATATTAGCTAGATTATCGTCAATATGAATTCTTTTAACCGTAATTTGACCTTGCCCAATGATCTCCCTGATAAAGAGGTATCTGGCATCTATATGTTTCGTCCTGTCATGGTATGTATGATATTCAGTCAAATGTATAATGCTCTAGCTATAACAATGCACTTTAGTCAACCCATGTCTTAGACCAAGCTTGTCACGCAAGCCTTTCAACCATATAGATTCCTTCACTATCTCTTTCACTGCTATATACTCAGCCTTATTAGTAAACAAAGCAACTGTACTCTGCAATGGTTCTTTTTAAATGACTGTGTAACTTAACAATGGGAAAACATATCCTTTCAGAGATCTCCTTCTCTCATGATCACCTGCATAGTCTAAATCTACAAACCCAATTGTGCAACATTCCAAACCACCTATTTTATCAAACATCAAACCAACATACATAATCATTTAAGATACTGAAGTATCCACTTCACTTCCTGTCAATGTGCATTCCCTGGATCACCCATATATCTACTCACATCACAGATAGCACATGAAATATATTTAATTGTACAAACCATACCATACATGAGGCTCCCAACTGTACTAGCATAAGGAACATGAGACGTGTACTCCCTCTCATGATTTGTTTTTTATGACAACATTGCTGAAAACTTTCAATGACTAGCAAATGGAGCGCTCAAAAGTTTAGCTTCCTACATCCCAAAATGCTCAAGTACTCTCTTAAAATAAGTTTTCTAAGACAAGTACAAATTTTCTCCATGCAAACTTCTTTGTTTCCCCTAAGTCTTTCATCTCAAATTTACCACTAAGTTGAGTTAGCTTTTATCTTGTTGACTTCAGACATGTCTTTACAAACAATAAACATGTCATCAACATAGATAAGCAAGTATACAAAAGAGTTATCTGTAAGACATTTAAAGTAAACACAATTATTATATTGGCTTTTTAAAAAATCATGCTCAAGCATAAAATTATTAAATCTCTTATACCATTGCCTTGGTGACTACTTTAGTCCATAGAAGATTTAGTTGAGATCCCTTTGGTTGAGAACTCCCCTAAGAAAATGGTACATGTCTGCTTAGAGTTTCCGGCTAAGGCCTAGGAAGAATTGATATTCCCGAAGCAATAGCGACATTTTCGCCTGGACCTCTAAAGACATTCCCGGGGTAGATCAAAGTTTCATAGAACATCGCCAAGATGCACCCTACAGCCTAGGCCTATTATCCAGCCATGGCGACAATTTACTTTTCGAGCGCCAAAGCAGTCACTGAAGATGTTGAGAAGCTTTTTAGGGCAGGTTTTATCAGAGAAGTTTGTTATTCAGAGTGGCTATCAAATGTTGTACTAGTCAAAAAGCCCTCGTGGAAATGATGAGATCTGACGAGGATAAGACATCTTTCACCACGGCCAAAGGTACAAACTGTTACAAAGTAACGCCTTTCTACTTGAAAAATGCAGGTGCTACTTTCCAGTGGCTTACAATGAGAGTCTTCAATAGACAGCTTGGGAGAAATATTGAGGCATATATAGATGATATCTTGGTGAAGAGTAAAAGATCAGACAAACATATTCTTGATCTGCAAGAAACCTTCCAAGCACTGCATGCTCACAAGATGTTCCTTAATCCCGAGAAGTGCACTTTCAGAGTTCAATCATAAGTTTTTGTGTTTCATAGTCACCTAGTGTGGCTTGAGGTCAGCCTGGGGAAAGTTAAGGCAATTTTGGAGATGAGCTCCAGGAAGACTACCAAAGAAATTTAAATACTGAATAGGCGGTTAGTTACCCTCGAGAGATTCATATCTAGATCGAGGGAAAGGAACCTTCCTTTTTTTTGAGCACTAAGAAATGCACCAAAGATGGAGTGATCAGAGGAATGCAAAGAGGCCTTCAAGTAACTAAAATACTACCTTGGCTCGCCACTACTATTGGTCAAGCCTTAGCATGGGGATGAACTTTACTTATATCAGGCACCAACCCCTTTTGCAATCAGTTTGGTACTTCTCCGTGAAAAGGTGGTGCACAGAAGCCCATCTATTACACCAGTAAGGTGCTGACTGACCCTGAATAAAGATATTTTCCAATGGAGAAACTGTCCTATGCTCTTGTCATCTCAGCTCGTCACCATCGGCCATATTTTCAAGCACACAAGATCACAGTTTATAATCGACCAACTTCTGAAGCAAATACTGCAGCGGTTCAAAATATTAGGAAGGTTAGTGAAATGGGCAATCGAGCTCGGGGATCATGACATCAAATATAGGCCTCTGACGGCAATGAAAGCCGTGGTCTTGGCTGACTTCATTGTAGAAATGATCGACCACGAGACCCAGGCTCCTAAGGAAGTTAAGAAGGCTATAGGCATCATCCCATCCCCCGACTTGTAGAATCTATATGCTAATGGGTCAGCCACTGAGAAAAAGATCAGTAGCCGGTATTGTCTTACATTCACCATCAGGATGGAAAACCTCAACCGGACTACGTTTTGGAGTCAATGCTACAAACAATGAGGTAGAATATGAGGCGTTGATTGCTAGTATGACTTGCTCGGGGTCTCAAAGTTCAGGACCAACAAGCCAACAGTGACTCCCAACTAGTGGTTGGACACTAGAATGGGGAGTTTGAAGCCCAAGGGCAAAATATGGTTGAGTATAAGGGTCTGATTGAGAAACTAGCATCAGGATTCCTTTATTTCTCCATTATGAAGATCCCCCACGCAGACAACGAGGTGGCCAACTCTTTGTCAAAGCTTGCATCATCATTAGACCTTAATGATGACGCGCCAGTCAACCTCCAATACTTGGACAACAAAACCATCGAAGCTCCTCAGGAACATGAGATGCAAGAAATCCAAATAGAACATTGTTGGATGGATCCCATCCGATAATATCTTCAAGATGGAACCTTGCAGTCTAACCCTAAAGAGGACCAGAAGGTGATTTTCAAGTCGGCGTGATATGTCCCTCCTAGGAGAGAATTTATATAGGAGATCATATGCTCGACCGTATCTAAGATGCCTTTGCCCTTCTAAAGCAAGGTATGTCCTCCGAGAGACACATGAAGGAATTTTTAGAGATCACGTCGGCGGAGTAGACCTTGGAGAAGAGACTCAGACAAGGAAACTATTGGCCGACTTTGTCCAAAGATGCAATCAAGCTGACAGAGAAGTGTTTAGTTTGTCACCGTCATGCCTAAATCAGGGGAAGCCCAGCATCCAGCTCACTCCTGTTGTTATACTGAGACTATTCACAATATGGGGAGTCGACATCGTAGGCAAATTCCCTATAGTGGTTCGGCAGCAGAAGTTCATTATTATTGAAATTGATTACTTAACCAAATGAGTAGAGGTTGAGCCAGTGGCAACGATTACCGAGAGGGCATGTCTGAAGATCATCTTCAGGTCAATTGTATCCAGATTTAAGATACCAGTTGACATTATTACCGACAATGGTCGCCAGTTTGATAGTCGGGGTTTCAAAGACTTTTGTTCGGAGTTGGGGATTGACCCCTGGCAGAAATCTGTAACGCACCCTAAGGCTAATTGTCAGGTAGAAGTCACTAAAAATATTATCCTACAAGAACTGAAGACTTGAGTAATGTCGGCTGGATCCAGCTAGGTAGATAAGCTCCACAACACCTTATGGGCATACCGCACCACAAGCCGAACACCCACGAGAGAAACCCCTTTCAATTTAACATTTGGTGTTCAAATCGTCATCCCGGTGGAAGTAAGGCTATCGACGCCCTGTACCTCGGAGTTCAACCAAGAGCCGAATGGTGAGAGACTCCGGGCCAAGCTGGTTCTTCTAGAAGAAAAAAAAGATATTGTTGTTACCAAGGTTGCTACCTACCAACAAAGGGTCCATAAGTTCTACAATTCAAAATTCAAACAAGTCATCTTCCAACCTGGGGATATGGTATTAAGGAGAAATGTGTTCCATGGGAACAGGAGCAGAGTTTGGAAGCTGACTCCAATTTGGGAGGGGTCATATATGGTAAAGGAGGTCGCTGCCGTAGGACTTGCTACCTCGCTGACATAGATGGACAGAGGCTTCCCCGTCCTTTCCACTCCGAACTTCTCAAGCGGTACTATCAATAAAGTATATGTTTCTGCTACATTTCCTTTCTAGGGGTCTATTTTTTCTAAAGTCCCTTTGCAATAAGGGTTGAGCTTATGAGCTTGTTCTTTCCCGACAAAGCCCCTTCACACTACGGGTCGAGTTCTAGAAACTCGTAATTTTTCTAAGTCCCTTTGCTCCAAGGGTTGAGCATTGGCGCTCGCTTTAGTCTTATAATTCAGAAACTCTCATTTGAGATTTGCCTCGACCTAAAGGGCCTCACAGCAGGTCGCCCATTTTAGGGTTAAATTTGGCAGCCAATGCATAGGCTTTGCATCGACTCGGCCCCCTTTGACGGGAATGGCCTCCACTCGACATCCCTTCTACGAGAGTGGCCTCGACTCCGTGCCTCATCATCTTACGCATCGACGATATCTCAACATCGTAGGAACAACATCAATTGAGGACATGGCTCGAAGGTCTAGCGCACTCCTGAATGGTGGGGAGGGACAAAGAACCCGGAGATCCTAGAGACCTCAGTAAACTTGGTAAACAAAACAAAGTCTAAATTATTTCATTCCATTTCATTTCATAAGTCAGCAAAATTTCTTGTGTTACAAAGATGGTTAAATGATTTGTCAAAATCACGCAAACTACAAAGGTTACACGAGCAGACATGAAAATGACTCAAGGCTAGGGATCATCCAAGGTTGGCTCCCTCGCAACCGCATCTCCACTCTTGCAAGAAGCATCATCCTCAGCTCTTTCTAACTTCTCTTTTTTCCCTATCTCAATCCAGAGCTTCAATGCTTCTACATAGTCAATCTCAGCAAGTTTGAGATCGGGACAGAAATGGGCTATTGCCTGAAATAGAGAACCTGTCCAATGTTGCTTTTCGAATGCCCCATTTAAATTCCTCACTAGCCTTGAACTTTGCCACCACCCTCTCCACCACAGCCTTGTGCTCCTTCTGAATTTGTCTCTAGAAATCATTGGACCTTATGTGGTCGGCGATGGCCTTATTTGAGTCATCATCCCAATAGGGGCCCTCTCTATAGTTCTAGAAATAGTCTTTCATCCCAACCTCAACTTTCTCCTTGATAATCTCGTCCCGACGAGTCTCCTCATCATCATAAGAATTTTAAGTGATCTTCAGGAGGTCACGGGTCGCAGCGAGATCCTTGTCGAGCTTCTCCTTCTCCTCTAAGAGAAGTGTCACCTTCGCGCAAAGCTCATCAATCAGCTTCTGCGAGGGTGCCAGTTCAATGGAGGTTTTCTCCCATTCATGTCGGTTGCTGCGAGGCTGCCAGTTCAACGAAGGTCATGCTCCAACTTCTTCAAATCCGTGATCTCGACCTTGAGCTTCTCCAGCACCTCACTAACCTGGTTTCCCTCAACCAGCTCCTTGCGAAGGCATCTTGTAGTATGGTCTAAAAAGAAACCGACATTCAATAAGAAGAGATGAAAAATGTCACAAATTTCACAGAAGAAATGCAGCCAAGTATAAGAACCAGGGAAGTGTACCTTCAAAGCGAGCGTTGAGAGCTCGTTGACCAGCTCACCTTTAATGAGACTTGACATCTTAGTCTCAATGGCTGCAGAGCGTGGCACAAAAAAAGCTTCAGCAGTGATCCCTGCGTCAATGAAATGCTCGAAGACAAGGTCCCGAGCCCATTCAGCATTGCCGGTTCCCGCTTTGGTCGTGGGTGCCTCTTTGACACCTCGGGAACCGCCAACTCCGCCCTCAGTGTTTCGAGGTCCCATAATCTCGCTTCTACTCATGAGGCATTCGCCTCTGCCAATTTGGCATTAAAGCTCTTATCCCCTCCCGGCATCGAATGGGAGATATCGAGAGTTTGAGACGGATGTGGAGCTGAGCTGACCATTACCGCCTTGTCCCGACCAACCTTGTTGTTAGCGATAGATCAGGAACACTGAGATCAAGGGATCAAGTCCGACGTCAGCTCTTCCACCTCAATTGAAGGAGAAGCACTCCTCCCAGGAGCTTGGAAAGCCACCCTCACCGTCTTTTTAGGGCAACTTGACTCCCAGACCTCTCTCTTGCTTCGACCCTCCTCGTCCTTCTTCTTCATCTTCATCTTTGGAGAACTAGAAGAAGTGGACTCAGCTTGGGGAGGAAGGGAGACCATCAATTTGTTAATGTCCATTCCGGGACATGCAATCACAAGACCGCATTAGTATACCGTCTAAATTAATATTGAGGGAAAGTTACGAGATTTCTTTCCTAACTCAAGAAAAGGTGGTAATCTCAGAGGTTCTTTGGGGTGATCACCCGGCCAAGAGGAACCTTAGGGAAACCTCAAAGAACTTCCAATTGATCTTTCTCCTTAGCGGACTCCTTAGTATCGCGAAAAGATTTTAGTCTTGGGAGCCTGCATGAAGTCAAAACTCTCCAAGGTCGGTTGTAGGAGACAAAGAAAAACTTGTCCTTCCAATCAGGAATGGACGACCAACCGGGACCTAGGAAGGATTTACCACCTCAGGCGTCAAAATAATACTAGACGAGAGATTGGTGAGACCTCATCGAGAAATGAAGGTGAAACCACCTAAGGGTCGGTTTATAGCGAAAATGTTGGAAAATCATAACAAAATCACACAAAACTCGCCACGAATTGGCAGTTAGCTGGGTTGGACATAACCTATGGTACTCCAAAATTTATGAGAAAATGGATGGTAGAGGAAGCTGGAGACCGACGACTAAGGCATCTAAATAAATTGGGATCTCTTCATCGGAAGGTTTGTTCACTCTCTTAGTAGGACCAGGAAATCTACTAGTTCATTGTAAGACCCTTACCAAAGAGACCCCATCCCGGAGTCGACTTCGATAGGATCTCAGTGGGAAGGATCCCACACATAGGACCATGGCACTGGACTGCCTTGTTGCCAAGCTAGAGACTTGATGTTAGGGTAAGAGCAAACCGCCTCTTCCTTCATACTTGTAGGAGCATGTTGAGGATGGACTGAGGGTTCTAGTCGACTTACATAGACTTGGCTGGAAGTTGAGGAGCCAAGTAAATGTTGTATGGAGTAATGGCTCGATTTATGACTCTCTGAGACCACATGATGATGTAGTGAGCTCTACTTGAGTTCAGGAGCACTTGCAGCAAGAGGGATTCGATCAGCCGGGCGTTGGTGAGTGGGGAAACTTATAAGGTAGCCGGCTGGGGCGCTTAGGAGCCTAATAGATTAGAGTCCAGATGTCCCTTTAGGTTTCTTCAGTTGTAAAGACTATTGGGAGTCTGTTGTCACTTGAATAGGGGTAAGGCCTACAAATACTCTTGTATACACATTGTTTGAGTCAAGCGAATAAAAGAGAAGTAAGTGTAAAACTTAAACTTGTCTTGCCTTGTCGTGTGTGTGCTTGTGTGGTTTCTCTCTTCTTCTACTATCAAAGTTCTTTCAGTTGCCTTAGAACCTAGGTGAAGGAAGAAAGATTCAGTTGAGTTAAGTTTGGAGACTTAGCTGCCATCACAGGGAGCTCTTGGTAAGGAAAGAGCAAAGTTTTAAGGTAACCACTTCACCCTGTGACAGTTTCTTATTGGAGACATGTCAGATGGCAAAGATGACACCAATAAGCGACTTGCACGGCTTAAGATAATCATTGGGACTGTTCCTGAAGGACCCCCCATTTGTCCATGGTGGATCGATACCACTCCTTTCTGAATAAGGTGGTCTCTCTCAGGGAGTTGGTTGATGAATGATTCGATAAGTTGGCCCAGTGGCAAATTGCCTGTGAGGCACTTTTTGAAGGAGAAATGAAATGGATGGAAGCAGAGATTATCTCTTTCAGAGGGATGCAAGCTGGAAGTGCATCCTATTCAGCAAATGCTTCGAAGGTAAAAGTCTAAGAACCAAGCGCCTTTGTAGGAGCACTGAAGGCTAAGGACTTGGAGAATTTCATCTAGGATATGGACCAATACCTTCAGATGGCGAAGGTCCAAGAGGCGGAGCGTGTGTCACTAGTGGGCATATACTTGACCGGAGATACAAAACTCTGGTGGTGAACTCACCAAGAGAATGACTAACGAATAGGTCAGGAGTCCATTCAAACTTGGGATGAATTGAAGAAAGATATCTGGGAGCAATTTCTTCCTAGGAACACAACATGGGTTGTGCGGATCATGCTCAAGAAACTAAAACACACAGGCACTGTAAGAGACAATGTGAAGTAGTTCACATCTCCCAAGCTTGACATCAAGGATATGTCGTAGGAAGGCAAGCTATTTAACTACCTTTCTGGGCTGCAAGGTTGGGCTCAGTTGGAAGTGAGACAACAAGGAGCGAAGGATCTTGCATCTTCTATCACTACAGCTGAAGACTTGGTTGATTTTTTTGGTGCCAACCTCTCTGCTGGAAACAAGGTGAAGGCCAAGCCCAAGGAAAAGGTCAATTTCGTGAAGGACTTCACGTAGCGACCGCAGGGTGAGCGGCACGAAATAGCGAGTTTCAACACAAAACAACGCAACCAAGGACCAAAGATGGGCTGCTTAATATGCAATGTACCATATAAAGCTCATAACTATCAAAAGCAGGAGAAAATCTTAGCACTGGCAGTCGAGATAGACAGTAACCCGAGGCAACCAACTCGGGTCAATCCCCTACAACTCCTCAATATGATAAGGTCAGTATAAAACACTACCTCTTCTCGGCTTCTCTTTATCAAAATCGTGTTGAATGGAAAGATAGTTGAGGCCATGGTGGACACTGGCGCCACTCAAAAATTCATGTTAGAGAGGATGGATTCGGCACTGGGTTTGGCTCTCAGCAAGGACAAAAGCCGTATAAAGGCGATGGTGAACTCGAAGGCTCAACAAGTGGCGGAATGGCACAAGTGGTGCCAATGAAAGCTGGAGGATAGACCGGGAATATGAATCTTCTTGTGGTACCTTTGGATGACTTCGATGTCATCTTACCTAATGATTTCCTAATATTCACTAAGTTTGTAGTGATGCCTCATATGGGTGGGATATTTATCATGGATAAAACATAGCCTTGCTTCTTTGCTGGAGTGCAAAAGAGCAAGTCAAAGCTCTTGTCTGCGATTCAATTGGAGTTGGGTCAAACGGGGTGAACCAACTTACCTTGCTTCCTTGCTGGAGATAAAGGCAGACAAAACTATCATGATCCCAGATGAGGTTGTGGCAGTGTTGAAAGAGTTCGTAGATGTGATGCCCAGTGAACTCTCCAAGTTACTACCACCTCGTCGCACAGTAGATTATCAGATTGAGCTTAAACCATGTGCGAAGCCTCCGGGGAAGGCTCCTTATCGTATGCCCCTATCAAAGTTGCAAGAGCTCATGGAGTTGGTAGATGACAGATACATACAATCTTGAAAGGCCCTTTTCAGAGCACTAGTCCTCTTTCAAAAGAAGCATGACTGAACTTTGGGACTTTCCATCGACTATCGAGCCTTGAACAAGATAACTGTAAAAAACAAGTATCCAATTCATTTTGTTCAAGACCTTTTCGACAGATAGAGCAAGGCGTCTTGCTTCACAAAGCTAGACTTACAGTCGGAATACATTCAAGTGAGGATTGCTGAAGGAGGTAAGGTGAAGACCAACTGTGTCACTCGATATGGCTCATATGAGTTTTTAGTTATGCTATTTGGCTTGACTATATCGATTAGTTTGTTGTTGTGTATCTTGACGATGTAGTTATCTATAGTGATTCATGGGATGACTACTTGTCCCACCTCAAGGTTGTGTTGTCTAGACGGAGGACACATCAATTATACATCAAGCTGGACAAGTGCGACTTCACCCAAGAGAGCATCATGTTCTTGGGTCATCGAATCTATAATTAATGGTGAAGTGTGGATAAATGAGCGGAAGGTCAAGGCAATCTTGTAAAGACCAGCCCCGACTAAGGTAACTGAGCTTCGCTCCTTTCTCGGTTCGGCTAACTATTACAGAAAGTTCATCAAGGGCTATTCCAAGAAGGTAATTCCTCTTACGAATCTCTTGAAGAAAGATCGCATCTAGCGCTGAACGGATCAAGATCGTAAGGCTTTTGAGACACTCAAGTAGGCTGTTGCAAGTGAACTTGTGTTGAAGATGCCTAACTTCGACTAACCTTTTGAAATTTACACGGATGATTCCAACAAGGCTGTGGGAGGAGTTCTTGTACAGGAAGGGCATCCAGTTGTCTCACGCCCCGACTCGTATTCCGGGCCTCGAGTACGTGCATAGATCCGTCATAACCATGTGGAGGCGCACCCCAACTCAGATACAAGGCTTAGATGACCATAGCAGATAACAAATAACAACCAAATAACTAAGATAATATAAAAAATAGTCAAAGTCATAATGAAAATAAAATCGGGGTTCATGTACCCTATAATAATCTTAGCTCTACAAGGGACCTATAAAGAAATATCTATCACATAAAGAAAATAAAAGAAGTCCTCAGACCTCTGCAAGCTACCCCATCCCTCGTATGGCTCCTGAGCTCGAGTCACCTACTCCATCCGAAGAGAAATGAAGAATACCGAGCTTCAAATGGAAAGCCCAGTAAGTACCCCTGCGGGGGTCATAAAACCATCATAAATAACAATAGTATGATCAACAATCATAAATCAAACAATGGGGACATGCCCCTCAAATTCTAGCCGTAGGATCTACCACAAACAATAGCAACGTGAATCTAATTCTAATTACAACAGCCTCTTAAGCTCTAAGAAGAGTTCCAAAGGAAGCTCGAAAACGCCTCCCCTACCAAGATCAACAACATTCATGCTAGAACTCGACCCTCCTGGCCGCATGTTCTTAGGTCGTATATTAGTAGTGCCACCTCTCATATGTGTCGACATGACCAATGAATCATCCCCACTGACGGGTAAGACAACCTGAGTAGCGTCCCTCTGGTATGGCAAGCCGAAACGCCAGGGTATCCCTCCCTGAATGTTTCCCAAATGGAGCCCCCACGCTTCACTGATCCGGGTAGAAGACTAACAACAAATCAGGGATTCCAACATCCCGAAAATAATCAAACATGCTCAACAGGAATCCAAAACAACCAGAAAAGCATGTATGAACTCAACAGATCAAGTCAAAGAAAATATCATGAACCATCAAGCATGATAATAATAACAAGAAATACTCCGAAGAGTAGGCACTAGGCAAGCATACTTACCCCTACCAGCGGTATCTTGAATCACCCAGGAATTCCTACTGTTACGTCTCTACGTCGAAATCTAATAATAGAACTATATCTGTATCGGCGATAGTTATATAGCCTAGATGTATATGTATGATGCCTTATTGAGCCATATCCTATTCTAATGGACCCTTTATCTTATGTCAGTTTCTTATGAAATGTTTGAATCCCCACCCCTTTTACAAAAAGGCTGCCATGTCCTGGTGGTTAGGTATTCTACTACACTTGAGAGGCCTTGGGTTCGAATCCTCATCCCCTCCCTTTTCATTTCTGTCTCTTTTATAACTTGGTTAGGCCTAGCTTATATTATATAATTAGATTTTTCTATTCAATCATAAAAATGATGAGCACCATAGTGGCTAAAGAACATCATATATGGTTGGTGGTCTCTGGTTGTAATCCCCACCCTCACATAATTTTTTTGTTTCTCTTTTTTTTATTTTTTTTACTAGCCCACTTTAAACTTGATTTGACCAATACCCTTTATTGGCTGGGACCCAATCTCAACTTGATAGGACCACATTTCCCTTAAATCAATTGGGCTTGGTTCAAGTTAGTTGGTTAGGTTTGGATTAGTTCTTAGACTTGATAATGTCCATGTCAACTAGTTAGGCCCAACTTAGTTGATTTGTAATTGACTAAACAAAGCCAAACTCCTTAAACCTGACTAAACCACTAAACTTGATTGGCCTAAACCAACCAGTTAATCCAAATTGATTTAATTTAAGTGGACCAAGTTCAATTTGTTTGAAGCTGGTTAAGCCTAACCACCAATCCCCAACTTGATTTCTTTTAACTAATTAACTCTAATCAATAATCCAATCTCAATTAATCTAATCCATTAATCAAAATTAATCTAATTTGATCTGATTACTATGCACGTCCCTCTCTTCCTCTCTATCTCTCCACCTGGGTGCATCTTGTCGGACAGTTCCTCACCGACACGAGGGAGTGGAGCTCCGGTCTTACACGGTGGTCGCCGGTGGTGCGCAGGTGGAAGACCCCCCCCTCCCATCCCATGATCCTCGCCATCAGAGGGGTGCTTGCGCGCCGTGAGTGCCTTCCCAGGTTAAGGGTGGTCACGTCCTCATCTGCAGCTCGTCAAAGCACACCCGTTCGCGGACGACTTCCCTTCTCTTGTCGCTCAGTCCTTCTTGGAGCTCTAACCCATATTTACTCTCTACTATGCAAGCATAACAGAAGTATAAAGGGACAGGGAACTCACAGGAGGCTATTGGCGGAGCTTCGGTAGCCGTAACAGTCCCGGTCGCGTGATGGCATGCTTGTGGCTCTCCGGCGATCTTCCGATGCCTCTGCTCGAGCCTGAAAGCCGTCGGTGGACAAGGAACAGGAAGGAAAAAAAGACTGTTGCTCACGGTGGTGATACTTTGCTTCGGTGGTGATTGTGAAGAGCTCCAGTGGCGTGTCCATCTACTTATAGGGCTTGCGAGGATAGACGCGGTGGAGATCCCACTGATGGTGGCCATACAAAACGGAGTCTCAGGCGTCATTTACGCGTGAGATCACCGGAGACGATGGCTAGCAGCGGTGGCGCGCAGTAAGGACGCAGCTAGTGTCGTCTCGGGATTGAGTCTTGATATGATGAACGGTGGATCCTCTCCTATGCCTTGGATCATAGACTCGCATGGATGGCCGGTCGAGATCGGATCTCGACGAACGTCCAGATGAATCTCAACTGCCTCAAGCTTAAAGGGAATCCCAAATGAGTGGCTAAGATCACTCCATCTGATGAGAACAATCGAGCGGCTCAGAATCAACTCCATGCCTCAAACTTAATCTAAAATCGAAGATGGACGGCTGTGATTAGATCATCCCATCTAATGGAATCAAATGACGAGATTATCTCACCCTGCCTAGAACTTATACATTCATCGGAGATCAGTGGCTCAAATTATTTCTTCTTAATAAAAGTAATGGAGAGTTAGGATTGCTTTTGGTGCTCCGAACTTACGCATCATCACATGATCATCAAATCTCTGCCGTTGGCTTCCTTTAATACACTCTCTCTATATATAAGCTCACGCGTGGCTTTGCAAATAGCCCCCTAACCTTTTCTAGGCTACACTCAAGTCCTCAAAATTTCTAAAATTACTAAAAGCTCTTTGATCTTCCCGATTAACCCTAATTAAGGGATTAATCAATTAAATTCCTCTTTTCCAAATAAACTAAGATTTGGGAAATTACTTTAGTTACCAAACTAATTAAATAAAATTTAGAATCAATTTATTCCAATAAAATCTTGGATTTTACAAGTTGCCTTCGAAAGATGGAAACTTAGAGGTGCGGAGCAGAGGTACTCTATTCCCAAGAAGGAAATGTTGGTGGTGATCCATTGTCTCCAAGGTTAGAGGGCGTATCTTCTCGGCACCAAATTCACCATGAAGAATGACAATGTGGCAAACACATATTTAGTCACACAGAAGAGGCTATCTCTGAGGCAAGCTTGCTGTAAGGAGCTCGTGCTGGAGTATAACTTTGAGTGGCAGCATAAGCCAGCGTGGCACAACTTGGTTGTGGATGCACTCAATTGGAAGGCGGTACTGGAATATGTAAGTGCTTTGTGGTAGGTTGAGACGTACTTCCTTGAGCGCATTGGGGATGTGGTAGAGAATAACGACCAGTACCAAAGTTGATCGCATACGTGAAGGAGGGTGTCTTGTAATGATACTAGATCGTTGATGGGTTTCGCCATACAAAGGGAGGTAATCTCTTTGTGCCACGGAAGGGTGGGTTGCAAAGAGAGATGCTCTGGGGGACCTATGACACTAAATGGGCAGGACATCCAAGCCATGAGCGGATGACGGTGCTTCTGTCCTTGCACTACTACTGGCCCAACATGTGGGAGGATATTAAGTCTTATGTGAAGACTTTTTTGTTTTCCAACAAGAAAAACTTGAGCGGAGGAAAGAAGCGGGACTTCTACAGCCTCTACCAGTCCCAAATAGACCTTCGTAGTCCATCTCTATGGACTTTACTTCTGGTTTACCCAAGGTAAAAGATGTGACCTCGGGGAAGGTTGTTGTGGGCAAGTTCTCTAAGTATGTTGTCTTCATACCTACCCCAATAATATGCATGATAGAGCTTTCGCCAGAGCTTTTCTTTGCCTATGTGGTGAAGTACTTTAAGCTACCGGAAGATATTGTGAGCAACAGGGACGCTCCCTTTATGGGCAGATTTTGGACTCCATTTTTCGATATATTGGGATCCGAGCTGAAATTTTCCACAGCCAATCATCCACAAACACAGATAGAATGCATCAATGCCTTATTGGAGGAGTACTTAAGGCATCTTTTTACAACCTCACAGAAGAACTGGCTGGAGTTGCTGGATGTAGCTCGATTCTCATACAACTACAACAATCTTCTGCAATAGGAAAGAGCCCCTTTGAGTTAGCTATTGGCTTCCAACCAAGGGGGTTACATGAAGTTGCCAAATAGTCCACTAGTGGGAAGTGTCTAGCAGCCTATCACCTTGTATGGAGTTTGCAAGAGCTACTTGATGAGGCGCGAGATAGTCTCACAAAGGCAATGAGGCGAATGAAGAAGTATGCAGACCAAGGGCGGAGACCTTTAGAGTTCTCTGATAAGAGTTCATTTTACTATCTTTTTATATGATATTTGCATACACCTAGCATGTGGTTTAGATGAGATGTAGCCTTTCGGTACTTAAAATTTGTTGATTTTGTGAAACAAGACATACCCGAGGCAAATTAATGAAAAGTTCAAGTTTTGAGACAATTCGGAGCAGAATCAAGAAGAAGAACCTTCAAATGAAGAATCGGATGGTTCCGCCAAGAATCAGGCAGTCCCATATGATCCGCAGGACAATTCGAGCCTTTTCTTGACCCCGTCTGAAATTGGAATCGACAAGCCAATATTGCTGGACGACTCCGTTTGGTTCATAGAAGAGGTCATCCACTTTGAATATAACCACAAACGGCCTGGTCAGGATTCTAGATAAGGCCGTCCGTCTTGAAGGAAAGCATGAAACGGAGCCGTCAGATGTCTGGAGGAGGTCATCCAGCTTGGGGATCTTGATTTAAAAGCACCATAATAAGCCCGTGGTTTTTCCGTGATGGTCACGCCTATATCAAATATGAAGTCTTAATCGACCTAGTTGAGCTTAAATGCCTTGGAAACAACACTGATCCATCAAGCGTTTAGAACTATAAATATCGAAGTTTAGGGTTTTGAGAGCAGCTTATAATCCCATTCACCACCCTTGGAGGCTCTCATCAACCCATCTTCACCCATCTATTTTCTAGGACACAGTAGTGGAGGAACGAGTGTCGATCAGCGGCAGAGCAATAAGGGTATACACCAACAATCCTCGCTAATGGTGGAGGGAACGGCGTATCACCTTCTTATGTTTAATTTTGCATTTATTGTTGTATCTGCTCTGTGTTCCCCTCTAATGGGGAACTAAGTCCTTGCGTACTTACGTATGAATGACTCTTGGGGTCAGGGTTTTAATGCACGATATTAACTTTTATGTTGTTTAATTGATTGTTGTTGGATTAAGATTTGTTGAGTGTATTCATTGTATTGAGTGCCTACGTTGCAAATAGCCTGTGCAAATAATAGGTTTATACGAGGGCTAGAGCTAGAGCCTCCTCGTATTAAAACTTTGAGAGTCATGAGCACGCCGAGAGATCAGGTGTTTAGGAGAGTGACTCCTTAATATATATATATATATATATATATGATAAGGTAAGGTCGACCGGATACACTATTTATTTGCAGTCGCCTCCCATTTGGCCACCTAGAGCATGCTTGAAAGATTTCCATTCCTATGGATATAAAGAACATCGAAAAATAAGCTAGTATGTCAATTTTCATACAATTTGGGAACTTGTAGAATATTCATCTTAACGGGTGAAAATTTATAGAAATCTTACCAGTTCAAAATTTCAACCGTTAAGATGAAGACATTACAAGTTCCCAAATTGTATGAAAACCGACATGCTAGCTTATTTTTCGATGTTCTTTCCATCCATACGGTTGAATTTCCTCAAAACACTGTGCAAGTGTGCCAAAAAGAGGCAACCGCACTTGCACAATGATAAGGCCGATCACACTATATCATGACCCTATATATATATATATATATATATATATATATATATATATATATATATATATATATTATTCCCTTGATTCCCCAAAGTAATAGATTTCCTAAAACCTTGATAAGCGCTCGATTGATCATATTTTTATAACATTTTCTTGTATACTATGCATATGAATTGGAGTAGTTTTAGCCCATTAATATTTAATTTGTGTTAATTTTCTCTTATAGGGCATTAGAGAGCCTCAAGCATCAAAAGGAAGAAATTCGACATCATTTCAGGCATAGAAGGAATCAACTTGAGACATCAAGTAAATCCCTCAAAAGCAAAGAAAGATCAGAATTTTATTACAAGAGCTACAGGACTTCAAATCAAATCTCCACTGTTCAAATTGAAGATCAACAAGTCAGGAACATTCAGTTAAAATTTTAGATCAATCTGACATAAAATGGTCATCTGAACATTTGATGAAGACCGCGTGATGTAGAAATCCTGTCGTACTGGTTCGCACAATGGCGTACGCCCGCACGGGCTCCCACACGAAGCAGAAAATCAACTATGCGGGCGCATGTGCGCCCGCATGGCCCCGCACGGGGCGTATTGGGGCCCAATCTTCACTATTTTTCAGCCCAGATTCGACAAACAAGGACCCAAAATGTGTCATATAGTTTTCTATCATAAAATGTATTTTTGGTCGCTGAATTATAGTATATTGTTCATATTGGTTCCTGTATTATGAAAATGTTCATTATGGTTCCTGTATTTTCAGATTTTTGGCAATTATGGTACCTGGCGCTGACGTGGCAGCCACCTGGTATACATGCTGAATACTATATATTTAATTATGACGTGGCAGCTAACGTGGCATGCTGACTTGGCACAGAATTTCAATTTTCTAATATGTTAATAAATTAATGCTGGCTTGTCAACTGCCGTGGCATGATGATGTAGCATAAAAATAAAAGAAATGATAAAAATCAGAAAAAAAAAAATCTAAAAGAATTCTAAATAATCCAGTTAGAATTATGAAAAATTCTAAAAAATTCTATAAAAAAATCCATTTTTAGTCACTCGCATGCAGAAGTGGCATGCCACGTGTCAAAAAAATTAAAAAAAATTCTAAAAAAAATATGATTAGAATTCTAAAAAATTATAAAAAATTCTAAATAAAAAATTAAAAAATTTCTAAAAAAAAATTAATAGGATTTTTTAACGTAATCAAAACCAATCAACCTTGAAAAATAGTAAAAAAATGTGCTTATATGTTATGATTTTTGTAATTAAGGTTATTAAGGTTTTGAAGAAGTTGGAATGGTTTTCAATTGTTCCTTTTATATTTTTTCTAACATTTCTTACTATTTTTCTAATTTGATTGTTGTGATTACAGAGCCCATATTTTTTTAGAATTTTTTTATAATTTTTTAGAAATTTTTTTAAAATATTTAAAATTTTTAGAATTCTAACCAGATTTTTTAGAATATTTTTTTTAAAAAAATCTTGTTTAATTTTTAGATTTTTTTAGAATTTTTTTATTTTTTTATTTTTTAGAATTTTTAGATTTTTTTAATTTAAAAAAATTACAATTTTTGAGAATTCTAACGGATTTTTAAGAATGTTTTAAAAACTCCTGTTTATTTTTTTAGATTTTTAATTTTTTTTAGATTTTTTTTAGAATTTTTAACAATTTTTAGGATTTTTTAGAGTTTTTCTCATCGAGCGAAGGGTACGAAATAAATCAGATTGATTTTTCGATCAAGAGTACCATGTGAAACCCTCGGCTTTTTTCCTCTTCCTCTATCCCTATTCCATAGGTACAGCGTTTGAATCAATAATTGTTACAATTTTTAAGTATTTCATTTTATTTTTTTTTGACATGTGGCACGCCACATAAGCATGCCACGTCAACATAACTAAAGTGACATGCGGTTGTGGCATGGCACATCATTATTACATGATTAATATTTAGGTGTTCAAATATTTTGCCACATCAAAATGTTACGTGGGATTCCACGTCATATTAAAAAAAATCATGTATTCAAATTCTCAGATGCCACCTAGTCGCCACGCCATCTAGGGACCGTAATTGCCAATTCTCTGAAAGTATAGGGGCCGTATTGAACATTTTCATAATATAGGGACCAGAATGAACCATATACTATAATATAGGGATTAAAAATGCATTTTTGCCATGGAAAGCCTATATATACATGAAAAATTAGGGTTTTGAGCATCTTTGGACCATCCCCTTTGGGGGCTACTCCTTTGGTCATCATCACCATCTCTCCCACACACCATCAACTAGGGCATCAAGCTTCATCGTCAAGGCTTCTTGGCGACGAGGTTTGGAGGAGAATTTGCGGTACCAATAGTAGAGGGAACATCGGATTGAAGTTTATTTGTTTATTATATCGATGTTTTCTCCTTTATTTGAATTAGATTTGTATTTATCTTTGATGGGTGATAAGTGTTCATTTGAGCATAATTTTATACCATATTCTTGTATGCTTTGCATGTAATTGTGAGGATTTTTGGCCCACCGATACTTAAATATGTTTATTTTGATAAACAGGGCAAAATATCAGGACCCCAGGAGAAAAGAAGCTTTTCGACGGAAATTGAGGCCGAAACGAAGCATTCCTGGAGGAAAACCTGTGCATACGGATTTCCATACGGCCCGTATGGACCTGGAGAATCGAAGACAATACAAGTGATCTCTTTTGGGGCCGCACAGTACCCTATATGGCTTAAACGGGCATCCATACAGTCTGATATACGGTCGTATGGATTCATCTGGAAGCTATATGGGATAGTATATGGCCCGTATACGGGCTCATATACGGCCCATATACGGGCCCGTATGTCATAAGTTCCCAACAAATCTGCAGACCTAGAAAGGGGCAAAATGGTAAATCTCACCCTAAAAAAACCTAGAGGTATAAAAGCCAACTAATGAGGGTTTAGAAGGGAGGAGGCAGCTTGGGAAAATGATTGATCTTGAGGAGAGCTTGGGGAGTCTCATCTTCAACCCATTGGAGCAAGAAGAGGGGAAGACATTGAGGAGGAATCAAGGAAGCTATCAATGGTGTATGCAATAGTCTCTTCCCTTATGGTTTCTTTGATCGTTTTCATCTTTGTAGTGTATTGTTGCTCTCCTTTCATGGAGGGCTAATTTTGTAGATGCTTGGATGATTGATGAACCCTTGGACATGATTTAATTGATGTTATTTCTCTATTCTTGAATGCTTGGTTGAATTCATGAGTCTATTGGATGTTTTAATGTAAGTGCATCTCTCTACGTTGGAAACGAAACGCCCGGAGGGATTTTCATAGTCCATATGGGGGAAGAAGAGAACGCCTCCCCGTGTGTAGACCATCTCCAATAGAAAGGATTGTGAATACATAGGGAATCCGGGTATTAAGGAGAGCAAGCCCTTTAGATGTATTATTCCTATAATCTTTCCAAGAATTAGGTTCCCCTAAACGTTATCGATAAGGACACTAGGATTAGTAATTCGCCTCGAGAGAGGGCGTGAAAGCACCATAGGGACCCTTGGCGAAGAACCAACCTAGTGTTAAGATAGAGAGTATCATCCATCCCTTAGAAGTCCAAGGGGGATTCAATTATCCAAACATCCCCTTTTTATGATTGTTTGATCTCAAGAACAATTTGATTTCCTTGTTTGTGTCTACAATTTCTTAGCTTAAAGTTTAGTATAATCACTCACATTTCGGATCGATTAGATAGTAGATGAGCAGTGGGTAATAGTACTTCCATCTCCCTGAGAATCGATAACCCGACCTTTGAGTCCACTATTATTATTTGATTACGACCCATACACTTGCGGTTGCATCGCATCAAGTTTTTGGCGCCATTGCCGTGGAGAATTTGACTACTAGGAAAGCTAGGAGTTTACTAATTTAGTCATTTTTCTTTCTTTGTTTCGCTTTTCATTCAATTAAAACTCTGGATACTAATCTTCACTCTCAATAAATTTTGTTGCGAGGTATTGATTGCATGACCCGCAAAAATTCTAGAGGATTACTTTTAGTGGATAGTGAGATTGAGAGAACTCTGCACCGGAGATTTAGAGAAGGGGAAAGAGTACTTTCGGGATCCTCTACTTCACTCCTATTGAAGCTCTTGGTAAATTAAGAGAAGTGCCCATTATGGCTGAGAGAAGGCAAACATTGTCAGAGTATGAGAGATCTCACTACACAGGGGAGGAACTCAGTATCCATCCTCCCAATGTTAATATAAACAATTTTAAGATCACGGTAAGTACAATGAACATGATTTAGAATTTAGCTCAATTTGATGGGAGGCCAGATGAAGACCCCCATGACCATCTAGCAAAATTTATCCAAATAAGTAACATGTTCAAGATTAATGGAGCTTCTAATGATGTAATTCGCTTGAGACTCTTTTCGTTCAGTTTGAGAAAAGTAGCTTATAGATGGCTTACCTCATTACCTTCTGGCTCTATTCATACTTGGGCCGAGATGCTTGATAAATTTTTGGGCCGCTATTTCCCACCAAGCAAGGCCGCAAAGTTAAGGTTGGACATCTAAGCCTCTAAGCAAAGTCTAAGCAAAGTCCCACCGAGATATTTTTTGAGGCCTATGAGAGGTACAAGGATTTGCTCCAACATTGTCCACAATATGATTTAGACCCTTGTGCTAAAGTTCAAACTTTCTATAATGGGCTGAACAACTCAACTAGGCAATTGTTGGATGCCACCGCCCGCGGGTCAATGGGGAACAAATATCCGGAGGATGCCGAGCAAATCTTCGAAGATATGGCTAGTAATGAAGCCTATTGGTCTACAAGGGGAAAGCATGTGAAAATAGTTGGATCCATAGATGAAGCCACAATCTCTGATCCAATTCTTGGTGAGAAGTTTGATATGCTAACAAGGAAGATTGAGCTACTTACGCCCAATAATAACTCAAAAGCGCCACATTGATGTTTTGCAAATACTTGTGGGAGAGGACATGAAGCATCAAGTTTTCCCAATTGTGAGCACTAAAATGGTCCCCATGGAACAAGTACAATATATGGGAAATGCTCAAAGGCAAACTCGGATGGTCAATATCTACCATATGCTCCTAAATGGACCCTATCCGCATTGTCCTATGGAAATCCACAAGCGGGGCAATACCCTCCCGGCTTTCAACACCCTCCAAAGCTGCAAGAAAGAAAACCCAACATAGAGGAGTTGATCTTGAAGTACATGTAGAGCAATAACACTACAATTCGGAATCTACAAGCTACAGAACTTGGAGAATCAAGTTGGGCAAATTGCAAAGGCTTTAGCCGAAAGACCACAAGGTAGTTTGCCGGGCAATAAGGAGGAGAACCCTAGGGGAGAACAATGTAAAGCTATCACATTAAGAAGTGGAACGGAGGTGGAACTCCCTATCTCAAAGCCTCAAGCAAACACTCCTATTGAAATTAAAGACTCCGAGCCCATTGTTAATTCCGAAGAGGAGAAGAAGGGGAAGGAGAAAATCATAGAGATACCATCCATACCTCCTTATCAACCTCAAGTTCCTTATCCTGCGAGGTTGAAGAAAGACAAAGATGCCCAGTTAATAAAGTTCAAAAGTATGTTGAAGCAACTACACATAAACATGCCGCTTGTAGACGTTCTAGCTCAAATGTCGAAATATGTGAAGTTTATGAAGGAGCTTCTCCAACAAGAGGAAATTGGAAGACGTAGTTGTTGTGACAATGATTGCTCAATGTTCGGTCGTTATCCAACAAGTTATGCCAAAAAAATTGAAGGATCCAGGTAGCTTTGTTGTCCCTTGTGTACTTGGAGAAGGGGTCACAAAGAAGGCATTGGCAGACTCCGGGGCAAGCATCAATGTGATGCCTACAAACTGTATATGAAACTCGACCTCGAAGAACCAAAGCCTACATGAATGACACTACAGCCTAGTCGATGCATTTGTGAGAAGACCAAGAGAATAGTCAAGATGTACCGTTCGTGATCACCAATTTGTCTTCTGGGCCGACTTCGTACTTCTAGATGTTGATGATGATGTTGACGTCCCTATCATTCTTGGGCGTCCTTTCCTCGCCCCCGCTCAAGCTCTTGAGGACTATGCACAAGGCAAGCTTGCATTGAGGGTGGGAGATGAAGAGGTTATATTTCAATTACCCAATGCAATGCGGCACACAATGGCTCAAGATGATACCTCATATTGTCTTAACGAGGTAGATATGCTCACTTCCAAGTGCATGGAAGACTTGCTAATGGTGCATCCATTATACCCTTGTTTGGGGAAATAAGAAGCGCAATCAGAGGAGATCCAAGAAAATTCCACCTCATCAATGGTCGAAATGGTGAAAGTAAAGAAGAAGAAGAAAAAATTCAATCTCCCTACGATATGCTAGAGAAAGGTGAAGGAGAAAGGAATAAGCATGGAATCCTCCACTCACAACACGTTTAAGGAAAGCCCAGGTATGGATGACAACAATTGCTCAATTTATGCCAACTTGGGAATGTGTTTATTTGGACGATGCTTCAAGGGAGGACTTGATGAGAGCTTCAAGGTATTCGAACCCCATAAGGTAAGGTGAAAGTACATCAAGCTAGTGACGTTAAACAAGCGCTTTTTGAAAGGCAACCCAAGTTCTTTGAATTTTCTTTCTCTTTAGTTTCAATTTTCTTTTTTCTATTAGTTAGATTGCGTGTGTTTGGACTAAATGAATTAGATGTTTTATATAAGTTTTCATTATCTTGTATCATCCTGTTGGTTATTGTTCATTCATAGCCCTAGATTAATAATTGTTGCTAAGTAGCGCGAGGGAGGTTCGAATGGCATCCTGGATTGGTCAGCATAAGCCAAATCCAGTCCATACAGAGGCTATCATACGGCCGCATGACCCTACCAAGAAGCTATATAGGGTATACGCCCGTGATATCGGCTCAGATGGGGTCGGCTAAGGGCACAAATTGGAGCCCTATAAAAGCTTCCTCATTTCTTTTTTATAACCTAGCCGACCCCACACCTCTCCTAACCTCTCCTCATCGGGACTTCTTCTTGATTTTGGGCTTTCTTCTTCCCTACGTGATGATCTCTAATGGTTTGATTTGTTGATTTAGTTCATCTTCCATGTTTAGAACCCTAGGGATTGAAATGAATGAATCTTGAATGTATGGGTGATGAATTTATGTACTTGCATCGAATTTTTATCGCAATACTTTGATTAAAGGCATGTTTAAGGTTTAGGATGTGAAATAGATTTAATTTGGATGTAAATGGGGCAAGAAATCACCATGGCCGGGCCGCACCGGCCAAGACCTGTGTACATACGGGCCATATACATGCCCGTATAGCTCCTAGGCAGAGTCATACGGGCCGTATATCAGCCCATATGGAAGCTCGTATAGGGCAAATTAAGGGCTGTAGTGCGCATTCTTCATTGCTTTTTCAATATTTTCTTTCGCACTAACACCCATTTCAATTATTTTGCAAACATGCCTCAAAAGCTCATCGCCTCGAAGAAACGCAAGACCGGAGAGGGTTCCTCCTACAGCGTACCACAGTTTGAGAAGGAGCTTCCTCCACCGCTACCATAGCTTGGACTGCTCAAACCTCGTGATTGGCATCAATATTTTATATGATTGGTCCGGTTGGTACTCAACTCGATTGTGGATCCATCAACCACGCAGGTGTTCCGCGAGGCTACCTTAGAGGTCCTAAGCACTTTTGAGGCCATGTGAGCGCCAGACCGAAAGCCGATCTCTCACCGCCATATCAAGCTTCAGCCTCTTCTCGGGAGTAAGGACCATGAGCTATACTCGGTTTTCCATGTACATGGGATTCTACGATCATGAGGCCATGTAGACACTCGTGAGTACAGTAAAGCTCCTTCACCGCCTTCCCCGAAAGCACACCATCACGCACTATAAGGTATCGGCTTCAGCTTGGGGAGCCACGGAACAACAAGGCATCCCTCATGAGCGATCCGTTCACCGCTACATCCACACTCGATCACCGCACTCGAGGTACCGCCAAAGCAGATGATCCTACCTTCCTCGAGGATTGAGACGTATCTTGTTCTAGGCGTTCATGAGTCTTTACTTTCTTGTGTTACCTTTATTTTCTATTTAGTCATTCTTAGGACTTATCTCTTTTATTTGTGCATCGTTGTACCAGTTAGCAAGGGCATCGCCCTGCTAAACTTATCTTTGTTTTTACTTTCTGTGGACTCCTTTGATTTCCTATTATCTCTTTTGTGGAATTATGATGATTTTCCTCTCTTGCAGATTCGGAACTTGTATCGACATCCCCCGGTAATGTCCAAGCATTAACTTCATGGAAATCAATTGGCACATCAAATTAATCGGGGAAGTTTTACTTCACCTTTCTCCATGCAAATTTAATTTTGGAATTATTGCGTACATTGAGGACAATGTATATTTCTAAGTATGGAGATGGGTGGCTACCTATATCTTTGTGCATTCATAGCAAGTCTTTAAGTGTGGAGATAGGTAGATATTAGTGAAATTCATTACAAATTTTTATTCATGATTAGCATACCTCGATGAAGGCCCTAAGGAAAAATGTTGGCACACTTTATTTCTAGGGCACCATCTTAGCACACAATTTTTAAATTTTCCTACGAAACGTCATGGGCACTTAGAGAACATCTTTGTGATACTCATGATTTTTAGAGACAATAGATAACCCATTGCCATGTTTTCTTGACTTTAATAGCTAAGCATAATCTTCAATGGCTCCAAGAGACTTCGTGGCACTAGTTCGATTCTCTAACCCCTCATAATATGACCTAGTGGACAAGTAAAGGGAGAATAAAGTAGTTGTACATAATAGTTGTGAAGAGATAAAGACAAAGGTTCCGCTGTTTGTTGTGATGAAGTAGTTTGGGGTTATGGCTCGATAAGAGTGTTCCTCGATTCAAAAATCACTACTTAGCATGAACACAAATCCATGTAGAGTTGTAACCATCTTAGTAGCAAAGTGCTCCGGTGCCTAATCAGCATAAGCACTCTGCGAAGAGGAGGAACTACACTTTACATTGATCTTTAGTACGGGAAAGTCGGATCCATTAAGGATGCCCTACAGGAAAAAAAAAATACTTCCAACTTGTCCACTATTTATCTAACCTAGGGGGTCTCTTTGATCATAAGGCCTCAAAGACTCTCTAGAGTCCATTGAGGATATGCTTATCTTGTAAAGATTTTAGAACATGGCATGTGGAGTGAACGAGCTTTGTCCAGAGCTATATTGATAAATTTCATGAATCTATTTAAGCCTCGACGTGGAAATGGGAGGACAAACACTTGGATAGTGAACTTAAAAGGAGTTGGGTCATGGGTTTTGTGGCCAGAGGATGAACACTTATCTTTTTTTGGTTTTGTTAATTTCTTTTCTTTGCTTGAGGACAAGCAAACCTTTAAGTGCGGAGCTATGTGATAAGTGTTCATTTGAGCATAATTTTATACCATATTCTTTTATGCTTTGCATGTAATTGTGAGGATTCTTGGCCCACCGATACTTAAAATATGTTTATTTTGATAAACATGGCAAGATATCAAGACCCCAGGAGAAAGGACACTTTTCAAGAAAAATTGAGGCCGAAACGAAGCATTCTTAGAGGAAAAACCCAAGCATACGGGCTTCCGTGCGGCACGTATGGACCTGGAGAATCGAGGCCCATACAAGTGATCTCCTTAAGGGCCACACAAGCACTCAGATGGTTTATACGAAAGCATCCATACAAACCGACATACCTACTGCATTGGATGCACTCGAAGATATATGGGCCCCTTATACCACTCGCATAATGTGCCCATATGTCAAGTTCACAAAGAAATCAGAGACCTAAAAAGGCAAAACGGTAAATCTCGCCCTGAAAACCTAGAGATATAAAAGCCGACTGATGATGGTTTAGAAGGGAGGAGGCAACTCGGGAAAATGATTGGTCTTGATGAGAGCTTGGGGGATTTTCATCTTTAAGCCATTGGAGCAAGAAGAGGGGAAGACATTGAAGAAGGATCAAGGAAGCCATCAACGGTATATGCAATAGTCTTATCCATTATGATTTCTTTGATTGTTTTCATCTTTGTAGTGGATTGTTGCCCCCCTTCCATGAAGGGCTAATTTTGTGGATACTTGGATGATTGATGAACCCTTGGTCATGATTTAATTGATGTTATTTCTCTATTCTTGATTGCTTGGTTGAATTCATGAGTCTATTAGATGTTTTAATGTAAGTGAATCCCTCTACGCTAAGTACATCCTCAAGGGATTTTTATAGTCCATATGGGGAAGAAGTTTAACGCCTCCCCGCGGTAGACCATCTCCAATAGAAAGGATTGTGAATACACCGAGAACCCGGTATTAAGGAGAGCGCAGCCCTTAGATGTATTATTCCCATAATCCTTCCAAGAATTAGGTTCCCTGTAACATCATCTGTAAGGGCACTAGGATTAGTAATTGCCCGGAAAGAGGGAGTGAAAGCACCAGGGAACCTCTTTGGCCAAGAACCAAACCAAGTGTCAAGATAGAAAGTATCATCCATCCCTTAGAAGTCCAAGGGGATTCAATTATCCGAAAGCATCCACCTTTTATGATTGTTTGATCTCAAGAACAATTTGATTTCCTTGTTTGTGTCTATAATTTCTTAGTTTAAATTTTAGTATAATCACTCACATTTTGGATCGATTAGATAGTAGACGCAGCAAAGGAGTACTAGTACTTCCATCTCCCTTAGGATCGATAACCCGACCTTTGAGTCCACACTATTATTACTTGATTACGCATTCAAAGACACTCGGCGGCTACATCACATCAATGGGGAACTAATCTTTTAGGTATTTTGGCATTGTTGAACCCTTGGGTTTATATATGAACTTTGATTTATTTGTTATGGATTTCTATGCTTTAATAAATGTTTTATGTTTTGAGATCTATTAAATGTCATGTATAGTATTGGTCATCTACGCTATGCATGTACCATTACAAATATCATTCACACGGGTGTAGACGGGTATTAAGGCGAGAGACTCTTTTAGACGTATTATTCCCACAACTCTTCCGTGATATAGGTTCCCTAGAACGCTAATATAATGAGGGTATTAGGTTTATAATTCGCTACGATGATGAAAGCATTATAGGAACCCCTTGTCCCTAACCTAGCAATCGTCAAATTGGAATCTATACATATCATTATTCACAAGAACTAGAGGGGGATATCTTGCCCAGATACCCCTTCTCTTGATTGATCGCCCTCGCAACTTCATTATATCCCATTTTATCTTTCTTGGTAGAATTAAAATTTAGATTAGTTCACACCACCACCAATCTTTGTTTAGACTAGATGATAGATGGACAATTAGTACTAGTATTTCTTGATCTCTGTGTGTTCGACATCCAACATTCATAGTCTACTTTACTACTTGATACGATGCGCGTAATTCTGCAAGTGTACAAGCATAAGCATTAGGCTCAATCAAATCTAATGCAACAAAGAGGTTTGATATTGGTCATCTCGAGAAAGGGATCCAGTTTATCTCAGGAATCCTTGGTCTAGTCGCATGTAATTATCAACATAGAAGATTTTGTTTGTATCCTCAAGTAGGATCCCAGGAGGAATTCATACCCGAGTATCTCTCCTCCAAACTAATCTGCCTTGCATCTTCATCCCATTCTTCCTTTAGATTTGCTATCATTTCTATCTTTCTTCAGATTTAGTACTTAGATTAGGTTAAAACTCCCAATCATTGGTTAGGTTAGATAATAGACAAGCAACTAGTACTAGTACATCTCAAAGTCCCCGAGGCTCGATATCCGACTTCATTGAGTCCACTTTATTACTTATCCGACCCGTGCACTTGTCGTAGCATTGGTGACGATCATTCTCCATGGGAGATAAAGTATGGTTGAAGTTAACTCCTTGGATATGGCGTAAGTTTCACAAGAAGGATGTGCACAAGGGCCCCATTCAAAGATAAGGAAAGTCCATTTGAAGTTCAACAAAGGGTTGGAAATATGGCATATAGGCTGAAGCTTCCGGAGAGGGTAAAGATGCATCCTATTTTTCAAGTGAGCCTTTGAAGCATTGCTTTAAGATGAGGCGTAACCAAACAAGGAACAAGACTATGCTGGGTAACTCCTATAGTGCATTGAGTTTGAACAAATTGTAGAGAAGATACTTGACCGGGCGGGTCAGAGGGGCAAAGAAAGAATAATAGGCTTAACTTTCTAGTTAGTAGAGTGGAAGGGACAACCGCTTTAGAAGTGAGTTAGGAGAAAGATACCACGCTGTGGTAGTTCAACAAGGAGATCAAGGCTTACTTGGACTCGCTCTAACGAGGTCATCTGGACTTTTCGCTGGGTGGCTTGTAAGACCCTTACTAAAAAGACCCCATCCCGTGAGTGGATTCTCGATGGGATCTCCGCGGAAAGGATCCCACACATAGGACCACGGCCTCGAGTGCCTTGTGTTGTCGAAAGCAAGAGCCTTGATGTTTGGACTAGAGCAAGCCACGTCTTTCTTCATACCATCAGGAGCATGTGAAGGGTGGACTGAGGGTTCCAATCCACTATTAGAGACTTAGCTGGGAGTTGATGAGTTAAGTAAAGGATGCATGGAGTAATGGCTCAATTTATGAATGCTCGGGACCACATGATGATGTGGCAAGCTCTGATTGAGTTCAAGAGAACTTACTACATTACGGATTTGAACAAACTGTGCATTGCGCAATGTGGGAGAGACCAAGTAGGCACCGGAACGCCAGTGCTTAATGCATTGGAGTTTAGATATCCCTTTGGGTTCCTTTAGTTGTAAAGACTATTGGGAGTCTCCTATCACTCTGTATAGGGGTTATAGGCCTATAAATACCTTTTTATATACACATTATTATAGTCAAGTGAATAAAAGAGAAGCAAGTATACAACTTAGACTTGTCTTGCCTTGTCTTGTGTGTGTGCTTGTGTGGTTTCTCCTTCTTATACTATCAAAGTTCTCTCAGCCTGCCTTAGAACCTCGAATTTTAAGAAAGAAGGATTAGGCTGAGCTAAGTCCGGAGACTTAGTTGCCATCATAGGAAGCTCTTGGTCGGGAAAGAGCAAAGTTTTAAGGTAACCCCATCACCCTGTGATAGTTTGGTATCAAAGATATGTCAGACGGGAACCATAACACCAATGAGAGGCTTGAAAGGCTTAAGATGATCATTTGGATTGTTCCTGAAGGACCCACTCATGTGTCCCAAGCAGATCGGTACTACACCTTGTTGAATAAGGTAATCTCGCCGTAGAGTTGCTCATGAATGGTTCATGAGTTGGCTCAATGCTAAAATGTACCGCGGAGACACTTTTTGAAGGAGAAATGAAACGGATGGAAGCAGAGATTATCTCCATCATAGGGATTCATCAAGAAGTGCATCCCATTCAAAGAAATTTTTTCAAGGTAAAAGTCCTGCAACCAAGAGCTTCTAAGTGTGGAGCAAGGAATGCTAAGGACTTGCGTAATTTCATCCGAGACATAGACCAATAGTTTCCGGCAACTAAGGAACTAGAGGAGGAGTATGTCAATCCGTGGGTATGTACTCTGATGAGAGACGCAAAACTCGTAGCTTAACTCACTAAGATAATGGCTTTACTGGCTGGCCGGGAGTCGATTCAAACTTGGGATGAATTGAAGAAAGATCTCCTGAGCAAAGCATCTTCTTGGAAACACAAGATGGGTTGTGCGGATCATGCTCAAGAAACTCAAACACACCGCACTGCGGAGAAACTACATGAAGGAGTTCACATCTCTCATGCTTGATATCAAGCATATGTCGGAGGGAAGACAAGCTATTTAACTTTCTTCTTCGGGTTGTTGTGAGAGACTACGTGAAGGAGTTCACGCCTCTCATGCTTGATATCAAGGATAAGCTTCGAGGAAGACAAGCTATTTAACTTTCTTTCCGGGTTGCAAGGTTGGGCCTCACTGAAGCGAGACTGCTAAGAAGCTAAGAGTCTTGCCTCTGCTTATCATTGTAGCCAAGGCTTGGTTCATTTTTTGGTGTGTCAAATTCTCTCTCGAGACAAGGGGAAGGCTGCTATCAAGGAAAAGGGGAGTTCGTGATGAAGGACTTCACCAAGCGAACACAGGGTGAGCGGGGAGAAATAGCGGGTTCTAACACAAAACAACCCAGCCAGGGACCAAAGATGGGCTGCTTAATATGCAATAGATAGCATAGAGCTTGTTACTGTCTGAAGCGGGAGAAACTCTCAACATTGGGGGTCGAGACGAACAATGACCCAAAGCCACCAACTCAAGTTAATCCCCTCCAAATCCTCAACATGATAAGGTCGGTAAAAGACACTACCCCTTCTCAGCTTTTCTTTATCAAAATCATGTTGAATGAAAAGATAGTTGAAGGCTCCTTATCGTATGCCCCCATCAGAGTTGCAAGAGTTGAGGAAATAGCTAATGAAGTTTCTAGATGCCGGATACATACAGCTTTCAAAGGCCTTTTTTAGAGCACCAGTTCTCTTTCCGAAGAAGCAAGACGGGACTTTGTGACTCTTCATAGACTATCAAGCCTTGAACAAGGTAACTATCAAAAATAAGTATCCTGTTCCTATGGTTTAAGACCTTTTCGACAAATTGAGCAACGCATCTTACTTTACCAAGCTGGACTTGCGATCGAGATACTTGCAAATGAAGATTGCCGAAGGAGATAAGGCCAAGACCACCTGTATCACTCCATATGGTTCAAACAAGCTTTTAGTTATGTTGTTTGGCTTGACTAATGCCCCTTCTATCTTTTGTAATTTGATGAATGATGTTTTTTTTTACTATGTTGATCAGTTTATTGTTTTGTATCTTGATAATGTAGTAATCTATAGTGAGTCATGGAAAGATCACTTGTCCTATTTCAAGTTGGTATTGTCTAGACTGAGGACACATCAACTATACATCAAGCAAGAGAAGTTCGACTTCACCTCAATAGAGCATCATGTTCTTGGGGCATCAAATCTCTAAAGGCAAAGTGCTGGATGGATAAGTCAAGGTCAAGGCAATTTTTTTTAACGGCCGCCTCGACTAAGGTAACAGAGAGCTTCGCCCTTTCTCTATCCGCTAACTACTGTAGAGTAGGAAAAGTTCATCATGGGCTATTTCAAGAAGGCTTAATTCTCTCACCGGACAGTCTCTTGGAAGAAAGATCATAATTGGCTACCGAAGGATCAGCTGTTAGAAGGCTTTGACACACCCAAGTAGGCTATCAGTAGTTTAACCTGCAGGTTGAAGCAGCTTTGACTTTGACAAACCTTACAAAATTCACACATATGCTTCCAACAAGGTCAGTAGGGTCGAATTTTTGTGCAGAGGACATCCGCTTTCCCTTCAAAAGATGGAAACTAAAGGTGCTGGGAGCATAAGTACTCTATTCACTTAGAAGGAAATGCTGGTGTTGATCTATTATCTCCAAGGTTGGAGGTTGTATCTTCTTATCACCAAATTTTACCATCAAGAATGACAATATGGCAAACACATATTTTGCCACATAGAGCAGAGGTAAGTTATTTCAAGGCAAGCTCACCGGGTAGGGAGCTTCAGTGCAGGAGTATGACTTTTGAAGTGGCAAAGCAAATGGTACGGTGGCACAACTTGGTTGCCGTAATGCACTCCGCTAGGGAAAAGTAATAGAATAGGTAAGTTCTTTGTCGTAGGTTGAGACAAACTTCCTTGAGAGCATTCGCTGATGTGGCTAAGGATATTGACCAAGTACCTGAAAAGTTAATCGCAGCATATGAAGTTGAGGGTAGGTGTGCGCGATACTAGATTACGATGATGGCTCCTCCATGCAAAAGTGGAGGTAAGCTCTTATGTCACGTGGAAGGTTGGGCTACATAGAGTTGCTCGAAGACACACCTTTACACTAAAACGTAAGGTGGACATCCAAGTCAAGGAGAGCGGATAGCTGCCGCTTCGGCCCCAAGACTACCACCGCCCTCGGTATGTGAGAGGATATTGAGTCTTATATGAAGACTTTTTGTTTTAAGCCAAAATAAAGACAAAATGGAGTTGGAGGAAAGAAGCTGTGACTTTTGGCAAGCCTCTACCAAAATCCCCTGTGATAGACCTTTACAATCCATCTCCATGGATCTTTATTTCTAGTTTTCCCACCTGGGTGTAAAAGATGTGACCTTGGTGATGCTTGTTGTGGAAAAAGTTCTCTAAGCATGTTGTCTCTCATACCTTCCCCAACAAGATGCACAATGGAGCTGTTCTCACAGAGGTTTTCTATGGCCTATGTAGTCAAGTACTTTGGGCTACCGTAAGACATTACGAGCGAGCAACATGGACACTCAACTTTAATCCGCTGATTTTGGACCTGCATTGATCGACATATGTTGGGATCCCTGCAGTTTTCCTCTCAAGGCCAATCATCCACAAACAGATGGTTACATGGGATGCACCAATGCCTTATTGGAGGAGTACTTAAGGCATTTTGTTACAACCGCTAAGAACTAGTTGGAGTCTGCTGGATGTAGCTCAACCCTCCTACAACTTGCAAACAATCTTCTACAACAAGAAAGAGCTCCCTTTGAGTTGGCTAGTGGCTTCCCAACCAAGGGCACTCATATGAAGTTGCCAACCAACAATTGACGGAAGTGTCTAGCCAGTATATCACCCTTGTACATGGAGTCGACAGAGCAAGAGTCAGCTTTGATGAGTAAGCGCCGACAATCTCACCAAGGCGACAAGGTGGTTCAAGAAGTATGCAAACAAAGAGCTGGAGACCTCTGGAGTTCTCTCGTGGGAGATAAAGTATGGTTGATGCTAACCCCTCAAATATGGAAGAAGCTTCATAAGAAGGAAGTGCACAAGGGTCCCATTCAAAGATATGAAGGTCTATTTGAAGTCCAACAAAGGGTTGGAAATGTGCATGACAGTGGCATGTACAAGCTTCCCAAGAGGCTAAAGTTGCTTCCTACTTTCACATAAGCTATTTGAAGCCTTGCTTTGAAAGATGAGGTAGAACCCTGCAAGGAATAATACTATGCGTGCCTCCTACAATGGGTAAACCGAAGCTTCAACGCATCAGAAAAGATACTTGACCGGCGGGGTTGGAGAGACAAAGCAAGAAGAATAGGCGGATTCTTTCTACTTAGTATTGTGGAAGGGGACAAACCGCCTGTAAGTGGGTTAGAGAAAGACACCACATTGTAGTAGCTCGGCAAGGCGAGATCAAGGCTTAATTGGACTCCGCTTCGATGAGGGCGCTTGGACTCTCAGTCACGAGGGTGGTTTTGTATGACCTATATAAAAGAGACCTCACTCCCGGAGTGGACTTCGATGGGATCTCTCAAAGTGTGGAAGGATCCCACACATAGTGGACTATAGGGCTAGAGTGCCTTGTTCTATCGAATCGGAGCCTTACGTATGTTGGCCAGAGAAAAGTAGGCCCCCTCTTTCCTTCCATACCCAGAGGGAGTAAAGCCTGTATATAGAATCAGGGTATCGTAGTCTACTTTTATAGACTTGGCCGAGTCGAGGAGACAAGTAAAAGCCGGATGGAGTAATAACGCTCAGCTTTTAAGGATCGGTCCGGACAACAGGATGATGTAGCGAAAGCTCGCTTGGAGGTTGTGGAGCAACTTGTTGTAACGAGGGATTCGATCAAACCTAGGTGTTAGCGTGCTACGTGAGTCCGCATCAGGTGGAAGGGCTAGGGCGCCTAAGAGCCGAAAGCAAATGGTAGTTCAGGATGCCCCTTTGGGTTCCTTTCTGCCATAGTTAAAAGACACTTGGGAGTCTCTGTTTTTCACTTGTATAGGGGTGAAGGGCCTATACAAATACTCTTGTATACACATTGTTTGATTCAATGAATACAAAGTTAGAAGCAAGTGTACCAGCTTAAACTTGTCTTGCCATATCTTGGTGTCTCGCCAGGTAGTTTCTCTCTTCTTCTACTAATCAAAGTTCTCTCAGCTTGCCTTAGAACCTCGCTGGAGAAAGAAGAATTCTACCGATCTAAGTCCTGAACTTAGTTGCCATCACAGTGGAGCTCTTGGTCAGAAAGAGCAAAGTTTTAATAGGTAAAACCTCTTCACCTGCGATAGTATTATAACCATTGTCATGCTCAGATCCTCATGAGCATTTTCATTTCCATCTTCATCAACATGTGAAGGGAATCTCATCATTGTCTTGCTTTTTATCTTTAGATTACCTTATTATCAACGGAAAGCCAAAGATGATGAACCCTTGCATCTTCTTCAAAGTTCTTTATAGGGTTTTTTGCTTGGGAGCTTCATCCCTTCCCTCTAAAGTTCCTCCAATGTTTGATCCTCTTGGAAAGATTGACATCTCTATTTCTAGAGCTTTTGGCCTTAGGATCCCAAACATTTCCATCCAAACTCATCATTACCATAACGCA